>JAACNH010000014.1:0-54245 GCA_019447015.1 Hymenochirus boettgeri | reverse complement strand
CTAATCTAGGTGAGAGTCATTTACAGTATGCTAGTTTAGCTATTTCTTAATGGGGGTGTATAAGGCGGTGGGTGCTTATATCGGGGTCTTATCTCTCTTTTTTACATCTCTTTCATTGTCACGCACAAACACATATTTGACCATACATTGAAATAACCTATTGGTGAATTCTTCCTTCTTAGATGGTCTTTTAAGGTTTGGTTCAGATACATCTAAAAATAAATGAGTCCAGGGGCAAAATTACAGGTTTTATTATATTGCAATAATGAGAATCAAGGATTGAGATCAAGTGGGGGGAAAAAACATAGAAAATGAAGTAAAAGTTTAATACTTGATATTATGATTAGTAGACATTTTTCATCTGCTTTGTGTTGATTGTAAACAATTTGGTTTATTTCTCTGACTTACTTAGCTGTATTACAAAACAAGTTTAAATTAAATAATAGCCTACAGTCTAATCTTGAAGAATATCGGATTGTCCTGTAAGAAGTTATGGAGCTGAAAAGAATAACACTTCCTTCTTCTATAAAATTAAGTAAAATCATTGGCACCTTCCGAAGTAAAAAAGTCCAGACACGGATGAGTGACCCCACCACTGCCCACCTCCAGACTTCTTTTTTTACAGACAACAAAGTCACAAAATGTTAGTCTGATTTGGCTTAAAGGGCATGTCCACCCCGAAATTGAACTTTTGATATGTGGTAGGGCATGCTCCCCCAGCCCCAACCGCATTAATATAATTGTTAGAAAGTCCCCCGATTATTACTTACCTGCCCTCTCTCCTCCGCTGCAGTGTTCAGGCCCTCTGCTTGCATGGAATTGAAAGCAGGGGGCGGGACCGGCAGCCGCGTCCGTGATTGGCTGAGAGGCAGGGAGGGCTGCACTGAGCATGCCTCAACCTTGATGAGGTTGAGGAAGTCTCAGGCACAGCATGAGTCACACACTGCTCCTACACAGCAGTTTCCTGGACTTTGGAGGGGCACAGCAGGGGAACTATTTTGAGCAGGAATGTAAGGTAAGGATTGTTTTAAACTACTTGATGTGGCCAGTAAGGGGTTAAATTTTAGTTTTGGGGGTGGACATGCCCTTACCAACCCAAAAAAGAAAAATTTTGCAGACTTCAAAATAGCTGTAAGAGTTTTTGGGCCATAGCTATCAATGCAGGCAGACCAGGGTACACGTTCCATCACTACAAGTGGCTTAAAGGAGGAAATGTTAACTTTTTTGCACCATCATTTCTAAAGGGCTAAATTTAAAGATGTGGTCCAGAGTCTAATTTAAAGGTAATGTCACATTTCTAAAATGTAACCCTAACTTATTTTGTGATTTTTTTCTTTAAATACCTTTAGCAACCTTTAGTTTAGTTTTTTCATGCTAAAAACACACCTCCATCAACCCTTCCTTCTTTTTACCCTACCCCCATCGAATAATTTAAGATATATCAATCAATATTGATTAGAGTTACCATCTGGGACCATAATTTCATTTATACATATTATTTTTAGTATGAGCATTTCACATGGATGACATTGTGAGTGGTACCAGTTGCCTTGCTGCTAGATATCAATTTATAGGACCACTGATAATATTTCTAAATCTATCTATAATTCTGTGAGAGGTTGGACCTGTGTTCATTTTCCTAAGCCCCACTATTTCCTTCTAATGTTAGCCAGGAGCACTCACAGTGATGCAGATAAAGGCAAACTCCAGTCACAATGTACTGAGAGCTCAGTGCATTGCCTAAAGGGGGCAATGGAGAGCGATAGCGACTCT
The DNA here is from genome assembly GCA_019447015.1 of Hymenochirus boettgeri. Lineage (NCBI taxonomy): Eukaryota > Metazoa > Chordata > Amphibia > Anura > Pipidae > Hymenochirus > Hymenochirus boettgeri. The sequence goes on along the minus strand of JAACNH010000014.1, from coordinate 52,472 downwards.
CGGTACATAGCCCCTTTAGTTTAATAGACCTACATAATATTCCCTAATCTTCCTATTACTTTTATATCTATTATAAGTTCTGCATTGTTACAGATCAATAGATCCAACAGACCATCCTATGTTAGTAGGAACATTATCTACCCATGGCAGGAAATATAAATGTACGACTCACTAAATATGGGAGACGTGAATAGTTTCTCTATTACTAGGAATTGCTGCTGCACTGCCCTGTTAGATGTATTTACTAGAATGTTCCAAACCTGAATATTTTATTCTCACTGCGTATTACAGTTACCTTTGTGTTTATCTCCTATATAACAGCTACACCATTATCTGAAGAACCTCACAGATGATGAACTGGACGGTTATTCAATGGTTTTTACTGAACAAGGAGATTACGTATCTAGCTATGGCATTTTTTACATAAACAATTACATGTCATTTTATTTTATTACTATATTTATTGGCAGTTTCACACCTTGGGCTCCATTAGAGCAGCAGATCCATTTCACTGAAGAAGCAAAACAGACTCTAAAGGTACATGTAAATGTGTGTTCTATGTATGAAGAATTGTGATTTACATGTAATAATCCATACATGTGTGATTGACTAGTAATTTTATCTCTAGTTTAAAGGGCATCTATAGTGGGAAAATGACCTTTTTTTCCTTTCTTTCCATGTGTTCTATAATTCCCCACAACCCCCAGAGTGTCTTCACTTTTTTCAGATTCCCTCTCTGTCCTGAGATACACCAGTTAGAAGAATACGTGATTGCATTCCTCTACTCCTACTTGGACTGTCAATCAAATTCCTGTGACCTGATCCCCCTCCCTGCTCTGTAATAAACATAGAGATAAGAGCATTAGCAGGGGGAGAGAGGTGGCTTTGATGGTAGATATAAGGCTGCACTTGACCCCCCTTCTTAATAGCTTTCACTGATTGATGATGGGTCACAAAGAGAGAGATCGTAAACTGCACTGATCTCCTTCTTCTTCCGTGTCTCCAGGACAGCTTGCTTTCTATTGGCCACTGTGCATGGGTGTGTTTTTCAGGATGTTGAACTTTTAACTCCTACTGCACATGATAAGCTTGTCGGTTAGCCGGAGTTGAGACATGGAGGAGGTAACAGAGGGGAGGGGGAAGGGGGGTTGTGCTGCACACAGATCTGACACCATGGTTAAACAGAGTCACTGACAGAGATAGGATTAAGGCAGCACAGAGTACATGAATTTAACCTTGCAAAGGGGCATTGTGTTTTTTTCACTATAGATGTCCTTTAACACGATATAGAATATTTATCAGGAGTGAATGGGTTATAAAATGATATTTCCATAATTAGTTCCAGTATGTACAGTATAAGGTTTACAGTAAGGTATTGGGCCGTATTCAGAACGGTATTTACCAACCGTAGAATTCAATAGGCTAAACATTGCTCAAAGTTCTATTAAAGGGCATGTACACCATTTCCCCCTCACCTTTATATATTTCTCCTACCGTCAAAGTCTTATTTTCCTTTGTCCTTTTCCCTGTCATTTGTTAATAGTAGATTTAAAATATATTTCCAGTCTTACTTCCTAATATTGGAATGAGTCTCGCCCTACTTGATTCTGAACAGGATTCTGGTAGATAATGTCTGCACTTTATGTTCTTGATTGGCATATTACAAACATTTGCATCTAGATTGTTCTGCTATGAAGGTTTGTATGTATATGCTATCTAACATCTGTACATAAACACAAAAGGAATTGTAAGGGTTAAAAGGTATGTCCACCCCCAATTTCAGGATTAATATAAAAAAAAAACCCTCACAAGGTCTGAACCATATAACTCTGTTTGTAAATGATGCAATGTTAAATCCTCTAACATTCCCCATCAAATAGTTTCACTATTAAGAAATACATTGCACAGAGCAACACAATTCTAGTGCACAGACATTTATAACTGTATATTGGCTATATCTCAATAATTTGCTGCCATAAACCCTGGATAAATGAAAACAATTAGTTCAAATTATTATTTAAAGCCCAGTAACCACGTCAAGGTTGCTTTCTATACCTCGGTCCTAACCTATTGGTACTTGCCTTATTGGTTGTATGAGCTGACAATTTTTTCTGTGTGGCTTCACTGCTTGACCCTGACTTCTTGTTAACCTATCTTTGGGCCAACTTATTGAACTAATTGCTTTCTTTTATCCATGGTTCATGACAGGATCCTTATGGAGGTATAGACAATATGTAATTAGAATTGTTTGTGCACTAGAATTCTGTTTCTATGAATTTTATTTTTGGTCTCAAGTTGCACTTTAATGGGGATATACAACAACCCTATTTTATATATATTCTCAGCTGTCAGACTCGCTGTCCCGACCAAGCGCCAATCTTTAGTGCACGTGCTCCAATACAAAAGACAGGTATGTGATTGGGACAGTCACGAGATCCACAAGAGGAGCGCTGGTAAGGTCAGTCTTGTAGTGTTCCCTGGGCGTTCTATTATTCACAGGGAGGCGGGAATAAGTGTTCTCACCTCCCCGGGGCTTCAGACCAATCCTGCACCCATATACCCAGGTTGAGGTGTAAGGTGGCCCCCATCGCAGTGCCTCTTACATGGCAACAACAAATATTTTTTAACATAAATCCCAGCAGATCAATAGCAAATTCTGTGAATACTCAGTATCTGTCTCACTGTACTCGAGAAATAACCTACATGTCAGGCCAGTTATGTGAGAAATTAAAGAGTACAGGATTTTAATAACAAAGTTAGCCACATCCTTATCCACAGTAATACCCTTCAGACTCCTGTATCTAATAAAATTAACTCAATTTCTGCAAATAAGGAAGTAAAACGACAAATGGAAAATAATTACGTTTATTTACTTTACAGCTTTTACTACTGCAAAAACACTACATTATCTTCTATTAATAATAAATATGGACGATATCAAACTAAGATTTAAGACTTAACAACCATGTGTCTCTGAGACAGACAAACAATACTACAGTCATGAAGAAAAGTCTATTTACTTTACCATTCTCCCACCCTTCTCACCCTCACACACTTCTCACCCTCACACCCTTCTTACCCTCACACTATTCTCCCCCTCACACCATCACCCCCTCCCCATCCCACCCTTCTCATCCTCCAACCATCCTCCAACCCTTCTCATCCTCAAATCCTTCTCACCCTCACACACTTCTCACCCTCACACCCCTCTTACCCTCACACTATTCTCCCCCTCACACCATTCTCCCCCTCACACCCATTCTCCCCCTCACACCCTTCTCATCCTCAAACCCTCTCATCCTCAAACTCTCTCATCCTCAAACCCTTCTCATCCTCACAACCGTCTCACCACCCTCACACCATTCTCACTCCCACACCCTTCTCACCCTCACACCCTTCTTACCCTCACACTATTCTCCCCCCTCCACCATTCTCAGTCCTCACACCATTCTCCCCCTCACACTTTTTTCTCCCCTTCCCTCCCTTCTCATCCTCAAACCCTTTTCATCCTCACACCCTTCTCCTCACCCTCACACTTCTCAACCCTCCACACCTTCTCACCCTATTCTCACCCCTCATCCCATTCTCACCCTCACCCCATTCTCACCCATCACCCCACCCTTCTCACCCTCCACACCCTTCTCAGTCTCACATCATTCTCACACCATTCACACCCTCACCATCATTCTCAGTCTCACACCATTCTCACCCCCTACAACATCCTCACCCTCCTACCTTTCTCACCCTCACCCCATTCTCACCTTCACAGATTTCCCCCCTCACCCCTCTCAGTCTCACATCATTCTGACCCCTACACACCATCCCACCCTCACACCATTCTCAGTTTTACACCATTCTCACCCTCACACTATTCTCACAATCACACCATTCTTACCATCATACCTTCTCAGTCTCACTCCATTCTCACCCTCACCACCTCACACTCTTCTCAGTCTCACACCCATTCTCCCCCTCACTCCATTCTTACCCCTAAACCATCCTAACCCCTCACACCATTCTCTCCCCTCCCCCACCACCCTTCTCACCCTCACACCCTGAATACCCTCACACCCTTTTCACCTCTTGCACCATTATCACCCTCAAACCCTTCTCACTATTCTGGCCCCCACACCCTTCTTACCCCCAACCCCTTCTCACCCCCACCTCTTCTCACCCCCCCACACCCTTCTCACCCCCACACCCTTCTACCCTCACACCCTTCTCACCAATCTCACCACCATACCATTCATCAACTTCACACCCTTCTCACCCTCACACCCCTCTTGCCTGTACACCATCCTCACCCCTACACCCTTCTCCTCCTCACACACATTCTCCCCTTCCCACCCTTCTCATCCTGACACCCTTCTCTCCCTCCCCCCATTCTCACCCCCACACTATTCTCACCCTCACACCATTCAACCCCTCACACCACCCCTTCTCAGTATCATGTCATTCTCACCCTCACACCATTCTAACCCCTACACCATCCTCCTCTTCACAACATTCTCATTCTCACACCATTCTCACCCTCACTCTCCCTTCTCACCCACACACTATTCTCACCCCTACAACACCATCCTAACCCTCACTCCATTCTCACCCCCACACCATTCTCTCCCTCACATGATTCTTACCTTCACACCTTCTCACACTCCTACCATTCTCACCCCTAACCATCCTCAACCTAACACCATTCTCATACCCACACCCTTCTCACCCTCACACCCTTCATACTCTCACACTCTTCTCACCTCTCCACAATTCTCACCTTCAAACTCTTCCCACTATTCTCACCCAACATACCCTTCTCATCTCCACACCTTCTCACCCTCAAACCCTTCTCACCATTTTCACCCCACACTCTTTCAACCTCAAAAACCTTCTCCACCATTTTCACACCCTCACAACCATTCTCAACCCTCATGCCCTTCCTCACCCTCAAACCCATCTCACCATCACACTCTTCTCACCCTAACACCCTTCTTATCTCCACACCACATCTTACCTACCTCACACCCTTCTCACCCCCACACACTTCTCACCCTCACACCCTTCTCACCCCTACCCATCCTTGCCCTCACACACCATTCTCATTCTCACACCTTCTCACCCTCACCCCATTCTCACCTTCACAAGATTCTCACCCTCACCCGTTCTCAGTCTCACACCATTCTCACCCTCACACTATCTCACAATCACACCATTCTTACCCTCATACCCTTCAGTCTCACTCCATTCTCCATCTCACCACTCTCACTCACCCTTCTCAGTCTCACTCCATTCTCACCCTCACACTCTTCCAGTCTAACACCATTCTCACCCTCACTCCATTCTCACCCCTACAATCCTAACCCTCCACACCATCTCACCCTCACACCTAAATCCTCACACCCTCCACCCTCGCACTATTCACCCTCAAACCCTTCTCACTATTCTAGCCCCCACATCCTTCTCACCTCCTCACCCCACAACACTTCCACCCACTCACCCTTCTTACCCCCACACCTTCTCACCCCCACACCCTTCTCACCCTCACACCCTTCTCACCCAAAACCCTTCTCACCATCTCACCCCCATACCATTCTCAACCTCACACCCTTCTCACCCTCACACCCTTCTAACCCCTACACCATCCTCACCTTCAAAACATTCTCAGTCTCACACCATTCTCACCCCACACTATTCTTCATCCCTACACCATCCTAACCCTCCACCCCTTCTCACCCCCCCACACCATTCTCTCCCTCCTACATGATTCTTACCTTCACACCATCCTCACCCTAACATCATTCTCATATCCACACCCTTCTCACCCTCACACCCCTTCATACTCTCACACTCTTCCACCTCTCACACAATTCTCACCATCAAACTCTTCCCACTATTCTCACAGCAAACCCTTCTCATCCCCACATTTTCCACCCTCAAACCCTTCTCACCATTTTCACCCCACACACCCTTCTCACCCTCACGCCTCTCCACCCTCAGATACTTCTCACCCTCACACAATTCTCACCCTTACCCCATTCTCAACCCCTACACACCATCCTCACCCTCACACTATTCTTTCCCTCACACCATTCTCACCCTCAACACCCTTGTCCATCTCATATCATTCTCACCCCATTCTCACACTCACATTATTCTCCCCCCTCACACCATCTTCAGTCTCACACCATTCACCCTCACCCTACAACACCTTTGTACACCTTTGTGGCCCCCACCGCAGTGCCTCTTACATGGTAACAACAAATATTTTTTAACATAAATCCCAGCAGATCAATAGCAAATTCTGTGAATACTCAGTATCTGTCCTCACTGTACTCGAGAAATAACCTACTGTCAGGCCAGTCATGTGGGGAATTAAAGAGTACAGATTTTAAAACAAAGTTAGCCACATCCTTATCCACAGTAATACCCTTCAGACTCCTGTATCTAATAACACCACCCCACACCCTTCTCATCTCCACCCCTTCTCAACCTCAACCCTTCTCACCATTTTCCACCTCACACCATTCTCACCCTCATGCCCTTCTCACCCTCACACCCCTCTCACCTCACACTCTTCTCACCCTACACACCCTTCTTATCTCCACACCTATCTAACCTTCACACCCTTCTCACCCCACACCCACTTCTCACCCTCACACCCTTTCACCCCTACACCATTCTTGCCCTCACAACACCATTCTCTCCTCACACCCTTCTCACCCTCACCCCATTCTCACCTTCACAAGATTCTCACCCTCACACCATTCTAACGCCTGCACCATCCTCACCCTCACACCATTATCGTTTTACACCATTCTCACCCTCACACTATTCTCCACAATCACACCATTCTTACCCTCATACCCTTCCAGTCTCACTCCATTCTCACCCTCACACCCCTCTCAGTCTCACACCATTCTCACCCTCACACCATTCCAGTCTCACTCGATTCTCACCTCCTCCATCTCACATCTCACCCCTACACCATCCTAACCCTCACACCCATTCTCACCCTCACACCCTTCTCACCCTCACATCCTAATACCACCCTCACACCCTTCTCCCTCTCGCACCATTATCACCCTCAAACCCTTCTCACTATTCTGGCCCCCACACTCTTCTCACCCCCCACACCCTTCACCCTCAAACCCTTCTCACCAATCTCACCCCCCACCCATTCTCAACCTCACACCCTTCTCACCCTCACACCCCTTCTCACCCCTACACCATTCTCACCTTCACACATTCTCAGTCTCCACACACCATTCTCACCCACACACTATTCTCACCCCTACACCATCCCTAACCCTCACACCATTCTCACCCCCACACCATTCTCCTCCCTCACATGATTTTTAACCTTCACACCATTCTCACACTCATACCACATTCTCTCCCCTACTACCATCCTCACCCTAACATCATTCTCTGATCCACTCCACTTCTACTTCTCACCCCTCTCCAAACCCTCAATACCTCTCACACTCTTCTCACTCTCACACAATTCTCACCTTCAACTCTTCCCACTATTCTCGACCCCCCAAACCCCTTCCCCCCCTTCACTCCCCACATTTCTCACCCTCAAACCCTTCTCACCATTTTCACCCCACACCCTTCTCACCCAAACCCTCTCACCATTTTCACCCTCACACCATTCTCACCCTCATGCCTCTCACCCTTACACCCCTCTCACCTTCACACTCTTCTCACCCTAACACCCTTCTTATCCTCCACACCCATCTAACCTTCACACCCTTCTCAACCCTCACACAACACAAACCCTTTCTCACCCCACACCATCCTTGCCCTCACAAAACACACCATGCTCATCCTCACACCCCTTCTCATCCTCGCCCTTTCTCTACCCTCAAATACTTCTCACCCTCACACAATTCTCACCCTTACCCCATTCTCACCCCTACAACATCCTCCCCACCTCACACTATTCTTTTCCCTCACACCATTCTCCACCCTCACAGCCTTACTCCATCTCATATCATCCTCACAACACCATTCTCACCCTTACAACACCATTCTCAGTCTCACACCATTCTCACCCTTACACCTTTCTCACCCCCCACCCTTCTCCCCCTCACACACCCATCTCACCTTCACACCCTTTCAATCACCCACACCCTAACAACCCTTCTCAGTCTCACACTCTTTTTTTTTGCCTTCACAACCTCACCATTCTCACCTTCACCCCATTTCACACCCCTACAACCATCCTCACACACACAAACCATCTCACCCTCACAACATGCTCACCCTCAAACCCTTTTTACCGCTTCTCACCCCCCACCCTTCTACCATTCTCCCCCCTCACACCATTCTCATTGCCTCACCACCCTTCTCAACCTCACACCTCATCTTTTTTCTCACCCTCACAACTCCTTCTCATCCGACACCATTCCCACCCTGACACCATTCCCACCTCGAAACCCTTTTCACACCCTATCAACTTTAATCACCATTCTCAACCCTCACTCCGTTTTCACACTCACATTATCTCATACCCTCACACTGTTCTTTAATTACCCCTAACACCCATTCTCAACCACACCATTCTCACATCCATCCTCACTCTTACACATCCACATTCTCACCCTCACACTATTCTAAAACCATTCTCCCCCTCACACATTTTTCATCATTCTCTCCCTTCACACCATTCCCTCATATCATTCTCACCCTCACCACCTCTTCTCACCCTTACACCCCTTCTCAACCTCACAACCCTTTTCAACTCACTTCATTCTCCCCCTCACCCCATTCTTGCCCTCACACACTTCCAACCATTATCACCCTCACCTGTCTCACATCGATTTCACCCTCACACCACTCTCCTCCTCACATCCACTCTCCTCCCCACAAGCACCCTCACCACCCTTTTTCATCCTCCACACCTCACACCCCCCTTCTTACCCTCACACCATTGTTATTTTTACACCATTCTCACCCCACCACCATTTTCACACTCCCCAACCTTCTCATCCACAACACCCCTTCTCACCCTCACATACCATATTAAGGGCCCTTCTATAGCATAATAACCAGTACATATTAAGATATGGCATTATTATTATTTTTTTTAGTTGAGAAGATCCCGTGTTCAAGACAACTGTCCTACCCGGATTCAGAAGGCATCAAAACATAGAAGCCCCTGCTGTTATGATTGTGTTGAGTGTTCAGAAGGAAGATCTCCACATAGAACTGGTATTGAATAATATACATGTGGAAATAGTGATCATTCCAATTGGTAACTCTTTATATTATTGTGTAAGATTTTACACACTTGTGGTCCTTTGTGGATTAGTGATGGACTGAGAACAGCCCTGACACACTCATATATAAATGTATAAAGAAAACTCCTGTATTAACTCCATGGATGATAATATATCAAAAGACTAAGAAGATATTAATACACATCTCTCCACTCTTAGATAATAATGGCAGCACAGTATAATAAACAGTAGATATATCGGTATATTCCACACTGAACGCACATATTTAAGTCATCCCATACCAGTAGAACAGGAGGCTAGATGTACTAATTACACACAGAGACTAGATAATACCAGGGGACCTTTTTAACCTAGGCCCCATACAATGACTAACAAATAACTCTGTTTAAAGACTGTGGAGCGATCCCAGAAATGTGACAGAAAGTTCCCATATAGTAATGTACTGGGGTGATTGATTTATCCAGTGCAGCAGGGAGAGAGAAGACCTTAATATGTTTTATTTGTATTGTGACACTTATTTTAAAGGTGCACATTTGTTTCTTGCCAATGAAGGATGAGCTTTTTAACACTGCGTGTCCTACTATTGGTTGACATGTTGACTTATAAAGGATAAGGTCACACCAACTAATTTTTAGCACTGAAGGACCAGAGGTATGTTTGTTAATTACCAGATTTTACCTGCTGTAACCCCAGGGTATAGGACCGAGCCATCTTACTAAATTGCTGAATGGGCATGAACAAATATAGCCATTAAAAGGCCATGTCTACCATTAAACAAAAAAATGGCCCCTGATATTTTTGCAATTTATTACCCTGCATTAGTAACCAATTTTACAGATTGATGGTCCCCATTCTGGAAATCGAGTTCTTCCCTGAATGCAGTCGATAAAGGCTGTGATAACATCCAGAGTCCTACAGAGTACAGGGAAGGGGCAGATGCCTTATTATCACACACAGAGAGGCTCCTACTCTTCAGTTGTCTGGACTTTGATATGCCACTGCAGGACAATCATAAGAGCAGAGGCGTAAGGTTGATGTCATTTCAATGCTACATAGTGGGGGCCAGCAGTGGGGAAAAAATAGTTTGGGGAGGACAAGCCCTTTAAATTTATAAATCTTGACCCAAACCTCCGTACTTCCTTGTCCATGTTAGAACTAAAAGGTGTGTGCTGTGTGCTGCTTAAGCACATACTAACTACTAATAGCGTCTGTGGCAGGCAATTTTTTTTATTGGAGACCAGCCCGGGGGCATTTTCCCCTCACCTACTGGGCCATTCAGCCCTCCCTTGCTCCTACCCAAACAGCTATATATTTTTAATTAAATCTACACATCATTTCCCTATATAACTGTGCCATTTATTCATCATATTTATGGCTGCAAACCCCACAGGTAAAAAACATGCGGGGGTTACACAGACAAACAGCCAACAACACTTACCCAAAAGGGGATCAATGCATATGTGTAATTAGAGAAAAATATACCATTCTGTATTTTTGGAATAGCTTCCAGTTTTTATAAACTAAGGCCCAGGGGAGGACTGAACCTTTTGGCGTTGGGGGTAAATCCAAACCAAGTGGCTCTTTCATCGGTAGAATTGCAAAACTTAATTGACCATGCACTTTGCTAAGGTCCACAACCCCACTTTATTACAAACTGACTACTGAACTGGAGGATGAACTAACACTGGCTAGAGCATGAAACTGGGACTGACTACACTGACTAACTGATCTAGGGGATGACTAACCACTGCTAATGGCTGAACTGGAGACTGACTAAACTCTAAATAAGATCTGCAGGGATTACTAACACTGACTATTACTGGAGGGATGAACTAACACTGGCTAATGATAACTGGAGGGAATGACTAACTTATGTTGGCTAGAGAAACTTGAGAGCTGACTAACACTAGCTAATAACTAAAAGAGCTCAAAAACCTGGTTAATAACTGGAGTGTCCTGACTACACCTGGCTAATGACTGAGCTGCCAATGGTCTAATCAATCATAGGTATCTGACAATACTTTGACTATGAACTGAGGGGCTAGAACCAAATAGACATATATAATCTTTTGTAAAACACACTTTTACCAAACCAAAAAGGATTATTTTATACGCGTTTTCAGCCCATTACTACACACTCATCAGGGCTCGTCCCTTCAGCCCTTACCACAGGGAACCTGGGAACAAGGAAGCGTAGGAAAACCCCCAGCTTGTAATGGGGCTGAAACGCGTTGGTTCTTCTCGCCTACAACTTTTGTTTCTTAATAAATCTTTCACAAGACCCAGGGATGCTCCGTTTTGTTTCCCTTGCCAATGGTTTTTTACTGTTTTAACGGCAGCACCCGGGCGGCTGAAGTTGGACACCAACATATGTTTCAATGTAATATGAATCTGACAATGGTTGTTATAAAAAGGTTTGGTGCTCAATCATTAGACAGACGCTAGAGAGTTAAAAATTCCAGCAACACTTCCCCCACCCAATTTCGTCTTGCACTTGCTAAAATACTAACCGACTTAATTATCACGTGGTAACTATAGAGGGAGTAGATTTGAGAAAGAAAATGTTCTATTTCCCTCTTTACCAAACACTGGAATGGCCTCATTTGGAATATATGGTGCAGGTTTTTGGATTCCCTTGCCATTTTCTCCTAAGCTTGCTGAGCTTTGGAACACATTAACACCAGTAATGTTAATGATTTTCCTAACTGTATCTGTATTTTCATTTTAAAATCCAATGAAACTCTACTGATACGATATGCTTGGTATACTAACATTCTCAGAATAGTGAAAACCTGCATCAGTATGCCCAGACACTGGTATGGTCCTAACATTCTGAAGATCAAGTGTATTACCAAGAAAGAAGATTTTCTGTCTTAAAACAAATGAACCAATTTCCTTCATATTTTTTTGCAGCTATCTCCTCGCTTTCTTTTTCTTTTTTAATATAACTGGTTAACATTAGGAGTTTTTATTAAGTTATCGATTCACCCCCATTGTAAGGGCCAATAACAGGTCCCTCACACTTCCTCTTCCTCCTCGGGTCTCCATCAAGCGACCTTTCCTCCCTCACTGTGTTCCTGTTCCTCGGGTCGCCCTGTGGATATAACCTGCATGTTTAAGTAATCACTTTTGGAAATCAAACCTTCTCCATAGCTGTCTCTTCTTCTTCTCCCTCTCCTGGCCAACTATCATGGTTAACATTGCAATTCAAGCCACAACCTGGGAGCTCATGGAGGACATGGGTGCTGAGTCAAACTTGTCCAATTCTTAGTCTTGATTGCTGTCACCCATTCAAATATAATCTGTTATGAACTGGTTGGCCATTTCTCCTCTTCCTCTTCAAGGATATGGACAATTCACACTTCCCCTGGAACAATCTCATTCGATGCAATGAGTACAGCTTTGCCTTTTCTTCATAAATTATTGGTTATAATTGGGGGCTTCTCGTTCCGCAGCTGTTAGTTTCTTGTTTAGCATTTTTAGCTCGGGCCTTACCACCGTAATTTCAATGAGGCCAAGTACATCACTTTCAGCATGCTTGTCTTCTGCATTGTTTGGAATCACCAATAGATCCCGGCCCTATCTGAGCAAAACCAAAGGGAAAAACACTGTGTGTGGTGATGGAGATATTTTGCATATGAACCTCAATTGCTGGACTATTAGCATGTATATATTTATCCCAGAAATGTTTACAGTTCATTTTATTATACCTGAAATGAACACAAAAAAATCCTATTTACTTAGACAAGAAATATAAAAAAAAAAAAAAACCAAGGATTGGTATTGAGTTATTATTAATTAGGTTTATTAATCTCTGGAAACCACTTACATTTAATTACAACTTACAATGTATCTGAGACGTTATTTACAAAGTCTTCTGAAATTGCGACTGGGAAACTCCTCTTTAGGGATTTCCATAGGTTATAAAGACAATGATTTCAGTTCATATCTCCAGAGAAAGTCAACAGAGTCTAAAGGTCCCTTTACTGGGCAATGTAATTCAGAATAGATTTTTAGTATGTATATGAACTATAAAGTGCATGTAATGATATTGAATAATTACACTTATTAATATGTATAATTCCCATGTGTCTGGATACTACAAATGATATAATTGAAATTTTACCATATAAAACATTACTGTAATTTGTACCGATTCCATCCTGGTCATGTAATATTGAATACAACCTGTAACGTAATTTATTAATGGTTTTTAGATTCGTATGAGAAATGACATGATCTTGTCCAACTAATTAGTAGTATTTGCAATGGGATTATGGATTTTTTTTGTCACACCATGTATGTTGGAAAAGTTCACAAAGAGTTGTTAAGAGGAGTCTAAACCACATAACCCCCAGTACTAAAATCTATACTAGCCACCACCCCAAACCCCTAGATTGTATCGTTTACTCTACCTACCCTCATCTCATGAACGCCCAGAATACTTACTTTCCCACCATGCTTTCCGTCCCTGTCTTTGCCTCCTCGTAACACTCAGAGAGATTAAACAGAGAAGACCACATGACTGGGAAGTACAGCCAATTGCAGAGTCCTTCATTGGCGTGACATCTATCTGGGCCAAACCGAAGGATTCTAATCCTTCTAACCATTCGAAGAAAGCTTGCTGGTTTCTTTGGGCAGAGAAAGGTTTGTATTTTTCTTTTGAGTCATTTTACTTACTATGTTAGAACTACTCGCCCTTAATCTGCTGTAAATTTGTATATGTCTTTGAAGTGAGAAAGCCCTGATCTCAGCTGCTCCCTCTACTCATACTTGCTTGCAAACAGTGTTACAAATGAACTGAATGTGTTAGATCTGTCTCCTTTTTCTGCATTGTAATTTGTACGTTGTATCTAGTACGAGCCTGAACTTGGATACAAATGTTACAAATGAACTGAATTGTGTCAGATCTGCTCCTCGTGTTCTGCTGTTAAATTTGACGTTTTAATCGTAACGGACCTGACTTGGTATACACATTGTGCAATGAAACCGAATGTGTTAGATCTGCTCCCCTTGTTCTGCTGTAATTTTGTCAACGTTTGTAATCTAGTAGTCCGGAGCCTGAACTTGATACGATGTTACAAAATGAACTGAATGCTTAGAAAAACTGCTCTCCTCGTTCCTGCTGTAATTTGTAACATTGTTCTAGGTTACGGAGCCTGAACTTGGAGATACGATGTTACAAATGACAGCTGAATGTGGTTGATCTGCTCTCCTCCGTTCTGCTGTAATTTTGTAACATGTAATCTATACAGAGCCTGAACTTGGATACGATGTTACAAATAACTGAATGCGTTTAAGTCTGCTCTCTCCTTGTTCTGCTGTAATTTTGTAACTTGTATCCTAGTACGGAGCCGAAAACTTGATACGATGTTACAAATACACTGAATGCGTTAGATTGCGTCGCCTCTGTTCTGCTGCTGTAATTTTGTAACATTGTATCTAGTCACGGAGCCTGAAACTTGAATACGCTGTTTACAACAATGCAAAGTGAATGTGTTAGATCTACTCTCCTTGTTCTGCTGTCAATTTGTAACATTGTTCTAGTATAGAGCACCTAAATTTGGATACCGATGTTACAACAATGGCACTGAATGTGTTAGATGCTGATCTCCTTGTTCTGCATGTATTTGTTAAACATTGGTATCTGTACCTGAGCTGAACTTGGATCACGATGTTACAAATGAACTGAATATGAGTCTGCTCTCCCTTGTTCTGCTGTAAATTTGTAAACATGTAATCTACTACTGAGGCCTGAACGTTGGATACAGATGTTACAAATGAACTGAATGTGTTAGATCTGCTCTCTTCGTGTCGCTGTAATTGTACATGTTTATACGATGTGTTATCTATGTACAAACGAATGGTAGCCTTGTTCGAATTTACTTGATATTGACTACTGGATGATGTTACAAATGAACTGGAGTGTGTTATATATTCTGCCTCTCCTTGTTCTGCTGTACTTGTTGAACATTGTATCTAAGTACTGAGCTGAGACTTGGATAAAAATGTTGTACAAGAACTGATGCGTTAGTATCTGCTCTCCTTTTCTGGCTGTATTTGTAACATTGTATCTAGTACAGATCCTGAAAATTGGATACAATGTTACAATGAACTGATGCGTCAGATCTGCTCTCCTCTTGTTCTGCTGTAATTTGTAACATTGTATCTAGTACAGAGCCTGAACTTGATACATTTACAAAATGAACTGATGCTGTCTAGATCTGCCATCCTTGTCTGCTTTATTTGTAACATGAAATCTAGTACAGAAGCCCTGAACTTGGGGAAAATTTACATGTTTACAATGAACTGACATGCATCACGATCTGCCTCTCCTTGTTCTGCTAATTTGTAACATTGTAATCTATACAGAGCCCTGACTTGACTTACAATGTTACACATTAACTGAATGTGTCAGATCTCGCTCTCCTTGTTCTGCTGTAATTTGTAACATTTAGATCTATACGCAGCCTGAACTTGGATAACAATGTTACAAATGAACTGATGTGTCATGATCTGCTCTCCTTGTTTCTCTGTAATTTGTAACATTGTATCTAGTCAGAGCCTGAACTTGGATCAATGTTACAAATTAAGCAAATGTGTTAGATCTTGATCTCCTTGTTCTGCTGTAATTTTGTAACGTTGTATGCTAGTAACGAGCCTGAACTGGATACATGTTACAAATGAACCGAATGCGTTAGATTCTGATCTCTCTTGTTCTGCTGTAATTTGGTTAAACGTTGTATCAGTACGGAGCCTGAACTTGATCACATGTTTACAAAGAAGACCGAATTGTTGATCTTGCTCTCCTTGTTCTGCTTTAATTTGTAACTTGTATCTAGTAGGAGCCTGAAACTTGGGATACAATGTTACAAATGAACCGAATGTGTTGATCTCTGCTCTCCCTGTGTTCTGCTGTAATTTGTAACGTGTATCTAGTACGGAGCCTGAATTTGGATACAATGTTACAAAATGAACGAATGTGTTTGATCTGCCTCCTTGTTCTGGCTTTAAAATTTATGTTTGTAAAACGTTTGTATCTAGTACGGAGCCGGAACTTGGATACAATGTTAGCAATGAACCCGAATCGTGTTCGATGCTGTCAATTGTAACTGTCCGTCTAGCCTACTTGGTCGTTCAATACCGAATGTTAGCTGTTTGTTCTGCTTAATTTGTAACATTGTATCTAGTACACAAGCTGAACCTTGGATACAATGGTTACAAATGAACGAATGTGTTAGATGCTGTTTCCTTAAAAATGATCCTGAGATTGAGGGTCTAAGTGAGTCTGTGGCACAGACAAAACGCAATGCACTAATGTGCGTTATTTCCCCAAATTGCAATTTGTTTACTTTTTTGTTTGCACAGTTTATGCACATTTTTGTGTGCACTTGTCTCCTTAGCGTTGCATTTCCTCTCCTTTTAATCTCCTTCATTCCCTTTCTCTCTCCTTTTTGTTTCCTTGTCCTTTTCTCTTCTCCCCCCTCGTCTCCCATAATAGTTTAATAACTTCCTGCTATCTGTGTTATACCGGTATGGAGAGTGGTTTGTGTTTATTGTAGGCGAAAACATGTTGTCCATCCATGCAAGCTTTTGCTTTGGTTTTTTGGCAGAGGGGAGTTTCCAGCAGAACTGGGTTCATCCATATTGCTGCAAAAGGAAGCTAAGGGCAATTTGTACCTTGTAATAGTGATCTTAAAACACCAGACAAGCTCCTATCCTACACACCAGATGTACCATCCAGAGGTAAGTCGCTATTCGTGAACTACCTACAGTAGCCTTTATACAACACTCCATACTATGTTACTATGTGAACTGTATATACAGACATTATAGGTAGGATAAATAAAGGTTGACTTAGATGGAACGTAGTCCTTTATACAACCTCCATATATTTACTTATGTAACTGTTATACAGACTTATGGTAAGGTATAAAAGTTGGACTAGATGTGACGGATGTCTTTATACAAACCCTCCAATACTATTTACTATGTAACTGTTATCCAGACATTAATGGTAGGGTATAAGGTTGGAGACTCAGAATGGACCGTATTTCTTTATACAAAACTCCAATACTTATGTTACGAGTAACATGTTATAATACATACATTAATGGGTAGGTATCAAGAGGTTGGAACCTAGAATGGACGTTGTCTTATACAACCTCCAATACTAATGTACATATGTAACTGTTATACAACATTCTGGGTAGGGTAAAAGTTGGATTAGATGGAATCTATGTCTTTTATACAACCTCCAATACTATGTTACTATGTAACTGTTATACACAGACATTATGGGAAGGTATAAGGTTGGACTAGTGACGTTGTCTTATACAACCTCCAATCGATGTTACCTATGTTAACTTTAAAACAGACATTATGGGTAGTGGTATAAATGTGGTGGACTAGATTGGACTTTATGTCTTTATACAAAACCCTCCATACTATGTTACTAATTTACTGGTGTGTGAACAGACTTATGGGTAGGTATAAAGGTTGGACTAGAATGACGTATGTCTTTATACACCTCCATAACTATGTTTACCTAGTAACTTCATACACATTATGGTAGGGTTCAAGGTTGGACTAGATGGACACTATGTCTTTATATCAACCTCACTACTATGTTACTATGTAACTGTTATACAGACATTATGGGTAGGTATAAAGGTTGGACTAGATGTAACGTATGTCTTTAAACCTCATACATCTAACTTCAGCTTGGGGGGGGGGGGGGGGGGGGCATATTGACTATTGCGTATTCTTTATCACCTCCAATTGTACTTGACTGTTTATCAGACATTTGGGTAGGGTATAAAGGTTGGACTAGATGGACGTATGTCTTTATATACAACCTCCAACGTTTCTCAAACTTTACGACATTATGGTAGTATATTGACTGATCTATTCTAAGACTTAGTAATATTGTTACTATTGGTCCATATTTGTAAAGGTTTGGTATCATTTTATCTGAAACCTCAGAGGAAACTGGATAGGTTGTGTCTGATTGTGGTGATTTTGGGGGAAATCACTACCGGGTAAAGTCTCAATTAGAGAATTTCAGTATGAATCGGCTGGCTTCCTTCCCTTATCTTTGAGAGAGATTAATGGGTCTCACCACTCACCCATCCCTACCAAGACTGTAAGGAGTCAGTTGCCCGCCAGGCTTGTTATGGCTTGTGGTGAAGGATGAGACTTTCAGGACTCTCCCTGAAGTATCCTTCAGTTGTTAAGATTTCTATACTGCATCCTCTTAAGTGGAACAAACTCAAGCCAGTCCTGACATATCCTTTTTTTAGAAAACTCTGGTTCCTTCAGAATCATGACATTCACCTTGGGACACTCATTTGACTTGAAGATACCACTGTAGAGGAGGTGAGGGCAGCATAGAGGGTCTTGCTGTTAAAAAGTCCCTTGGCCTGATGTCTTTACGGCGGAGTTTACAAAGACCTTTGTGATATCTGGCCCCTAATCTCGTGGAGGTTTTTTCATCAGACTCCCTGGTTCAGGGTCTCCTTCCACCATCCATGAGATGTCTCTTCTGGTAAAATACTTTTGTCAAAAGGGTTAGATTCTTCCAGGATTGAGAATTGGCCCGCCCCTCTCCTTGCTCAATACTGATAGGAAAAATCTTGGCAAAAGTTTTATTTCAATCGGCCTGTTTGAGGGCAACACTTGTTACTTTCTCCCTTGCCGATCACTGCACATTAAGGAATAGAATCACACCTTTTCTTGCAGTTATTGGGGGTCCGGAGGCCTCTAAGTGCATTGCAATCCTGTGAGTGGGGAAATACCACCATCCTTTCTTTTTTCCTTGAGATCAGCTAAGGCTTTGATAGAGTGAATCACAAGTATACCTTTTGGGAGTGTCCTGGACCTCACCCTCACACTATTCTTTCCCTCACACCATTCTCACCCTCATACCCTTGTCCATCTCATATCATTCTCACACCATTCTCACACTCACATCACACCCTTCTCACCCTTACACCCTTCTCAACCTCACACCCTTTTCAACTCACTTCATTCTCCCCCTCACCCCATTCTTGCCCTCACACACTTCCAACCATTATCACCCTCACCTGTCTCACATCGATTTCACCCTCACACCACTCTCCTCCTCACACCATTCTCACCTCCACACCAATATCACCCTCACACCCTTTTCATCCTCACACCCTTCTTACCCTCACACCATTGTTATTTTTACACCATTCTCACCCTCACACCATTTTCACACTCCCAACCTTCTCATCCTCACACCCTTCTCACCCTCACACCATATTAAGGGCCCTTCTATAGCAATAATAACCAGTAACATATTAAGATATGGCATTATTATTATTTTTTTTAGTTGAGAAGATCCCGGTGTTCAGACAACTGTCTACCCGGATTCAGGAAGGCATCAAAACATAGAAGCCCCTGCTGTTATGATTGTGTTGAGTGTTCAGAAGGAGAGATCTCCAATAGAACTGGTATTGATAATATAACATGTGGAAATAGTGATCATTCCAATTGGTAACTCTTTATATTATTGTGTAAGATTTTACAACTTTGTGTCCTTTGTGGATTAGTGATGAACTGGAGAACAGCCCTGACACACCATTATAAAATGTATAAAGAAAACTCCTGTATTAACTCCATGGATGATAAATATATCAAACAAGACTAAGGAAGATATTAAATACACATCTCTCCACTCTTAGATAATAATGCAGCACATGTATAAATAAACAGTAAGATATATCGGTATATCCACACTGAACGCACATATTTAAGTCATCCCATACACAGGTAGAACAGGAGGCTAGATGTACTAATTACACAGGATACTAGATAATAACCAGGGGACCTTTTTACCAGGCCCCATACAATGACTAACAAATAACTCTGTTTAAAGAGCTGTGGAGCGAATCCCAGAAATGTGACAGAAAGTTCCCATATTAGTAATGTACTGGGTGATGATTTATCCAGTGCACAGGGAGAGAGAGAGACCTTATGTTTTATTATGTATTGTGACACTTATTTTAAAGGTGAACACATTTGTTTCTTGCCAATAGAAGGATGAGCTTTTTACAGTGCGTGTCCTACTATTGGTTGACATGTTGACTTATAAAGGATAGAGGTCACACCAGACTAGATTTTAGCACTGAAGGAACCTAGAAGGTATGTTGTTAAATTACCAGATTTACCTGCTGTAACCCCAGGGTATAGGACCGAGCATCTTACTAAATTGCTGAAGGGGCATGAACAAATATAGCCATTAAAGGCCATGTCTACCATTAAAACAAAAAATGGCCCCTGATATATTTTGCAATTTATTACCTGCATTATTAACCAGATATTTACAGATAATGATGGTCCCCATTCTGTAAGCGAGTTCTTCCCTGAATGCAGTCGATAAAGGCTGTGATAACATGCCAGAGTCCTACAGGAGTACAGGGAAGGGGCAGATGCCTTATTATCACACACAGAGAGGCTCCTACTCTTCAGTTGTCTGGACTTTGATATGCCACTGCAGGACAATCATAAGGAGCAGAGGCGTAAGGTATGTCATTTTCAATGCTACATAGTGGGGCCAGCAGTGGGGAAAAAAATAGTTTGGGGAGGACATGCCCTTTAAATTTATAAATCTTGACCAAACCTCCAGTACTTCCTTGTCCATGTTAGAACTAAAGGTGTGTGCTGTGCTGCTTAAGCACATAACTTACTAATAGCGTCTGTGGCAGGCAAATTTTTTTATTGGAGACCAGCCCGGGGGGCATTTGCCCCTCAGCCTACTGGGCCAGTCAGCCCTCCCTTGCTCCTACCCAAACAGCTATATATTTTTTAAATCTACACATATTTACCTATATAACTGTGCCATTTATTCACATATTTATGGCTGCAAACCCCACAGGTAAAAAACATGCGGGGGTTACACAGACAAACAGCCAACAACTTACCCCAAAGGGGATCAATGCATATGTGTAATTAGAGAAAAATATTACCAATTCTGTATTTTGGATAGCTTCCAGTTTTTATAAACTAAGGCCCAGGGGAGGACTGGAACCTTTTGGCGTTGGGGGTAAATCCAACCAAGTGGCTCTTTCACGGTAGATTGCAAACTTTTGACCATGCACATTTTGCTAAGGTCACACCCACTTTATTAACACTGACTAATGAACTGGAGGGATGACTAACACTGGCTAAGGATGAACTGGAGGACTGACTAACACTGACTAATGATCTAGAGGGATGACTAACACTGGCTAATGATGAACTGGAGGACTGACTAACTCTAAATAATGATCTGCAGGGATGACTAACACTGACTAATTAACTGGAGGGATGACTAACACTGGCTAATGATGAACTGGAGGGATGACTAACTTTGGCTAAGAAACTTGAGAGCTGACTAACACTAGCTAATAAACTAAAGAGCTAAAACTGGTTAATAAACTGGAGGTCTGACTAACACTGGCTAATGAACTGGAGGGCTGACAATGGTCTAATCAACTAGGTATCTGACAATACTTACTGACTAATGACTGGAGGGCTAAGAACACAAATAGAATATAATCTTTTGTAAAACACATTTTACACCAAATAAAAGGATTATTTATAACGCGTTTCAGCCCATTACTACAGGGCCGTCCTTCAGCCCATTACCACAGGGAACCCTGAGGACGGCCCTGTGGTAATGGGCTGAAACGCGTTGGTTCTCTGCCTACAACTTTGTTTGTAATAAATCTTTCACAAGACCCAGGAGTGCTCCGTTTGTTCCCTTGCCAATGTTTATCTGTTTTACGGCAGCACCCGGGCGGCTGAAGTTGGGACGAGCACATATTTTCAAATGTAAGATTGAATCCTGACAATGTGTTGTTATAAAAAGGTTTGTGTCTCAATCATTAAGACCCTAGAGAGTTAAAATATACAGCATACACTTCCCCACCTCTAATTGGTCTCTGCACTTGCTAAAATACTAACCACTTAATTATCACGTGGTAATATAGAGGGGAGTAGATTTGAGAAAGAAAATGTTATTTTCCCTCTTTACAAAACACTGGGAAGGCCTCATTTGGAATATATGGTGCAGTTTTGGAATCCCATTGCCATTTCTCCTAAGCTTGCTGAGCTTTGGAACAATTAACACCAGTAATGTTAATGATTTTCTAACTGTATCTGTTATTTTCATTTTAAATCCAATGAACTACTGATACGATATTGCTTTACCTTCTCAGATAGTGAAAACTGCATCAGATGCCCAGACCTGGAATGGCCTAACAGTCTGAAGAATCAGTGTATTACCAAGAAAGAAGATTTTCTGTCTTATACAAATGAACCAATTTCCATATTTTTTGCAGCTATCTCCCTTTTCTTTTTCTTTTTAATTCTGGTAACATTAGGAGTTTTTATTGTGTATCGATTCACCCCCATTGTAAGGGCCAATAACAGGTCCCTCAGCTTATCATTCAGTGCAATGAGGGATCAGCTATTGCCTTTTACTCAGTTATAGGTTATATGGGGCTTCTGGCAGCTGTTAGTTTTCTTTTAGCATTTTTAGCTCGGACCTTACCGGACAGTTTTAATGAGGCCGTATCTAGTACAGAGCCTGAACTTGGATACAATGTTACAAATGAACTGAATGCATCAGATCTGCTCTCCTTGTTCTGCTGTAATTTGTAACATTGTATCTAGTACAGAGCCTGAACTTGGATACAATGTTACAAATTAACTGAATGTGTCAGATCTGCTCTCCTTGTTCTGCTGTAATTTGTAACATTGTATCTAGTACAGAGCCTGAACTTGGATACAATGTTACAAATGAACTGAATGTGTCAGATCTGCTCTCCTTGTTCTGCTGTAATTTGTAACATTGTATCTAGTACAGAGCCTGAACTTGGATACAATGTTACAAATGAAGCAAATGTGTTAGATCTGATCTCCTTGTTCTGCTGTAATTTGTAACGTTGTATCTAGTACGGAGCCTGAACTTGGATACAATGTTACAAATGAACCGAATGCGTTAGATCTGATCTCCTTGTTCTGCTGTAATTTGTAACGTTGTATCTAGTACGGAGCCAATATAGACACACAGTGTATAAATAACCATTGAAAGAGACACAGATGTATATAATAAACATTGAATATAGCACACATTTGTATTAATAACATCTCGAATATAGCCACACAGTGTATATAATAACATTGAAGATAGCACAGGTATATAATAACATTGAATGATAGCACACAGTGGATTAATTAAATGAATATAGCAAACAGTGTTATATAAAACAATTGATATATAGACACAGTGTATATAATAACATTGAAGTGATATAGCCCACAGTGTATATAATAACATGAATATAACACACAGTGTTGCGATATATAACATGAATATAGCACACAGGGTATATAATAAAATTTGATATAGCACACAGTGTATATAATAACATTGAAGATAGCACACAGGGTATATAAAACATATGATATAGAACACAGGTATATACATAACATGAATATAACACACAGTGTATATAATACATTGCAACATAGCCACACAGATTGTATATAATAACATTGAAACAAGCACACAGTGTATATAATAACATGAATATAGCACACAGTGATATACTATAACATGAATATAAAACACAGTGTATATAATAACATTGAACATAGCACACAGTGTATATAATAACATGAATATAGCACAACAGTGTATCCTAATAAATGAATATAGCACACAGTGTATTAATAACAGTGAAATAAAGCACAAGGTATATAAGAAATTGAATATAGCAAACAGGGTATATAATAAATGACAATAGCACACAGTGTATATAATACATTGCAATATAGCAACAGTGTATATTAATAACATGAATTAGCACACGTGTATATAATAACTTGAATAGCCACACAGTGTATATATAACATGAATATAGCACACAGTGTATATTAAATAACATTATGAATATAGCACACAGTGTATATAATAAAATTAGAATATAGCACACAGTGTATATTGTAATAACATGAGAGCACACAGTGATTATAATAAAAACATGAAATACACACAGGGTAGATAATTAAAATGTGCGAACCTCAGCACACAGTGTAATAGTATAACATGAAAATAGCACACAGTGTATAAATAACATGAATATAGCACACAGTGTTATATATAACATTGAACATAGCAGCACAGTGTAGATAATAACATTGAACATAGCACACAGTGGATATAATTAACATTGAACATAGCACACAGATGTTAATAATACATTGCAAAATAGCACACAGGTATATAATAACATTGAAGAGCACACAGTGTATATTAATAACATTGAAATATAGCACACAGATGTATATAAAACTGAACATAGGCACACAGGGTATATAATAACATTGAATATAGCACACGTGGGATATAATAACATTGAATATTAGCACACAGTGTTATATAATAACATGAATAAGCACACCAGTGTATTAATAAATTGAATATAGCACACAGTGTAATAATAACTTGAATATAGCACCACATGTATATATAATAACATTGGAAATATAACCAGCACAGTGTATATCATAACATGAAATAGCCACACAGTTGTATATAATAACATTGAATATAGCACACAGTGGAGATAATAAAAAGTGATTGATATAGCACACAGGTGTAGGTATAATAACATTGAACTGCACACAGTGTATATAATAACATGCAATAGCCACACGGTTATATAATAACATTGAATTATAGCACACAGTGTGTATATAATAACATTGAAACATAGCACCCAGTGTATATATATAACCATGAAACTAGCACACAGTGCTATATAATAACATGATATAGCCACAAGTGATATAATAACATTGAATATAGCACAACAGTGTATATAATAACATGAATATAGCACACAGTATATATAATAACATTGAATAAGCACACAGTGTATATAATAACATTGACATAGACCACACAGGTGTATATAAACATTGAATTATAGCCACACAGTGTATTAATAAACATTGAATATAGCCACAGTGTATATTAATAACATTGATATAACACACAGTGTAATAAATAACATTGCATATACACACAGTGTATATATATAACATTGAATATAACACACAGTGTATATAAAACATTGAATATAGCACATTGTAGTATAAACATGACTATACACACAGTGTAATAATAACATTGAAATAAACACACAGTGTATATATAACATTGAATTATAGCAGTGTATATAATAACATTGATATAGCACACAGTGTATATAAGACCATTGAATATAGCACACAGGTATCTCAATAAATTGAATATAACACACAGTGCTATATAATAACTTGACTTAGCACACGTGTATATGAAACATTGATATAGCACCAGTGTATATAATAACATTGAAATAGCACAGTGTATATAATAACATTGAATATGCCACACAGTGTATATTAATATACATGAAGATAGCAACACAGTGTATATAAATAACCATTGAATATAAACACACGAGTGTATATAAAACATCTGAATATAACACACAGGGTAATAATAACATGAATATAACACACAGTGTGTATATAAAACATTGAAGATAGCCCACAGTGAATAATAACATTGAATATAGACACACAGGTATATAATAACATTGATTATAGAACACAGTGGTGTATGTATATAATAACATTGAAGAAGACACACAGTGTATATAAATAACATTGAATATAGCACACAGTGTATATATATAAATTGAATATAGCCCACACAGTGCTATATTCATAACAGGATAATAGCACCGGAGGTATAATAACATTGAATATAGCACAGTGTATATAATAACATTGAATATAACCACACAGTGTATATAATAAACATTGATATAGCACACTGGTGATATATCATAAATTGAATATAGCCACACAGTGTATATAATAACATTGAAATCAGCACAGTGTATATATAACATTAATATAGCACAGTGTATATAATAACATGAATATAACACACACAGGATATAAATAACATTGAATAGAGCACACCAAGATGTATATAATAATATTGAATATAGCACACAGTGATATAATAACATTGAAGATAGACAGTGATATAATAAAATGAATAGCACAGTGGATATAATAACATTGAATATAAAGCACACAGGGCTATATAATAACATGAATATAGCACCCGGTTGTATATAAGAAGATTGACTATAGCACACAGTGATATATAAAATAAATTGTAATATAGACCCAGGTATATAATAAAAGTGAGTATAGCACAGGTATATAATAAACATTGAATTATAACACACAGTTATATAATAACATTGATATAGCACACAGGGTATATACTAACAGTTTGACTTAGACACCAGGTATATAATAACATGAAATATGGCACACAGTGTATATACTAACATTGAATATAGCACACAGTGTATATAATAACATTGAATATAGCACACAGGTAGATAATAACATGAATATAGCAACAGTGATAGAATACCATGAAATATCGCACACAGTGTAATAATAACATTGAATATAAGCCACACAGTGTAGTATATAACAGTGAAGTATAGACACACAGTGGATATAATAACATTGGAAATAGACAACACAGTGTATATAATAACATGAATACCAGAACACAGTGTATATAATAACATTGAATATAGCACACGTGATATAATAGACATTGAATATAGCACACATGATATAATAAAACAAAAAAAAATTAACATTGAATAAGCACACAGTGTATATAATAACTGAATATAGCACACAGTGATATAATAACATTGAAGATAGTAAACACAGTGTATATTAATAAATTGAATGTAGCACACAGTGTATGTAATAAAAATGAATGTAGCGACACAGTGTATATAAATAACATTGAATATAGCACACAGTGTATATAATAACATATGAATTATAGCACACAGTGATATAATACACATTGAATATAGCACAGTGTGCTATAAACCATTGAATATAGCACAGTGATATAATAACATTGAATATAACACACAGTGTATATAAGAACTGAATATAGCACACGGTTGTATATAATAACATTGAAATATAGACACAGTGTATATAATTAACATTGAATATAGCCACAGTCTATAAATAACATGAATTATAGCACAGTGTAATAAAACATTGAATTAAACCACACGAGATGTATATAATAACATGAATATAGCACAACAGTGTATATAATAACATCGAATATAGCCACATCAGTGTATCTAATAACGTATTGAATTATAGACAGTGTGTATAATAACATTGAATATTAGCCACAGTGCGAGTATAATAAATGAATAAGCACACAGGTGTTTGTATATAATAACATTGAGTTATAACACACGGCGTATATAAATAACATTGAATATAGCACACAGTGTATATAATAACATTGAATATAGCACAGTGATATATAATAAATTGAATATAGCACGGTATATAATAACATTGAAGAAACACCGGTGTATAGAATAACATTGAATATAGCACCGTGGATATAATAACATTGAATATAGCACACAGTGTATATAATACAACCCAAAATGGTATAGCACAGTGTATATAAAAAATAACATGTGAATATAGCACGGTTTGTATATAATAACATTGAATTAAGACACCAAGTGTATATAATAACATGAATAGCACGTGAATATAAAACATTGAATAATAGCCCACACTGGTGTATATAATAACAGTGAAGATAGCACACAGTGTAGATATAAACATTGAATTTAGCACAGGTATAATACACATTGATTATAGCACAGTGTTATATATAACAGTGAATATAACACAAGGTCTGTATGTACTATAATAAACATTGAATATAGCACACGGAGAGAGATTAAAACATTGAATATAGCAAATGTATATAATAACATTGAATATAGCACAGTGGATATAATAACACTTGAATATAACACCAGGTATATAAAAAATTGAATATAACACACAGTAGTGTATCTAATAACATGCATATAGAGCACACGTGTATATAATAACATTGACATAGCCAACAGTGTATAAATAACATTGAGATATAGCACACAGTGTAATCATAACATTGATATAGAACCAGTTATATAATAACAGTGAATATAGCACACAGTAATATAATACATTTGGAATATAGCCACATGATATATATAACATTGAATAAGCACACAGTTGTATATTAATAACATGCAAATAGCACCACAGTGTATATAATAACATTGAATATAGCACACGGTAGATTACTGAATTAGCAACACAGTGTATATAATAACAGTGATATAGCAACAGTGTATATAATAACGGTGAATATAGCACACAGTGATATAATAACATTGAATATAGCACACAGTGATATAAAAATGAATATAGCACTAGTGTATATAATAACATTGAATATACAACAGTGTATATAATAAATTGAATATAGCACACCGTGTATATAATAACTTGAATCTAGCCCACACAGTGCTATATAATAACTGAATATAGCACACAGTGTATAGAATAACATTGAATATAGCACACAGTATATATATAACATCTGCATATAGACACAGTGTATAACTACATGTGAATAGAGCACACAGTGTATATAATAACATTGAATATAGCACACAGTGTATTTGTATATACTAACATGAATTCGCACACCAGTGTATATAATAACTTGAATATAGCCCACACGTGGTATATAATGACATGAAGATTAGCACACAGCTTATATAATGACATTGATATAGCAACACAGCTGTTATAATGACATTGAATATAGCACACAGTGTCATAATGACATGAATAATATAGCACACAGTTGTATATAATGACATGAATATAGCCACACAGGGTATATAATGACAATTGATATAGCACACATGGTATAATGACAGTGAATATTAGCACACAGTGTATATAATGACATTGTCGCAATATAGCACCAGGTAATAATGACATGGAATATAGCACACAGTGTATATATGACATGAATATAGCACACAGTGTATAAAATGACATGAATATAGCAACACAGGGTATATAAGACATTGAATTATAGCACACAGGTATATAATACCCATTGCATATAGCACACAGTGTATATACAAAATGAATATAGCACACAGTGGATATAAAACCATTGAAATCGCACACAGATGTAGATAATAACAGTGAATATAGCCACACAGTGTATATAATAAAATTGAATATAGCACACAGTGTATATAATGACATTGAATATAGCACACAGGTATTATAATGACATTGAAATAGACACAGGGTATATACTGACATTGATGAATATAGCACACAGTGTATATAATGACATTGAATATAGCACACAGTGTATATAATGACATTGAATATAGCACACAGTGTATATAATGACATGAATATAGCACACAGTGTATATAATGACATTGAATATAGCACACAGTGTATATAATGACATTGAATATAGCACACAGTGTATATATAATGACAGTGAATATAGCACACAGGTATATAAGTAATGATATAATAGCACACAGGGTATATAATGACTTGAATATAGCCACTAAAGTGTATATAATGACATTGAAGATAGCACACAGGTATATAATAACATTGAATATAGCACACAGTGTATATAATTAACATGAATATAGCACACAGTGTAGATAAGAACATTGATATAGCACCGTGTGTATAATACATGCAATATAGCACAGTGAACTATAAGAACATTGAATATAACACACTAGTGTATATAAGAACATTGAATATAGACACCGGTGTATTATAATAACAGTGAATAAAGCACACGTGGGATCTATCACATGAATAGTAGCACAGTTGTATATAAACATGAATATAGCACAGTGTATATAATAACATGAATTATAAACACACGGTTTGTATGATAAAACATTGAATTAGCCACACGCGTGTATATAAGAATATCTGAATTATAGCACACGTGTATTATATAACATTTGAAATAGCACAGGGTATATAATAACATTGAATATAGCACGGTAATAATAACATTGAATATAAACACACAGTGTATATTACCGTTGCAATACATGAATATAGCACACTGGTGTATATAATAAGAGTGAATATAGCACACAGTGTATTTATAATAACATTGAATATAGCACAGTGTAATAATACATTGAATATAGCACCTGGTATATAATACATTGAATATAACACACAGGTATATAATACATGAATATAGCACACAGTGATATATAAGAACATTGAATAAGCACACAGTGTATATACTAACATGAATATAGCACACGTGTATATAAAACATTGAATATGCCCCACACAGTGTCTATAATAACATTGAATCAGCACACAGTGTATATAATAAACATGAATGATAGCACACATTGCTAATAATAACATTGAATATAGACACAGTTATTATAATAACATTGAATATAGCACACAGTGTATATAAAACATTGAAATATAGCACACAGTGTATATCATAACATTGAATAAGCACCACAGTGCAATAATAACATGAATTATAGCGCACACAGTGTATATAAATAAATTGAATATAGCACACAGTGTATATAAAACATTGAATTATAGCACACAGTGTAATAATAACATTGAATATAGCACGAAGTGCTTATATAATAACATTGAATATAGCACACAGTGCTATAAATAACATGGATAGTAGCACACAGTGTATTATTATTAATAACAATGAATGGACACACAGTGTATATAATAACAGAAATGTAGCCCACAGTGATATAATAACATTGAAGATAGCCACACAGTGTATATAATAACATTGAATATAGCAACACAGTGTATATAATAACATGAATTATCCACAGTGTTGTATAATAACATGAAGATATAGCCACAGTGTATATTAATGAAAACATGAATATACCCACACCGTGTATAAAACAGTGAATATAGCACACGGGGGTTGCTATTAATAACATTGAATATAGCACCACCACAGTGTATATAATAACATTGAATATGCACGTTATATAATAACATGAATAGTAGCCCACAGTGTATATAATAACATGACTATAACACCGTGATTATAATAACAGTGAAATAAGCACACAGTGTAGATAATAACATTGAATATAGCCACACGCTGTACCATAATAAACATTGACTATAGCCACAGGGGTATAATAACATTGAATAAGCACTTAGTGTGGAGTATAATAACATGATATAACCACACAGGTATATAATAACCGACACAGCGAATATAGACAGACGGTTGGTAATAATAACAATGAATTATAGCACACAGTGTATATTAAAACATTGAATATAGCCAGTGTATATAATAACATTGAATATAGCACAGGTATATAATAAACATTGAATATAACACAGGTTGTAATAATAAATGAATATAGCACACGGTGTATATAACGAACATTGATATAGCCACACGGGTAAGAACATTGATATCAGCACAGTGTATATAATAACACTGAATTATAGCACACGGGTATATAATAAACATTGAATTATAGCAAACAGGGTAGAATAAACATTGACTATAGCACAGTGTATATAAAAAACATTGATATAAGCACACGAGTTGTATATAATAACATTGAAATTCGCACACAGTGTATATAATAACATGAAGATCGCACGCGTTGTATATAATAACAGATTAGCCCAGTGCCTATATTATAACATTGAATATAAACACAGGTGTATATATAACATTGAATTATAGACACGGATGTGTATATTAACATGAAATAATAGCACACGGTTTGTTGTATTAATATGCTAAAATAACAGTGAAATAGCACAGTGTATAGAATAACATTGATATAACACACATGGTATATAAAAAATTGAATCTAAACACATTGTATATAATAAACATTGAATGTAGTAGCAACAGGCTATAAAACATCGATATGCCACACAGTGTATATAATAACATTGAATTTATAGCACACAGTGCACTATTGAATAACATTGAATATAGCACACAGTATTATATAATAACATTGAATATAGCACACAGGTGTATATAATAACATTGAAGATAGCCACACAGTGTATTAATAACATTGGAAGCACACAGTTATATCAAAACATTGGAAGTATAGCACACAGTGTTATAATAACATTGAAATAGAACACAGTGTATAAATAACATTGAATAGAGCACACAGGTATAATAAAACATTGAATATAGAACAAGTGTAGTATAATAACATGGAATATAGCCACAGTGTATATAAGTAACATTGAATATAGCCACAGTGTATATAATCAAATCTGAATTATAGCACAGGTATATAATAACATGGAATATAGCACACAGTGTATATAACTAACATGAATCTAGACACAGTGTATATAATAACATATATAGCACACAGTGTATATAATGAAATTGAATATAGCACACACGAGTGTATATAATGACATTGAATATAGCACACCAGTGGATATAATGACATTGAATCTAGGCAACCATGTGGAGATAATGACATTGAATTATAGCACACAGTGGTATATAATGACACGATAATGCACACGTCGTATATATATGACATTGAATATAGCACACAGTGTATATAAATGACATTGAATCTAGACCACAGGGTAACGTGCTATTATAAGACATTGAATATAGCACACAGTGTATATAATAACTTGCATCTAGCACACAGCGTATATAAATAACATTGAATTAGCACACAGTGTATATAATAACATGGCAAATATAGAACACAGTGATATATAATAACATTGAATTATAGCATCACAGTGTAATATAACATGAATATAGCACACAGTGTATATAATAACAGTGAATATAGCACACAGTGATATAAATAACATTGAAGATAGAACACGCGTGTTGCTATATAATAAATTGAATATAGCACACGGTTGTATATTAAACATTGAATATAGCACACGGTTTGTGTTGTAGATAAAACATATATATATAGATATAAACCTCATTGAAAGAACATTGCCAAGAGTAGTATAGACCCAACATCTATTAAAGAACCCACACAACAAAAGAGTTTGATAGATAGGAGGGCCACTAGATCTGTAATTACAGAGGATATGATACCTAATTAACCTTTAATGCGAATACTACGGGGAGCTGCTTAGATACGGGATAAAATATCTGCTCATTTTTCCGATCCTTCTCATAAAATATCCTTTATTGAAACTACGGCGACAAGTTTACCAAAAGACTGAGAATTAAAACATTTAAATTTATATATATTTACAAAAACTGCTGGGTGGCTGACAAGCGTCGCGGTGAAAGTTTATATCTGTTAAGTACGCCATAATATTAATATCACCAGATAATTGTATAGTACAGGCCATACTATGTCGTGGATACCTTAATCAGTCAACATCAGTGTGAAAAATGAAAGTCTTACCGTACGGAGTGTTCTAATGAGCTCATCCGTCCAACGTTACAGAACGCCTTGCAAGCCACACACTTTTGGTACAACTGTCATAGTTTCAATAAAGGATATATATGGGAATTTCCAAGAGATACGATTTGTTCATGTTAGATTAAGCTATTATAGGAAGAACCCCACCACATTCATAATGAACTTACTTGTGTGTTTAAAGCCACATCAGAATAGGCGGGACCTCTCAACCACTGGATCCTACAATGTAGTTGATGCGTCACATTGTCTCCTAACTCCTATGGGTTGGAATTTGACGTGTTTATCCGCTTGACAATCTTACAATGGGATAGGTAAATCTGTCTTGCGCTACTGAAGCGCATTTGTAGAACTCCTCAGAACAGGGACACACATGTCCCCAAGTGTAGTGGAAGGGAGCCGTGCCAGTTGGGGCGGTCTTGGCTAATTCCTAACCCCACTACCCAAATACTGGACTAGTGAAATTAGAAGGGGAAGTTATGAAAATTAATAAAACTGACATTTAGATCGTGTCATTGATGGTTCATTCCCCTTTGGATTGGACCGGTGTTCGGTGGTAATTCACATTGTGTTTCTTTTCCGTGTGAGCTGAGGATCATCCAGGACAAAACCAAATGGGGGAAAGTCACAGTTAATTACAGCCCCTCCATAGACAATGGGTCATAGGCTAGTAACGAAAAAACATGACATTGTTAAAATAAAGGGGAGACTGAGGGGGGAGGAGTTGAAGCAGGGACCTTCATGGAACGAAGTAGATAGTGGAGCTGGAAAAGGCCCAAACGCCTCCCCCTTTCTTTTGAATATACCCAGGTGAGGACCACAAAACACACTAGGTTGTCAGGAATATTAAAAGGAAGTTGTTGCATCCCAGCCATCTGTCGGTCTGACCTGAGCGCCATTTATGAGTCAATGCTTCCCTAGGTTGGATCTCTGTCTATTGCGAGGGAATGGCAATAGACTAAGTAACAGGAACCTAATGTTTTTGCCAGACCTCACCATGGGCACTTTATTAAGGATCGGGTGAGTTTCAGGATTAGTCCCTTTTTCCATTCTGGTTAGTGACCAAGCTTTGTAGGTTCATCGGTAAATGTGTTCCAATTCCTCTGTGTTACCAGGTATCCAAGGTGTCTTCCATGGAGCTGACAAGTTGTAGAGATGTGAGGTCGTGGTGGTACATGGCGATTTATACAGTGATGAACCACCAGGGCACTAGAGCTAGATAACTATAGATAGGCGGTCCACGGTAAGGACTGGATTCTGGGGCATGTAAATAAAATAGGTACATTAGGATCCAACTTCTCCTTGGGTTCATGCAGGAATGGGATTATCCATAAGTGAAGTTGCAGCTGGCCCGGCCCCACATTTGGCCCGGGCCCCCATAACAGTCCAAGGAAGCTTTACAGGCAAAGACCCCAAACCCCGAACAGTGGGAACTGGAGATCACGGAAGGTAATTCAGATTGATTTATATGGCCTCGATTGCACTAGACAGGATTCCAGGTGAACACGAAGGCTCCTACGGGGAAGCAGCAAGATGAAATAAATCCCTTGGTGCTGCCCCCTTGCCACTGCTTTTATGGATGAAGGGGTGGAAACAAGCCTCTTATTGGTAGGGTAGAAATAGTGCCCTGAGCATTATTTCAACTTGCCTCATGGACACAGGGACACCTGAATGAGTTTTTACAGGACCAACCTCTGGGTGACCTAGTATACATTAGCAAGTATGGCGAATGTAACACTGTACATGTGGGGGGGACCGTCATACACTAGATTGTTGGTGACAGAGGCTGTGTTTTTCAGCAGATTTTGAAGACCACCGTGATTATATAGAGCCATTGATGACCAAGGTAGTTAGGGTTAGGTCTCTCCATTAAACATGGACAAAGGCAAAGAGATAGAGACAATTTAACTCTTTAGGTTTAATTACATTGAACTAGTCACTGTTCCACCATTGTGTCTGGGACGTTTTTAGGCATAGGGCACATAGGCAAGAAACTAGGGCTACGATGTTGACCAGGGCACCTATTTTTCTCCCTAGCATATCCCTGTCAGCTGGACTTGCAGTGTTATAACTGCTCTCCTTGTTCTGCTGTAATTTGTAACATTGTATCTAGTACGAGCCTGAACTTGGATACAATGTTACAAATGAACTGAATGTGTAGATCTGCTCTCCTGTTCTGCTGTAATTTGTAACATTGTATCTAGTACGGAGCCTGAACTGGATACATGTTACAAATGAACGTGATGTTTAGATCTGCTCTCCTTGTTCTGCTGTAATTTGTAACATTGATTAGTACGGAGCCTGAACTTGGATACAATGTTACAAATGAATGAATGTGTTAGATCTGTCTCTTGTTCTGCTGTAATTGTAACATTGTATCTAGTACGAGCCTGAACTTGGATACATGTTACAATGAACTGAATGGGTTAGATCTGCTCTCTGTTCTGCTGTAATTTGTAACATTGTATCTAGTACGAGCCTGAACTGGATACAATTTACAATGAACGAATGGTTAGTCTGCTCTCCTTGTTCTGCTGTAATTTGTAACATTGTATCTAGTACGAGGCTCGAACTTGGATACAATGTTACAAATGAACTGAATGCGTTAGATCTGCTCTTGTTCTGCTGTAATTTGTAACATTGTATCTAGTACGGAGCCTGAACTTGGATAAATGTTACAAATGAACTGAATGTGTTAGATCTGCTCTCCTTGTTCTGCGTTAATTTGTACATTGTATCTAGTACGGAGCCTGAACTTGGATACAATGTACAAATGAACTGAATGTGTTAGATCTGTCCTCCTTGTTCTGCTGTAATTTG
The DNA here is from genome assembly GCA_019447015.1 of Hymenochirus boettgeri. Lineage (NCBI taxonomy): Eukaryota > Metazoa > Chordata > Amphibia > Anura > Pipidae > Hymenochirus > Hymenochirus boettgeri. Next base: position 15,928 of record JAACNH010000014.1, on the reverse strand, counting down.
TAACATTGTATTCGTACGAGCCTGAACGGATACAATGTTACAAATGAACCTGAATGTTAGATCTGCTCTCCTGTTCTGCTTGTAATTTGTAACATTGTATCTAGTACGGGCCTGAACTTGGATACAATGTTACAAATGAACTGAATGTGTTAGATCTGCTCTCCTGTTTGCTGTTTAATTTGTAACATTGTATCTAGTACGGAGCCTGAACTTGGATAAAGTTACAATGACTGAATGTGTTATATCGTCTCCTTGTTCTTGCGTGTAATTTTGAACATTGTATCTAGTACGGAGCCTGAACTTGGATACAATGTTACAAATGAACTGAATGTGTTATATCTGCTCTCCTTGTTCTGCTGTAATTTGTAACATTGTATCTAGTACGGAGCCTGAACTTGGATACAATGTTACAAATGAACTGAATGTGTTAGATCTGCTCTCCTTGTTCTGCTGTAATTTGTAACATTGTATCTAGTACGGAGCCTGAACTTGGATACAATGTTACAAATGAACTGAATGTGTTAGATCTGCTCTCCTTGTTCTGCTGTAATTTGTAACATTGTATCCAAGTTCAGGCTCCGTACTAGATACAATGTTACAAATGTTAGATATGCTCTCCTTGTTCTGCTGTAATTTAACATTGTATCTAGTACGGAGCCTGAACTTGGATTTACAAATGAACTGAATGCGTTAGATCTGCTCTCCTTGTTCTGCTGTAATTTGTAACATTGTATCTAGTACAGAGCCTGAACTTGGATACAATGTTACAAATGAACTGAATGCGTTAGATCTGATCTCCTTGTTCTGCTGTAATTTGTAACATTGTATCTAGTACGGAGCCTGAACTTGGATACAATGTTACAAATGAACTGAATGTGTTAGATCTCTCCTTGTTCTGCTGTGATTTGTAACATTGTATCTAGTACGGAGCCTGAACTTGGATACAATGTTACAAATTAACTGAATGCGTTAGACCTGCTCTCCTTGTTCTGCTGTAATTTGTAACATTGTATCTAGTACGGATCCTGAACTTGGATACAATGTTACAAATGAACTGAATGCGTTAGACCTGCTCTCCTCTTACCAACTAGTAACGTATGTATACACGCCCGCCTCACCTGGTACATCATGTGCCTCTTACCAACTAGTAAAACCTTCCCACTATAAAGAACAGCAGCAGTGACAGTGTTAGAAGCAGAGAAAACCCAGCTATAGTTTTACAGCTCTGTGCAGTGCGCTGGTTGTGGGTACAGCTCTGTGTGTAATGTGCTGGTTGTGGGTGGTTGTGGGTACAGCTCTGTGTAATGCGCTGGTTGTGGGTACAGCTCTGTGTAATGAGCTGGTTGTGGGTACAGCTCTGTGTAATGCGCTGGTTGTGGGTACAGCTCTGTGTAATGCGCTGGTTGTGGGTACAGCTCTGTGTAATGAGCTGGTTGTGGGTACAGCTCTGTGTATGAGAATGGTGGGGTACAGCTCTGTGAATGCGTGGTTGTGGGTACAGCTCTGTGTAATGAGCTGGTTGTGGGACAGCTCTGTGTTGTATACAGTGGTGTGGGTAAGCTCTGTGTAATGTGCGGTTGTGGGTTACCAGATCTGTGTAAGTCGTTGGTTGTGGGTACAAGTCTGGTAATTGAGCTGGTGGTGGGTACAGCTCGTGTAATACAGGGTTGTGGGTACAGCTCTGTGTATGTTGCTGGGTGTGGGTTTACAGCTATGTGTAATGCGCTGTTGGGGTTTTACAGCTCTGTTAATACAGTGGTGTGGGACCAGCTCTGGAGTCCACCCACACCCCGTCCCCAGCCATGGTTGTGGTACAGCCCTCTGACGCACGCCCACAAGTGTATGAGGGCTGGTTGTGGGTACAGCTCTGTGTGTAATTACAGCGGGTTGTAGCGACCGTACAGCTCTGTGTAATACGTGGTTGTGGGTAAAGCTCGTGTATATGTGCTGGTTGTGGGTACAGCTCGGTGTATACGCTGGTTGTGGGTACAGCTCTGTTTGTAATGTGCTGGATGTGGTAACAGCTCTGGTAATACAGGGTTGTGGGTACAGCTCTGGGATGTTGGTTGTGGGTTCAGCTTGTGTAATTTGTGTGGGTTGGGGGTGGTTGTGGGTAAAGCTTCTGGTGTTAATGTGCTGGAGAGGGGGTTACAGCTACGTTGTAATGTCGGCTGTTAGTGGGTACAGCTCGTTGTAATGCGGCTGGTTGTGGGTATCGCTCTGTGTTAATGCTGTGTGGGTGTGGGTACAGCTCGTGTAATTCGCTGGTTGTGGGTACAGCTGTGTAATGCGCTGGTTGTGGTGGTTAAAGATTCTGTAATGCTTGGTGTGGGTACGCTTGTGTAATGCTCGTGGGGTGTCAGCTCTTGTAAGGCGTGTGTGGACAGCTCTGTGTAAGCGTTTGTCTGGTGGGTACAGCCTCTGTGTTAAGGTGTGGTTGTGGGTACAGCTCTGTGTAAGGTGCTGGAGTGGAGCGTGTAATCTGGTACGCCGTTAACGAGGGGCATGCTTGGGTAATGACGCTGGGTTGGGGAGCTCTGTGTAATGGGACTGGATGTGGGTACCGAGTCGTGTAATGTGCGGGTTGTGGGTAGCGCCTGTGTAATGCGGTGGTTGGGGTAAAGCTCTGTTGAATCGGTGGTTGTGGTACAGCTCTGTGTAATGCGGGGTTGTGGGTTCGATCTGTGTAAGGGCTGGTTGTGGGTGCGTTGGTGGGTACATGCTCTGGTGTTATGGCGATGGATGTGGGTACACCTGATGCTGTGGGTAAACGTTATGCTGGTGTGGCTACAGCTCTGTGTAAGCGTGTGGAGGTGTTGGGGACAGCTCTGTTGAATGCTGTGTGTGGGTACAGCTCTGTGTAATGCGTGGTTGTGGTAAAGCATCTGTGTAATTGAGCGTGTGGTAGGTTTGGGTACAGCTCATTGTGATAATGCGCTGGTTGTGGGTTACAGCTCGTGTAATGTGCTGGTGTGGAGTACAGCTTGTGCTATGATGGTTGTAGGGTAAGTCGGTAAGCTGATGTGTGTATGGTGGGGGGTACAGCTCTGTGTAATGCGCTGGTGTGGGTACAGCTCGTGTAATGCGGGGTGGTTGTGGGTACTAGCTCGTGTAAGTGCTGGTTGGTGGGATAGGCTATGTGGTTACAGCTCGGTAGGTGCTGGTTTTACAGCTTGGTAATGGTGGTGTGAGGTGGGGTACAGCTCTGTGTAACTAGCACGTGTGTATGGGTATAAGCTCTGTGTAATGTGGGTTGTGGGTACAGCTCTGGGTAAGCGGATGTTGCCTCTGTGTGATGGGTGGTTGTGGGTACACTTGAATCGGTGTGGGTAACCTGCGTACTGTGTGGTGTGGGACAGTTTGTGTAAGTGGTGTGGGTCACGCTGTTATGTTGATGTGGTACAGTCTGTGTAATGGGTGTGGGATGTCGGTTCAATGTGTGGTAAGTGGTACGCTGGATGGTGATGTGGTAACCCCCCAGCTCTGTTAATGTGCGGGTTGTGGTACAGCTCTGTGTTAAGCGGTGGTTGTGGGTATAATACCTGTGTAAGGACGGGGTGTGTGTGTACAGCTGCTGGTAATGCGTGGTTTTGTGGGTACAGCTCTGTGTATGTCGGTGGTATGTGGGTACAGCTCTGTGTAATGTCGGTGGTTGGGGTAAGCTCTGTGTAATGCGTGGGTGTGGGTACAGCTCGTGGAATGCGCTGGTGTGCGGTCAGCTCTGTTAATGCGGTGGTGGGGGTACAGCTCTGTGATTGCTGCGTGTGGGTTGGTTGGGAATTACAGCTATGTGTACATGCGTGTGTTGGGGTACAGCTCTGGTTAATGCGGTGGTTGTGGGTACAGCTCTGTGTAATGCGGGTGGATTGTGGGGTACAGCTTATGTGTAATGTGCTGGATTGGGTACAGCTTGTGTAATGGGGGTGTGGTTGTGGGTAAGCTCTGTGTAATGTGCGTATGTGGGATTAACAGTCTGTGTAATGGTGCTGGATGAGGGTACAGCCTGTGTAATGGGCTGGATGTGGGTACAGCTCTGTTGTACTGTGCGGGTTGGGGTGTTACAGCTCCTGTGACTGCGGTGGTTTGTGGGGTACAGCTTGTGTAATGCGAGGTGGTGGTGTGGGTTAAAGCTCGTTGTAAAGCGGTTGGTGTGGCGTACTTCTCTGTGTTGTAATGTGCTGGTGTGGGTGGTTGGGGTACAGCTCGTGTTGTAATGCGCTGGATGTGGTACAGCCTTGTGTAATGTGTGGTGGGGGTACCAGCGCTGGTATGTGATGGTTGTGGGTACAGATATGGAATACGGGTTGGGGGTACAGCTTGCTGTATGGCTTGGAGTGGGTTTACAGATCTGTGTATAAGGGTTGTGGGTACAGCTCTGTGTATGTGCGGTTGTGGGTTAGCTCGTGTAAGTGGCTGGTTGTGGGTGGGTGTGGGTACAGCTCCTGGTAAGTTGCTGGATTTGAGGGTACAGCTCTGTGTAATTGGGATGTGGGTACAGCTCTGTGGTAATGCGCTGGTTGTGGGTCAGCTCGTGTAATGGCGGTTGTGGGGGGTGTGGGTTACAGCTCGTGTAATGGTGGTTGTGCGGTACAGCTCTGTGTAATGAGGGGTTTGTGGGTACAGCTCGTAGGCTGGTATGGGGTACAGCTCGGGAAGGCGCTGGGTGGGTCAGCTCTGTGTAATGTGCCTGGATGTGAGGGTTCAGCTTGGGTAATGTGTGGGTCAGGGGGTACAGCTGTGTAATGTGCTGGATGTGGGTACAGCTCTGGTAATTGCGTGGTTTTGGTGGTACAGCCTCTGTGTAATGCGCTGGTGGGGGACAGCTCTGGGTTGTGAATGGGTGGTTGTGGTACAGCTCTGTGCTTAAATGACGAGGGTTGTGGGGACAGCTCTGGGATGATGCTGTGGTTGTGGGTTACAGCTCTGTGTGTATGCGGTGGTGTGGGTACAGCTCTGCTGTAATGTGTGGTTGTGGAGTGTTGTGGGCTACCAGCTCGGTGTATGCGCTGGTTGGGGGTGGTACAGCTATTGGTAATGCGATGGGTGTGGGTAAAGCTCGTGTAATGCGGGGGTGGGGGAAAGCTCGTGTGTAATGGCTGGTGGTGGGGTGGTTGTGGTACAGATCTGTGTAAGGCTGGTTGTGGGTACAGACGGTGTGGTGTAATGCGCTGGTTGTGGGTTACAGCTATGTGAATGCGCTGGGGTGGGGTACAAGCTCTGGTAATGCTATGGGTGTGGGACAGTAGGTAATGCGATGATAGTGGTACGATCTGTTGGAATGCGCGGGTTGTCGGGGTACAGCTCTGTGTAAGCGCTGGTGTGGGCAAAGCTCTGTGGATAATGCGCTGGGTGTGTGGGTACAGCTCGTGTAATGCGGTGGTGTGGGTAAGCTCTGGTAATGCGGTGGTTGTGGGTGACAGCTTGTGTAAGGCGCTGGTTGTGGGTACAGCCTGTGTATGCGATGGTTGTGGGTAGCTCGTGTTAATGAGCTGGTTGTGGTGAAAGCCGGCGTAATGCTGTGGTTTGGGAAGCTCTGGTAATGTTGCGGTTGTGGGTGGTGGGTGTCTATCAGCTAGTTGTAATGCGCTGGTGGGGGACAGCTTGGTAATGCGGTGGTGTGGGTTACAGCTGTAAGTGCGGATTGGGACAGCTCTTGTGTAATGTGGTCATGAGGGTTCAGCTCTGTGTAATTTTGCGGGTGTGGGTACAGTCTGAGTAAATGTGGGGTTGGGCGGTAAAGCTGGATGTAATGCGGGTTGGTGGTATGTGGGAAAGCTCGTGTTAATGCGGGGGGTGGTTGGGGACACAGCTCTGTGTAATGCGGGTGGTTGTGGGACAGCTCTGTTGTAATGCGGTGCGTGTGGGGTACAGCTGTGTTAATGCGGGGGTTGTGGACAGCTCCGTGATAATGCGATGGTTGGGGACCAGCCTGTGAAGCGCTGGTGTGGGTGTAAAGCTCTGTATGTAATGCGGTTGTGTGGGTACAGACCTCGGTTTTGTAATGGATGGTTGTGGGTGGTTGTGTAGTACGCTCTTGTGTAAATTGCGCTGGCTGGGGTAAGATTGTGTAAGGCGAGAAGCAGACTAACACATTCGGTTCATTTGTAACTGTTTCCAAGTTCAGCGGCTCCGTACTAGATACAACGTTACAAATACAGCAGAAACAAGGAGAGAGATCTAGAAACGCATTCGGTTTCATTTGTAACATTGTATCCAAGTTCGAAGCTCCGTACTAGATACAACGTTACAAATCAGCAGAACAAGGAGATCAGATCTAACACAATTGTGCTTCATTTGTAACATTGTATCCAAGTTCAGGCTCTGTACTAGATACAATGTTTACAAATTACGCAGCAAACAAGGAGAGATACTAACATTCAGTTCATTTGTAACATTGTATCCATTCAGGCTCTGTACAGATACAATGTTACAAATTACAGCAGAACCAGGAGAGCAGATCCTGACACTTCAGTTAATTTGTAACTTGTTCCAAGTTCCAGGCTCTGTCCTAAGATACATGTTAAACAATTAACAGCAGAACAAGAAAAAGAGCAGATCTGATGCAATTCAGTTCATTTGACATTGTATCCAAGTTCAGGCTCTGTACTAGATACCATGTTACAAATTACAAAGCAACACGGAGAGTCAGATCTAACATTCAGTTCATTTGTAAACATTGTAATCCCAAGTTCAGGCTCGTACTCAGATACAATGTTACAAATTACAGAAACGCAAGAACAGGCGAGCATATTAACGCCTATCATTTCATTTGTAACATTGTAATCCAATTTCACGCTCTGGTACTAGATACAATGTTACAATTACCGACAGACCAAGGAGAGCAGATCTAACGCTTCGTTGTCATTTTTGTAACATTGATTCCAATTTCAGCTCAGTACTAATACAATGTTACAACATTACAGGCAAAGACAAGGAAAGCAATCTAACGACATTCAGTTCATTTGTGAACATACGTATCCCAAGTTCAAGGCTCATATACTAGATTACAAGTTACAAATACAGCAGCAGAACAGGAGACACATCTAACACATCTTCAGGTCATTTTGTACCACTCGTAACCAATCAGGCTCCGTACTAAGATTATACAATGTTACAAATTAACAGCAGAACAAGGAGCCCAGAATCTAACACATTCAGTTTCATTGTAAACATCGTACACAGTTAAGGCTCGTACTAATAGAACAAGGTTACCATCAGCAGAGCACACAGGAGAGCGAGATCTAACGCATTCAGTTCATTTGTAACATGCTAATCCAAGTTCCGGCGTCCCCTGTACTAGATACAATTTACAAATTTACAGCAGCAAACAAGGGATTCAGACTTCTACGTAACACAATTCATTCATTTTGTAACAAGTATCCAATTTCGAGCCTCTCTATACTAGATACATTTTACAAATTACAGCAGACAAGGAGAGTAAGAATCTAACCACAATTCAGTTCTTCACTTTGTAACCATCCGTATCCATTCGGCCTCCGTACAGAATACAATTGTTACAAAATTCCAGCCGAACAAGAGCAGATCTAAACGACTTCCAGTTTCATTTTGGTAACATAGTTCCAAGTTCGGCTCCTTACTAGAGACAAATGTTACAATTAACAGCATACAAGGAAGAGACGATCCTAACGCATTCATGTTCTTTGTTAATCGTCCAAAGTTCGGCTCTGTACTAAGTACATGTTTTACAACATTACAAAGAACGAGGAGAGAGATCTACACACCTTCATCAGTTCATTTGTAACAATCGTAATCCAAGTTCACCAGGCCTCCGTAACTAGTAATGTTTACAAATACAGAGAACGAGTGAGAGCAGTTCTAAACGATATCATTTCATTATGTAACATACGGTCTTCCAAGTTCAAGGCCTTCCGGACTAGAGTACAACGTAACAAATTTACAAGCAAAAGGGAGCAGATCTAAACCATCTTCGGTTTTTCATTTGTAAATCGTGATCCAAGTGCAGGCCTCCCGTTATAGATACAAACCAAGTTCCAAAATTTACAGCATAACAATGAGAGACCGATCTGACACATTCAGTTAATTTTGTAAAATTGTATCCAAGTTCAGGCTCCCGTACTAGCATACAACGTTTACAAAATTAAACAAGCAGGAACAGGAGAGCAAGTCTATTCACCATCCAGTTTTCATTTGTAACACTGTTTGCAAGTAGAGGGAGCTGAGATCAGGGTCTCTACTCACTACAATATCACAAATTACAGCAGATTAAGGAGAGTAGTTCTAACATAGTAAGTAAAATCTGACAAATAGAAAATACAAACCTTTCTCTGCCAAAAGAAATCCAGCAAGCTTTCTTCTAGAAGGTAGAATCCTCTTTTGGCCAAGATAATGATGTCACAGCCAATGAATGACTCTGCAATTGGCTGTACCTTCCCAGTCATGTGTGTCTTCTCTGTTAATCTCTCTGAGTTTACAGAGGAGGCAAAGACCAGGGAGGAGAAGCATGGTGGGGAAAGGTAAGTATTCTGGGCTTCATGGACTGAGGGTAGGTAAGTAACTATACTAATCTATGGGTTTGGGTGGTTGGCTAGTTATAGAATTTTTACTGGGGTAGTAACCTTTCCTTTAACAAACTTTGTGAACCTTTATACCCACATTACGTGGTGACAAAAATTCATAATTATCCCCTTGCAAACTACTAATTTAGTTGGACAAGATCTGTTCCTTCTCTCTACGATCTAAAAACCTTAATAAATTACGTACAGGTGTCAATAATGACCAGGATGGAATCGGTACAATTACACGTAAATCGTTTTGTACTCTGGTCAAACCTTTATTTATCCATTTGTACGTATCCACGACCCATGGGAATTTACATCATCGTAATAAGGTTAATTTCATATCATTACTGCCACTTTAATAGTTTATGAAATAACTAAAAATACTTCCTGAATTACATTCCCAGTAAGGGACCTTTAGAGACTCTGTTTGAACTTTTCTCAGGAGATATAGACCTGAAATGCAATGTCCTATAACCTCTAGGACAATGCCTACAAGAGTGAGTTTTTTTTTCCCAGCTCGACATTCCAGAAGCTATATTGCTAAAAAACGTCTCAGATACATGTAAGTTGTAATTAAATGAACGGGGTTTCCAGAGATTACTTAAACCTATAATATAATCATACATCCTTGTTTATGATTTCTTGTCTAGTAATAGGATTTTTGTGTGTTCATTTCAGGTCTAAGAAATGATGTGGAACTTTTTGGATAAATTATACATGCTAGATAGTCCAAGCACTGAGGTCAATATGGCAAATATCTCCCCACACACAACAGTGTTTTTCCTTTGGTGCTCAATAGGCCGGGATCATTGTGATGCAAACCCTGCCCGAAGAACCAGACCTCGATGAAAGTGATGTAATTGGGCCCTAATATAAACTGTCCGGTAAGGTCGAGCTAAAAAATGCTCAAAACAAAACTAAACAGCGGCCAGAAGCCCCATATAACCAAATAACTGTAGTAAAATAGGCATACTGATCCCTCATTGCAATGAATGGATGATTGGTTCCGGGGGAGGGTGAATGTCCTATCCTGAAAGGGAGGAGAATGGCCAACCATCAACAGATTTTATTGAATGGATATCACAGATCAATACCAGGCATAATTGACCGTTTGACTCCCACACATTTCCTCCATGGACTTCCCAGGCTTGGTTGGCTTTGAATGCAATGTAAACATGATAGTCTTGGCCGGAGAGAGCAAGAGACAAGCTGATGAGGAAGTGCATTCACAGTGATTTACGAACATGCAGGTTATATCCACAGGTGCGACCGAAGGACAGGACACAGTTGAGGAAGTCATCTTGAGGAGACCAGGACTGAGGAAGATTGAGGGGACTGTTTTTTAATTGGCCCTTACAATGGGGTGAATGAATCGAATTATACAATAAAACTCCTAATGTTACCAAATTAAAAAGAAAAAGAAAAGGGGGAGATAGCTGCAAAAAAATATGGAAATTGTTCATTTGTATAAGACAGAACAATTCTTTTACTTGGTAATCACACTGATTCTTCAGACTGTTAGGCCATTCCAGGTCTGGGGCATTGATGCAAGTTTTCATATCAGAATGTAAAGCAAGTCGTATCAGTAGTTCATTGGATTTCAAAATGAAAATACAGATACAGTTAGAAATCCAAACCTATGGTGTTATATTGTTCCAAAGCCTCAGCAAGCCTTCAGGAGAAATGGCCATGGGATTCCAAAACACTGCACACATATATTCCAATGAGGCCTTCCCAGTGTTGTTTGTAAAGAGGGAAAATAACATTTCTTACTACAAATCTACTCCCCTCTATATTACCACGTGATAATTAAGTGGTTCATATTTTAGCAGTGCAGGAGACCAATTAGAGGTGGGGAAGTGTATGCTGTAATTTTAACTCTCAGGGTCTAAGATGAAGACAAAAAACCTTGTATATATACACACAGGTCAGGTTCAATCTTACATTTGAAAATATGTGCTGTCCCAACTTCCCAGCCCCCGGTCTGCCGAATGAAAACGATAAACATTGGCAAGGGAACAACTGGAGCAACTCTGGGTCATTTGAACAGAAATTTAATTACAACCAAAGTTGTAGGCAGAGAACCAACGCGTTCAGCCCATACCACATGGATGTCCTCAGGGTTCCCGGTGGTAATGGGCTGAAGACGGGCCTGTGATGGGCTGAACGCTTTAAAATAATCCTTGTATTGGTGTAAAATGTTTTTACAAAAGATTATATTTATTTGTGTGTTTTAGCCCTCCAGTCATAGTCAGTAAGTATGTCAGTACCTAGTTGATTAGACCATTTGTCAGCCTCCAGTTCTTAGACAAGTTGTTGTCCAGACCTCCACAGTGTATTAACCAGTTTTAGCTCTTTAGTTTATTAGCTAGTGGTAAGTCAGCTCTCAAGTTTCCTTAGCCAAAGTTAGTCTCATCCTCCAGTTCATCATAAAGCCAGTGTTAGTCGATCACCCCAGGTATGTAGTCAGTGGTTAGTCATCTCCGCCATTCTCCCTGCAGATCATTATTTAGAGTTAGTCAGATCCTCGTTAATCATAGCAAGTGTGTAGTCATCCCTCTAGATCATTAAGTCAAGTGTTAGTCCATCTCCAGTTATCCTTAGCCCGTGTTAGTCATCCCTCCAGTTCATTATCAGTGTTAATAAAGTGGGTGGGACCTTAGAGCACAAATGTGCATGGTCAAAATTTTGCAATCTTAACCAGGAAAAGAGCCACGTGGTTGGATTTACCCCCAAACGCCAAACGGTTCCAGTCTCCTCCCTGGGCCTTAGTTTATAAAAACCTGGCACTATCCAACTACAGAATTGTTATATTTTTCTCCTAATTTACACATATGCATTGATTCCCCTTTGGGGTAGATTTGTTCTGTTTGTCTGTGTAACCCCCGCATGTTTTTTTTACGTGGGTATAACTCTGTACACAAAAGCCATCAATAATGTGAAAAAATGGCACAGTTTTTATATAGGTAAAATGTGGTAGAGTTAAAAAACTAAATATAGCTGTTTTTGGGTAGGACAAGGGATGGCTGACGGGCCCAGTATTCCTGATGGGCCAATGCCCCCGGGCTGGTCCTAATCAAACAATTTGCCCTGCCACAGACGCTATTAGTAAGTTTGGGCTTAAGCAGCACAGCACACACCTTTAGTTCTAACATGGACAGGAAAGTATCTGGGGTTTGGTCATATTTATAAAATTTAAAGGGCATGTCCTCCCCAAACTGATTTTTTCCCCACGGCTGGCCCCCACTATGTAGCATTGAAAATGACATAACCTTCGCCTCTGCTCCTTATGATGTCCTGCAGTGTCAATATCAAAGTCCCAGAACAACTGAAAGTAGGAGCCCTCCTGTGGTGTTAAATAAGGCATCTGGCCCCTTCCTGTACTCCTGTAGGACCTCTGGCATGTTAATCACAGGGGGCCTGACATCCGACTGCCTTCAGGGAATAACTCGCTTACAGAATGGGGACCACATTACTGTAAATATCTGGTTAATAATGCCGGTAATAAAAATTGCAAATCTGTCAAGGGTGCCATTTTTGTTTAAAAATGGTAGACATGGCCTTTAAATGGCCTATAATTTGTTCATGTGCCCTTCACCATTTATAAGATGCTCGGTCCCTATACCCTGGGGTTACAAGCATTTAAATCTGGTAATTTAAACAACATACCTTCTAGGTTCCTTCAGTGCTCAAATCTAGTCTGGTTGTGACTCTATCCTTTATAGTCACACATGTCAACCAATATAGTACCGCCGTAAAAAGCTCATCCTTCTATGTGGCAAGAAACAAATGTGTTCACCTTTTAAAATAAGTGTCACAATACCATAGAAAACTAAGGTCTCCTCTCTCTCCCTGTGACCTGGATAAATCATCACCCAGTCATTACTAATATGGGAACTTCTCTGTCACATTCTGGGATTTTCGCTCCACAGCTCTTTAAACGAGTTATTTTGTTATTCATTGTATGGGGGCCTGGTCAAAAAAAGAGGTCCCCTGTTTATTATCTAGTTCCTGTCTCCTTGTTCTGCTGTAATTTGTAACGTTGTATCTAGTACGGAGCCTGAACTTGGATACAATGTTACAAATGAACCGAATGTGTTAGATCTGCTCTCCTTGTTCTGCTGTAATTTGTAACGTTGTATCTAGTACGGAGCCTGAATTTGGATACAATGTTACAAATGAACCGAATGTGTTAGATCTGCTCTCCTTGTTCTGCTTTAATTTGTAACGTTGTATCTAGTACGGAGCCGGAACTTGGATACAATGTTACAAATGAACCGAATGGTTAGATCTGCTCTCCTTGTTCTGCTGTAATTTGTAACATTGTATCTAGTACAGAGCCTGAACTTGGATACAATGTTACAAATGAACTGAATATGTTAGATCTCCTTAAAAATGACTCCTGAGATTGAGGGTCTAAGTGAGTCTGTGGCACACAAAACGCAATGCACTAATGTGCGTTATTTCCCCAAAATTGCAATTTTGTTTACTTTTTTGTTGCAATTTTATGCACATTTGTGTGCACTTTCTCTTGCGTTGCATTTTCTCCCATTTTAAATTATAGTTAATGTAACTTTCTGTGTTGATACTTCCGGCTATTGTGGTTAAGGGAGAGTGGTTGTGTTTATTGTAGGAGAAAACATGTTTGTCACTCCATTGCAAGCTTTTGCTTTGGTTCTTTGGCAGAGGGGATGTTCCAGAAGGAACTGGGTTCATCCATTGCTGCAAGAGAGAGAAGCTAAAGGGCAATTTTGTACCTTGTATAGTGATCTTAAAAAGCATCCAGACAAGCTCCTATCCTACACCAGGATGACCATCCAGAGGTAAGTCGCTATTCTGTGACTACCTACAGTATGCCTTTATACAACATCCAATACTATGTTACTATGTAACTGTTATACAGACATTATAGGTAGGGTATAAAGGTTGGACTAGATGGACGTATGTCTTTATACAACCTCCAATACTATGTTACTATGTAACTGTTATACAGACATTATGGGTAAGGTATAAAGGTTGGACTAGATGGACGTATTGGAGGTTGTATAAAGACATACGTCCATCTTTAAGGTACTTTATCTGTTTGGAAGATGATGAGGTCTTGATGCTAAGTAATGTGTTTTTGTGTTTTCTGCAGGTCTAAAATGATGTAACATTATGTCCATATCCTGAAAGGGAGGAGAAATGGCCAACCAAGTCATACACATTATTATTTGAATGGATGAACAGATCAAGACTACAGAATTGGACAGGTTTAAAATGGTGCTAATTTTGCCCCAACCAATCAGATGTCAGCTTTCAAATGTTAAATAAGATCTGATTGGTTGGAGCAAAATTAGCACCATTTTAAATGATAAGCACTTTTATTGATTAACCCTGATAGTTTTCTAGAGGATCTTTTATATAGCTGCCACATTTAGATTTATAGAGGATCTGTTATAGAGCTGCCACATTTAGATTTATAGAGGATCTGTTATATAGCTGCCACATATAGATTTCTAGATTACCTGTTATATAGCTACCACATATAGATTTCTAGATGATCTGTTATATAGCTGCCACATATCAATTTCTAAACGATCTGTCATATAGCTACCACTTATAGATTTCTAGAAAATCTGTTATATAGCTACCACATATAGATTTCTAGATGATCTGTTATATAGCTACCACATATAGATTTCTAGATGATCTGTTATATAGCTGCCACATAGAGATTTCTAGAGGATCTGTTATATACCTGCCACATATAGGTTTCTAGATGATCTGTTATATAGCTTACACATATAGATTTCTAGAGGATCTGTTATATAGCTGCCACATATAGGTTTCTAGATGATCTGTTATATAGCTTACACTAATAGATTTCTAGATGATCTGTCATATAGCTACCACTTATAGATTTCTTGAAAATCTGTTATATAGCTACCACATATAGATTTCTAGATGATTTGTTATATAGCTACCACATAGAGATTTCTAGAGGATCTGTTATATAGCAGCCACATATAGATTTCTAGATGATCTGTTATATAGCTGCCACATAGATATTTCTAGAGGATCTGTTATATAGCTGCCACATAGAGATTTCTAGAGGATCTGTTATATAGCTGCCACATAGAGATTTCTAGAGGATCTGTTATATAGCAGACACATATAGATTTCTAGATGATCTGTTATATAGCTACCACATATAGGTTTCTAGATGATCTGTTATATAGCTACCACAATAGATTTCTATATGATCTGTTATATAGCTGCCACATATAGGTTTCTAGATGATCTGTTATATAGCTACCACATATAGATTTCTAGATGATCTGTTATATAGCTACCACAATAGATTTCTATATGATCTGTTATATAGCTGCCACATATAGGTTTCTAGATGATCTGTTATATAGCTACCACATATAGATTTCTAGATGATCTGTTATATAGCTGCCACATAGAGATTTCTAGAGGATCTGTTATATAGCTGCCACATATAGGTTTCTAGATGATCTGTTATATATAGCTACCACATATAGGTTTCTAGATGATCTGTTATATAGATGCCGCATAGAGATTTCTACAAAATCTGTTATATAGCTGCCACATATAGATTTCTAGATGATCTGTTATATAGCTGCCACATATAGGTTTCTAGATGATCTGTTATATAGCTATCACATATAGATTTCTAGATGATCTGTTATATAACTGCCACATATAGGTTTCTAGATGATCTGTTATATAGCTACCACAATAGATTTCTATATGATCTGTTATATAGCTTACACATATAGGTTTCTAGATGATCTGTTATATAGCTACCACATATAGGTTTCTAGATTATCTGTTATATAGCTGCCACATATAGATTTCTAGATGATCTTTTATATAGCTACCACATAGAGATTTCTAGATGATCTGTTATATAGCTATCACAATAGATTTCTAGATGATCTGTTATATAGCTGCCACATATAGGTTTCTAGATGATCTGTTATATAGCTACCACATATAGATTTCTAGATGATCTGTTATATAGCTGCCACATATAGGTTTCTAGATGATCTGTTATATAGCTGCCACATATAGGTTTCTAGATGATCTGTTATATAGCTGCCACGTATAGGTTTCTAGATGATCTGTTATATAGCTACCACATATAGATTTCTAGATTATCTGTTATATAGTTGCCACATATAGGTTTCTAGATGATCTGTTATATAGCTGCCACATATAGGTTTCTAGATGATCTGTTATATAGCTGCCACATATAGGTTTCTAGATGATCTGTTATATAGCTGCCACATATAGGTTTCTAGATGATCTGTTATATAGCTACCACAATAGGTTTCTAGATGATCTGTTATATAGCTACCACATATAGATTTCTAGAT
>JAACNH010000013.1:1470652-1498866 GCA_019447015.1 Hymenochirus boettgeri | reverse complement strand
CAGCCCACCCATATGTATAAATATACAGAGAAGGAATGTTCTGTACATACAATAATCTATACCCTCATACTGTACTGTCTAAGGGAAACAATATGGCAGCTCCCACCTATATGTATAAATATACAGAGAAGGAATGTTCTGTACATACAATAAGCTATACCCTCATACTGTACTGTCTAAGGGAAACAATATGGCAGCTCCCACCCATATGTATAAATAAACAGAGAAAGAATGTTCTGTACACACAATAAGCTATACCCTCATACTGTACTGTCTAAGGGAAACAATATGGCAGCTCCCACCCATATGTATAAATCTAAATATACAGAGAAGGGATGTTCTGTACATACAATAAGCTATACCTTCAAACTGTACTGTATAAGGGAAACAATATGGCAGCTCCCACCCATATGTATAAATATACAGAGAAGGAATGTTCTGTATATACAATAAGCTATACCCTCATACTGTACTGTCTAAGGGAAACAATACGGCAGCTCCCACCCATATGTATACATATAAATATACACAGAAGGTATGTTCTGTACACAGAATAAGCTATACCAGACATCCCACCCTGCCGAACCCGGCTTCCGGGCAGGGTGGGGAGAAGGAGGCGTGGCCGAGTGACGTAACGTCACTAAGGGGGTGGGACGGGGTCAGGGGAGGGGCCAGTAACACCCCTAGCCACACCTCTAACGTGACGTAATTTACGTCACGTTAGAGGCGTGGCTAAGGGCGTAACTGGCCCGTGTGACGTAATTTACATCACATAGGAGGTGTGGCCAGAAGAAAGAAGGCGTTCCGGAGGCAGACTCTCAGGTAGGTTCGGGTCTAGGGAGTTTGGGGTGGTCTCGCGGGTGTGGGGGAGACCACCCCAAAATCCGGGAGACTCCCGGGAGGGGTGGGATGCCTGCTATACCCTCATACTGTACTGTCTAAGAGAAACAATATGGCAGCTCCCACCCATATATATAAATGTACAGAGAAGGAATGTTCTGTACATACAATAAGCTATACCCTCATACTGTACTGTCTACGGGAAACACTATGGCAGCTCCCACTCATATGTATAAATATAAATATACAGAGAAGGAATGTTCTGTACATACAATAATCTATACCCTCATACTGCACTGTCTAAGGGAAATACTATGGCAGCTCCCACCCATATGTATAAACATACAGAGGAGGAATGTTCTGTACACACAATAAGCTATACCCTCATACTGTACTGTCTAAGGGAAACAATATGGCAGCTCCCACCCATATGTATAAATATACAGAGAAGGAATGTTCTGTACACACAATAAGCTATACCCTCATACTGTACTGTCTAAGGGAAACAATATGGCAGCTCCCACCCATATGTATAAATATAAATATACAGAGAAGGAATGTTCTGTACATACAATAAACTATACCCACATACTGTACTGTCTAAGGGAAACAATATGGCAGCTCCCACCCATATGTATAAATATAAATATACAGAGAAGGAATGTTCTGTCCACACAATAAGCTATACCCTCATACTGTACTGTCTAAGGGAAACAATATGGCAGCTCCCACCCATATGTATAAATATACAGAGAAGGAATGTTCTGTACACACAATAATCTATACCCTCATACTGTACTGTCTAAGGGAAACAATATGGCAGCTCCCACCCATATATATAAATATACAGAGAAGGAATGTTCTGTACACACAATAAACTATACCCTCATACTGTACTGTCTAAGGGAAACAATATGGCAGCTCCCCCCATATAATGGTATAACTGTCTCCCCCTGACAGTGTGGATCTTCTCCATATGACTGATTATGTAGGTGGATGTATATGACTCAGCGATTAGAGGCCTGTCCATATGTACACGTAATACATTTAGCATTGGGTGCAGGTAGGCAGAGAGAAGACATGGTGCAGTACAGTGTGGGTATCGTCCCCCATTTATATATTAAATGGACCGGAATCTCCCCTTTCCTGCCCAAGCTGTTCCATAAACAGATCCCATTAGATGTACAGATCTTCCCCCACATGGCGCTGGGTGTGTTGAAATTAACAGATCTCTCTCTACCCACCAACAGACAAGGCTACAGAACCCACAATTCTAGGGCCACTAGATGGCGATGTTCTAGGGCCACGGAACATGAAGAAACAAACTATTGCTCAATCTCTTGCCTCTCCCAGAATCCCTTGTGCGCCACACATGGGCAAAACCACCCGCACTTACTTGGACAAATCAGTGCCTCCTTAGCGGTGATGCTCTTATTGCACACAAAACACATGGTTGTGCCGGACACGGAGATGGTGGTGAACAGGTGTCCATTGGTGTAACGGGGGTCCTTCTCCTTGGAATCCTTCATCTTCTCTTTCTCTTTATTCTGTTTGGGGGGCAAAAAAAAGGGGGGGTCAATAGATATGGTCAATAGATATTCCCCAGAATCCTTTGCTGTTAATTGGTTCAATGGCTTGTCCAGGCTAGTGGTGTTTGTTATCCCCTAGTATCTCTGCTGAGAATAAACTGAAATCCCCCCCCATTTGGAAATGAGACCCACCTGGTCGGAGATGCCCCTCTCGCTCTGCCTCCTGCCCCTCCAGCTCATAGTCTGCAGCCTGCGAGGCGTCAAATCGCCCCGGGCACATCCCTGCATTGAGGGGCTGCGGTGAGCACCTTGCTGCTGCATCTCCCGGCTAGAACCGCACTATCCGCAAACACGGAGGATTCCAGGAATCTGTCTGTATCCCCACTACTTCTCTACAGATAACCATGACAACCATCAAACTCTGCCATGGGCGGCCCGCTCCTTATCTTCCCAACTGCACTGCAGATGAGATAGGAGAGGTGTATTTTTATCCAATTTCTTTCTCTTCCCAGATTAACCTTTCCTGCTCAGCGGCGCCTGGTTCGGTTTGCACCACTTTACACCGCGATGAGCTAAAGGGTTAACAATGTAACAGATGCAGGGAGTGTGGCCTCTGGCTATTAACGGGTTAAAAGTATCAAAAACATTTTTATATACTGAATCTATAACCCTGAATCTTCCAACCTTCACATTAAGGACAATTTGATGAAAGTCACGGAATTTAGAATAGTAGAAAAATACTTCAGAGCCGACCCTTCACATTCCGATACCTAAACATTCCATGAACTTATAAAATGTATTATACAGTGACTAGCCCAACTGGAAGACACGAAAGATACAGTAACTAGCCCAACAGGAAGACACGAAAGATACAGTAACTAGCCCAACTGGAATACATGAAAGATACAGTAACTAGCCCAACTGGAATACATGAAAGATACAGTGACTAGCCCAACTGGAAGACATGAAAGATACAGTAACTAGCCCAACTGGAATACATGAAAGATACAGTGACTAGCCCAACTGGAATACATGAAAGATACAGTAACTAGCCCAACTGGAATACATGAAAGATACAGTGACTAGCCCAACTGGAATACATGAAAGATACAGTGATGAGCCCAACTGGAAGACGTGAAAGATACAGTAACTAGCCCAACTGGAAGACTAGAAAGATACAGTGACTAGCCCAACTGGAAGACCTGAAAATGTTGACCCTAATGGTCCCAAGGTCAGACTAATGGTCTCAGATATGACCATTCCCATTGCCCTTATACTAACAATTGTTGCTGTGGAATAGGAACCATTTGTGTTCTTGGTGGATTTTAACACAATTACTATAAGGAATGTGAGTCATGATTAAGTGGCCAGTTATATAACCTGACCCAAGTCGTGTTGTTAAGCCATGGCCATTGTTTGGCTTCACAGACTAAATTGCCCACATTATAAAAATGACTGAGCGTTAATCACCAGTCGGGGAATTTCCTGCAGCGTTGACGTCTCGTAACTGGCCCCCCACTCTGCTCGGAGCCACATTGTCACCTCTCTGGGGGACGATTACAAAGGAGCAGAACACGTCTCTGTTCAGCTTCTACCCATAATGTGAACGTTTCTCTATGTAACACCCACACACCTCCACTTGTGTTGTAATCGCTTTCCTCCTTTCACTGCCAATTCCCTTGGCTGGCAGATCTTGTTTATAGCAAAATGACTGCAGGGTATTTTCAATATGTACCTTGTTAATGGTTCTGCCCCAAGGTATAGGTCTTCTAGCTAGCGTTAAACTACAGCTCCCAGAATTCACTGCGAGACAATGCATTTTAATTACTCCTAAGTAATATTAATTAAAAACAATTGTATCCAATGCTTTTTTGGGTTTTTTAACTCATCTCAGGTGTAGGAAAGAGTAGAACATGTAAGGTGGTTGGTTAGTCAATGTGGGTGATGTCTTTGGTCAGGTATGGGTTAATTAGCGTTGGGAAACATTTCCTAAGTTACCATGGTTTCCTGGCAAAAAAAGGAAGTTTTGTTTCTTGCTTAGTGTGTGTTAATGTTTCTTGAGTAGTAACTAGTAACAAGGGGTCACAGGAGGAGCTAAATACTTGCACATGTGATGCCTTGTTGTCTTATGATGTCATCAATTAGTTATGATATCACATGGCAATATACTTTAAGAAGGTCCGTAAATCCAAACTGATCAGCCAAAATGGAGCCCAGTGTCCTTGAAGGGCGTTTTAAACGTTAATAAATAAACATTTACAGTCTGGACTATGGTGGAAAGTTTTTATTGTCATTAGGGGCCGCAGACAGCAATGTGGAGGGTTAAGAGCTTACACGAGAGGGTCAAGTAGGGAACAGGGATGAGAATAGAAAGTGAATATATATAGCTCAGAGCGGGATAGGAACAGGAGGATTGGTGATGGAACCGGGCACATTATCACTCATGCAGCCTTAACCAATCATCAAATAAAGAGGCACAGAAGGAGATAGTGTAAGTTGCCCTTTAAATGGAACGTTGGGAATAAGTAAGAGGTTGCCAGGTGGTCATGTGGTAATTTAAAGGACGGTAAAAGGTGAAAGGGAAACTTTTCAATCCCACGAAATGGGAAATATCCCTCATGTTAAAGATTTATATCTGCAAACGGGCACAAGTTATTTAAATTGAAATAAACCCGTGTGGATTTATTAATGCTTGCGGAAGCTGCCATAGTGCTATGTCTGACAGGTACTACAAAGGGTTACGTTCCAGCCACGCAAAACGGGTAAGCCACGGGGTGTTCTATAGTTTCAATAATGGGTACCAGCACATTGGCCTTTATAAAAAGGGAATAACTGTTTCTGCCTTTCCTCCCCCTTTAACACATAATAATAATCTGGTCTGTAATACGTCTCCCTTGTGCCCCAGTCTGTCTGTACCAGGCGGTCTGGTCTAGATCACAGCCATTACACTAACAGGACCGGACACCAAGATCCTGACTGGACTCCCATAATCCTTTCTGTTAACCCTCTCATACCCGAGCCCCAAAAATCACCAGGGCCATAACAGGGTTTAGGGTCACCAGCTTCCCCTTTAATACCCATGAAATCTACATGCTGCAGTGCTAAGGGCCATTGCATGAAATACACACTGTATGGCTACACTGAAACCAATGCAGCCTGCAGCATGATACTGATGGAAACATTAACCAGCTTCATGTCATGTAGATTTACGTGTGCGGGGTCTTAAAGGGGAAGGTGCCAGTACCCAGTGATGGTAAATAGACGTGGCAGAGCAGAGATGTTCAGAGGATTTAGATGATTATGAACAGCTGGAAAATGTCTGAATGGGGGGAGATGTCAGAGAGAGACGGGTGATATAAACCAAATCCTCTCAGTACCAGACGCCCGTCTACTCCCCTGTCTGTACCCTCAACGTGCCAGGCACACACAATGGGCACTGCCACCCCTTCCCTTTAACACCAATTACCTAGGAATCTCCACGCTGCAAGGCAAGTTCTAAAAGTTAAAAGGAACCTACAGGGAAAGTCAATAAAAGTTCTTATCGTTAAAAATGGTGCTTATATTGTCCCAACCAATCAGATATTAGCTTTCGAATGTTAAATAAGATCTGATTGGTTGGCGCAAAATTTTAACGGTAAGAACTTCTATTGAATCTCCCTGCTAGTGTTTGAATGCTGAGCTGCAGGGTGACAGTGCATGGTGGGTAATTGAATTCAGGGCTGTAGGCCGAGAGTTAGACTAGGCAGCCCAGGCTCAACTGACAGATTATTAAATCGATTCCTTGTTTAAAGATTGGCCAGAAGAAATCAGTGGGGAATTATCAGGCAGTATGGTAGCTCCAACACATGTGCATGAAGTGTATTTAAAGGAGAAGTTGAGATTGTAGATAAAAAAAGCCATTGAAGCACATTTCTCAGAATACACACAGCCCGGCCCTTCTACGTGGAATCTACAGATAAAATGACAAGGTGCGTTTCCTGGGTGGGGTACCTACTAATGTAAACACTGATAGTCCCACGTGGAGATCAGTGACACATCAGTGTGGCAGCTCCACACCTCTGTGCCTATGAATAAGATCTGCTGGATCCCTATACTGATATTTTCAATGTGTTTGGATTTTAAGGGGAGATACATCCTCATATTCCATATTCACAAGGAGCCAATGTCACGTGGACCGGCCAGACGTTAGCCACAATGACTATGTAGGAGAAAGAGCAGCGGTTCTGACTGCACACGTCCCACGGACAGCTTTAATCAAGTCTAACAAAAGCAAGGAAGCAGTATGGCAGTTCCATTTTCTGTTTAAAACATTGTAATAAATATTAAAATGTCTGGCAGGGTGACAGGGGCTCTTGTGGTCATTGTGTTCAGTGGTTTCTTCCAATTCACTCAAAGGGACATTGTGTAATTGGGAGAGGTCAAGGGCTGGTCACCCAGTACTCGACAGCTCTGGCAGGTGGGAGAAGATGGGGCTAGAGTATTCACTGAGCATGTGCAACTGGGTATCTGGGTCAGTGACCCACTGTGTGAAATTAACCAGCTGCTGTCCCACAATGCTGCTGGTGGGAGATCTAGAAATATATTTATACTGTATGTAAAGCAATTGACTAACTCATTAGCATATATGTGTCATTTCCCCCATTACAGTTCCCCACAGAGCTGGGGATACGATGAAACCTGCGTCTGTCCATCTGTGGTGGTCCCTAATCTGCAGAGCTTACACTCTATCGTCCTCCTGCCAGTCATGTGACCATTAGGGGAGGAAAAGAAAAAAAGCAAGGCTGTCCCTTTAAATGGCTGCACCTTGGATGGGTTCCGCACCTGTTTCTCCAAAGGCGCATTTCACCTCCCCCGACATAACAGGCAGAAATCACAGGGGATGACAGGCGATTTGCATGTTAAAGGCTCAGTTACCGCTTGTCCTTTGTTTAATAGCGATTACGGCATTTGGATTCCTTTCAAAAACAAAAAGAAACCTCCAAATAATTATCAGGTTTAGGGGATGATTGGGGCCAATTAGTTAAATAACCAGGATATCATTTGGCAAACTGTTCCCCTGTACGGCACGTTATAAGCCACAAACAAACCTACATAGACTCTCATCTCCGGAGATTTGGACTTTATTCAATGCCAAACAATCGTCTGGCACACAAGGGGAGAGATTTCCGCCTGATCGGCTGCCAACCTGATTTGGCAAAAATATTGTCTGAAATAGCGCGAACGTTTCATAACTGATCTGACGTACCGGTGAATATCAGCCCAATGTTGCGCAATCGGAGTGCCCGCGTTAGCGCCGAAAAATGGCGGATTGCAGGCGTATCGCACTAGTGTGGCTACATCAGTTTTAAAAGAGCATCAGTGTGGCCCAGCCCTAAAACCACCTAACGTAGGGTTTCCAGATTGGCTGCTGATTGTACGGACGCTCATGTACTTAGCAGGGCTGCACGGATTACAAACATAAGGTCCGCACACACGTCAAATTTGGCGGAAGAGAGTTCAGGGTGAGAATCGCCCATATATGGTCGTCCATTCATCCATCCTGGTGCCCATATGTACGGACGATTCTTACCTGGAATGCTCGTTCGCCATTGGACGTTCCACCAATGTAAATTTCAGGTGTGTACAGACCTTTAGTCTAGCCCACTGAGTGAGTTAAAGACTCCCTGTGCCTCCACCATAGTCTCTACTATATAGAAGTAGAAATATGACATATCAGACCTGCTGTAACTGAACTAGAATCTGTACACACATGTACAATGGGACATTTGTAATCTTGTCTATGTGGTTATTTTTACAGCGACGTCCCCCCCATAGACTCTCCATCCCCTACGTAGATATTGGATAGATTAGATGGACTATCTATCTGCCTAGTGTACGGCCATTTACCATTCCAGTGTGACTGGAGGTGTCTAATGTGCCATCTACCAGCTGCTGGTAATTGGCTTTTATGTAAATAGCTGCAGAGGAGACATGCACAGACAGGAGGTTAATATGTGATGTGTGATTGATCTGTTCCTCACTCCCCTGTTTACCCATCAAGCCACATGTCAAAAAAAATGCTTTCCCAGCATCCTCTGCCAGGCAGTAAAATATCTGCTAACGTACAGTCGGTAAATAGCATTCTCCCCGTGCTAGCGTGGGTTTCCTCCGGGCACTCTGGTTTCCCCCACCATCATAAAGACATACTGATCGGTTGTATGTGTCAAATAAATTTGATTAGATTGTAAGCTCTTCGGGTCAAATAAATGTGCTTATATTGCAAGCTCTTCGGGTCAAATAAATGTGCTTAGATTGCAAGCTCTTCGGGTCAAATAAATGTGCTTAGATTGCAAGCTCTTCGGGTCAAATAAATGTGCTTAGATTGCTTGCAAGCTCTTCGGGTCAAATAAATGTGATTAGATTGTAAGCTCTTCGGGTCAAATAAATGTGCTTAGATTGTAAGCTCTTCGGGTCAAATAAATGTGCTTAGATTGTAAGCTCTTCAGGGCAGGGCCTTATGTGAATGTATACATGTCATCGTAACCTGCCACGGAAGAGGTTGGCGCTAAATAAACCCACATAATAATAATTTACATAATGGAGCTTTAGTATTTCCTTTTACAAAAATGATTGTGATTAAAATGAATATAATGACATGGGCACCAGATATGACTAGTGTTGGAAGGACTATGGGACGCAGGCCCGGTCTGGTTTTAAAGAACGCTATAACCAGTCATACAATACCGGGATTGTACAATCAGGGTTGCTGTGTATATGGGCCCCTTAGGACACCATCAGGTATTGCATCATTCGTTAATAACGATTGAGCGTCTCAGACAGAAATGCACAGAACTGTGCAGGTAGATTGGTAACGATTCCGACCAATCACCATCAACCTGGGCCTCGCATTATCCCCCATAACAGAACGCAGACCCCGACGCCCAGTCGTGTTCTATCTGGGGATTTAAATGCAGATCTCTGGGGGCTGATGGTGAATGCAGAAGACAAGCTGCCAATCGGGTCCCCAGGATGGGTCGTATCTGGAACACCACGGGCTCTGTTCTATTCAAGGTTGTGATAATAGCTTATCAGCTCTTTCCCATGTCACACACAGAGTCGCCACACCAACCTACAAGCTGTGCCTTCCACTAACCATAGGGGACCACACAGACCTGCCCCATGATAGCTACAATGCCTCATTTCTACACATGAATCTACATTGTTCCTTTAATGCTTATTAAATTTAAATATATGAGAGCTACCATATAGCTTGTCACAATCATGTGCTAACTTAGAGCTGCCATATCAATATCCTATATAAATATACAGAGAAGGAATGTTCTGTACATACAATAAGCTATACCCTCATACTGTACTGTCTAAGGGAAACAATATGGCAGCTCCCACCCATATGTATAAATATAAATATACAGAGAAGGAATGTTCTGTACACACAATAAGCTATACCTCATACTGTACTGTCTAAGGAAACAAATGGCAGCTCCCACCCATATGCATAAATATACAGAGAAGGAATGTTCTGTACATACAATAAGTATACCCTCATACTGTATGTCTAAGGGAAACAATATGGCAGCTCCCACCCATATGTATAAATATAAATATACAGAGAAGGAATGTTCTGTACATACAATAAGCTATACCATCATACTGTACTGTCTAAGGGAAACAATATGGTAGCTCCCACCTATATGTATAAATATACAGAGAAGGAATGTTCTGTACATACAAAGCTATACCATCATACTGTACTGTCTAGGGAAACAATATGGCAGCTCCCACCCATATGTATAAATATAAATATAAAGAGAAGGAATGTTCTGTACATACAATAAGCTATACCATCATACTGTACTGTCTAAGGGAAACACTATGGCAGCTCCCACCCATATGTATAAATATACAGAGAAGGAATGTTCTTTACACATAATAAGCTATACCCTCATACTGTACTGTCTAAGGGAAACACTATGGCAGCCCCCACCCATATGTATAAATAATAAATATACAGAGAAGGATGTTCTGTACACACAATAAGCAATACCCTCATACTGTACTGTCTAAGGGAAACAATATGGCAGCTCCACCCATATGTATAAATATACAGAGAAGGAATGTTCTGTACATACAATAAGTTATACCCTCATACTGTACTGTCTAAGGGAAACAATATGGCAGCTCCCACCCATATGTATAAATATAGAGAAGGAATGTTCTGTACACACAATAAGCTATACCCTCATACTGTACTGTCTAAGGGAAACAATATGGCAGCTCCCACCCATATGTATAAATATACAGAGAAGGAATGTTCTGTACACACAATAGCTATATCTCATACTGTAATGTCTAAGGGAAGCAATATGCAGCTCCCACCCATATGTATAAATATACAGAGAAGGAATGTTCTGTACATACAATAAGCTATACCCTCATACTGTATTGTCTAAGGGAAACAATTGGCAGCTCCCACCCATATGTATAAAATCAGAGAAGGAATGTTCTGTACATACAATAAGCTATACATCATACTGTACTGTCTAAGGGAAACAATATGGTAGCTCCCACCTAATGTATAAATATACAGAGAAGGAATGTTCTGTACATACAATAAGCTATACCATCATACTTTACTGTCTAAGGGAAACAATATGGCAGCTCCCACCCATATGTATAAATATAAATATAAAGAGAAGGAATGTTCTGTACATACAATAAGCTATACCATGATACTGTACTGTCTAAGGGAAACACTATGGCAGCTCCCACCCATTTGTATAAATATACAGAGAAGGAATGTTCTATAACACTAATAAGCTATACCCTCATACTGTACTGTCTAAGGGAAACACTATGGCAGCTCCCACCCATATGTATAAATATAAATATACAGAGAAGGAATGTTCTGTACACACAATAAGCAATACCCTCATACTGTACTGTCTAAGGGAAACAATATGGCAGCTCCCACCCATATGTATAAATATACAGAGAAGGAATGTTCTGTACAACAATAAGCTAACCCTCATACTGTACTGTCTAAGGGAAACAATATGGCAGCTCCCACCCATATGTATAAATATACAGAGAAGGAATGTTCTGTACACACAATAAGCTATACCCTCATAGTTACTGTCTAAGGGAAACAATATGGCAACTCCCACCCATATGTATAAATATACAGAGATGGAATGTTCTGTACAACAAATAGCTAATCTCATACTGTAATGTCTAAGGGAAGAATATGGCAGCTCCCACCCCATATGTATAAATATAAAATACAGAGAAGGAATGTTCTGTACATACAATAATCTATACCCTCATACTGTACGTCTAAGGGAAACAATATGGCAGCTCCCACTCATATGTAAAAATATAAATATACAGAGAAGGAATGTTCTGTACATACAATAAGCTATACCCTCAGACTGTACTGTCTAAGGGAAACACTATGGCAGCTCCCACCCATATGTATAAATATAAATATACAGAGAAGGAATGTTCTGTACACACAATAAGCTATACCTCATACTGTATTGTCTAAGGGAAACAATATGGCAGCTCCCACCCCATGTATAATATACAGAAAAGGAATGTTCTGTACACACAATAGCTATACCTCTACTGTACTGTCTAAGGGAAACAATATGGCAGCTCCCACCCATATGTATATATACAGAGAAGGAATGTTCTGTACACACAATAAGCTATACCCTCATACTGTACTGTCTAAGGGAAACAATATGGCAGCTCCCACCCATATGTATAAATAAACAGAAGAAATGTTCTGTACATACAATAAGCTATACCCTCATACTGTACTGTCTAAGGGAAACAATATGGCAGCTCCCACCCACATGTATAAATATACAGAGAAGGAATGTTCTGTACACACAATAAGCTATACCCTCATACTGTACTGTCTAAGGGAAACAATATGCAGCTCCCACCCATATGTATAAATATACAAGAGAAGGAATGTCTGTACATACAATAAGCTATACCCTCATACTGTACTGTCTAAGGGAACAATATGGCAGCTCCCACCCATATGTATAAATATACAGAGAAGGAAGTTCTGTACATACAATAAGCTATACCCTCATACTGTACTGTCTAAGGGAAACAATATGGCAGCTCCCACCCCATAGTATAAAATACAGAGAAGGAATGTTCTGTACATACAATAAGCTATACCCTCATAGTACTGTCTAAGGGAAACAATATGGCAGCTCCCACCCATATGTATAAATATACAGAGAAGGAATGTTCTGACATACAATAAGCTATACACTCATACTGTACTGTCTAAGGAAACAATATGGCAGCTCCCACCCATATGTATAAATATAAATATACAGAGAAGGAATGTTCTGTACATACAGTAAGCATACCCTCATACTGTACTGTCTAAGGGAAAAAATATGGCAGCTCCCACCCATATGGCAGAAATCTAGGTATGTTATATAGGTGGTCAGGGTTATAGGTTAGACATGTTTTTTTCCCTGGATCTCCTATTCTACTGACACACCATCCAATTCCCCCCTAGAATAAGGATAGTGATGGTCTCTATATATTATATTGGCTGCAATACATTAAGCCCATTGCATGGCGGTGGTTTCTCTATTGACAGATCGGATTGAATGGTGTGTGGCACATTGACCAAAGCTCGTAAATTTTGTCACAATCTCCTATTTCCGGTCTGTGTTTGGCCATAGTCCATGGCAATAAGAGGGCAAACAGACGATTTCTATTGGCAGGAAGGAAGGGGCAGTGCGGCAGCAGCAAGAGGTCATTAACCCCACGTGTGCTGGAACATTAAGATGTTTAAGGCCACAGAAGATTATAAACCCCAACATGCACGTGACCGTCACCTGGCCTTTAAATGGGTCACATGATCGGTCGGCAGAGCAGGGAATGCTGGGAATTAAGATATATGCAAACATCTGGATATTCCTGTGCTAGTGGGTCACAGAGCTTGCAATCAGTGGGAAAGGCTCGGGCGGAGTATGCCATCACTTCCCCTTTTCTGGAAATGAACAAGTTAACCCCGTACGGCGGATCAGGTTCGTATGGGGGGCGGTAGAGATTATCCCTGCACCTCCATGTAATCGGAATTTCAATCTTCCCCAATTATCTGCCCACAGATTTCTGGAAGGTTTGGAGGTTGTTGACATTTTCAAGCTCGTTTTTTACTGTTCCTTTAACGATCAAAAAAACGGTATTTACGGTATATACCGATTGACTATTACGGAGAGAGACAATAATCATCGCACTGGATTCGCTTTATTCCGTCGCCCTGTCCGAGGATCTGAAAAACTCACAGGGCTAGCGTTCGGTGGAGCCGTGGATTATTCAAATTAAGGACGCGCCAGGGAAAGATCATGGTTACACTGTAAAATAATACAAGGTATTTCCTCTTTAACATTGTTTATCCCTCTTCCCAACACACACAGTGGGAGAAACCGGACTTATCCGACAGTCTGGGGATTTAATCCGAACATTCTAGGACAGGGGTGTCCCCAGCCAACGCCAAAGGAGGTTTTAGAAAGTCAATGTCATTTACTATGCTGCACATCATCTGTCAATGCCAAAGCCTTGGATCTGCCATATATGAAATGATGGTAGATATGATCTCATCGGAGAACAAGGCATTATAGTGTGACCCTTAAAGTCATACCATACCCCACCCAACCCAGAACGCAGGAACTGTTAGTTGCTAGAATGGGGCAACAAATAATAAAGTCTCAAAGTTGGTTATACTCAACTTTGACTACAACTGACCCTGGACTTTAATGTTAACCTCATTAGGAACGTACCTACACCCTATGGCAGAATGGGGGCGTGTTGCATTTTGACACAATAAGCGATACCCTCATACTGTACTGTCTAAGGGAAACAATATGGCAGCTCCCACCCATATGCATAAATAACAGAGAAGGAATGTCTGTAACCTACAATAAAGCTATACCCTCATACTGTTTGTCAAGGGAAAACAATGGCAGCTCCCACCCATATGTATAATATAAATATACAGAGAGGAATGTTCTGTACATACAATAAGCGTATACATCTAACTGTACTGTCTAAGGGAAACAATAATGGTAGCCCCACCTATATTGTATAAATATACAGAGAAGGATATTTCTGTACATACAATAAGCTATACCATCAACTGTACTGTCTAAGGGAACAATATGGCGCTCCCACCTATGTATAAATATAAATATAAGAGAAGG
Organism: Hymenochirus boettgeri; assembly: GCA_019447015.1. Lineage (NCBI taxonomy): Eukaryota > Metazoa > Chordata > Amphibia > Anura > Pipidae > Hymenochirus > Hymenochirus boettgeri. The sequence goes on along the minus strand of JAACNH010000013.1, from coordinate 1,484,258 downwards.
AATGTTCTGTACTACAATAAGCTATACCATCATACTGTACTGTCTAAGGGAACACTATGGCAGCTCCCACCCATATCTAATAATATCAGAGAGGAATGTTTCTTACACTACATTAAGCTATACCCTCATACTGTACTGTCTAAGGGAACACTATGGCAGCTCCCACCCATTGTATAAATATAAATATACAAGAAGGAATGTTCTGTACACACAATAAGCAATACCCTCATACTGTACTGTCTAAGGGAAACAATATGGCAGCTCCCACCCATATGTTAAATATACAGAGAAGGAATGTTTCTGTACATACAATAAGTTATACCCTCATACTGTACTGTCTAAGGGAAACAATATGGCAGCTCCCACCCATATGTATAAATATACAAGAAGGAATGTTCTGTACACACAATACGCTATACCCTCATACTGTACTGTCTAGGGAACAATATGGCAGCTCCCTCCCCCTATGTAAAATATACAGAGAAGGAATGTTCTGTACACACAATAAGCTATATCTCATACTGTAATTTCTAGGGAAGCAATATGGCAGCTCCCACCCATATGTATAAATATACAAGAGAATGTTCTGTACATCCAATAAGCTATACCCCATACTTATTGTCTAAGGGAAACAATTTGGCAGCTCCCACCCATATGTATAAATATCCAGAGAAGGAATGTCTGTCCATACAATAAGCTATACCATCATACTGTTACTGTCTAAGGGAACACAATATGGTAGCTCCCACCTATATGTATAAATATACAGAGAAGGAATGTTCTGTACATACAATAAGCTATACCATCATACTTTACTGTCTAAGGGAAACATATGGCAGCTCCCACCCATATTATAATATAATATAGAGAAGGAATGTTGTACATACAATAAGCTATACCATGATACTGTACTTGTCCTAAGGGAAACACTATGGCAGCTCCCACCCCTTTGTAATATACAGAGAAGAATGTTCTATAACACATATAAGCTATACCCTCATACTGTACTGTCTAAGGGAAACACTATGGCAGCTCCCCACCCATATGTATAATAATACATATACAGAGAAGGAATGTTCTGTACACACAATAAGCAATACCCTCATACTGTACTGTCTGTCTAGGGAAACAATATGGCAGCTCCCACCCATATGTATAAATATACAGAGAAGGAATGTTCTGTACTACATAAGCTATACCTCATACTGTACTGTCTAGGGAAACAATATGGCAGCTCCCACCCATATGTATAAATATACAGAGAAGGAATGTTCTGTAACACACATAAGCTATACCCTCATACTTACTGTCTAAGGGAAACAATATGGCAATCCCACCCATATGTATAAATATACAGAGATGGAATGTTCTGTCACACAATAAGCTATATCTCATACTGTAATGTCTAAGGGAAGCAATATGGAAGCTCCCCCCATATGTCTAAATATAAATATACAGAGAAGGAATGTTCTGTACATACAATCTATACCCTCATACTGTACCGTCTAAGGGAAACAATATGGCAGCTCCACTACTATGTAAAAATATAAATATACAGAAGGAATTTTTCTGTAACATACAATAAGCTATACCCTCAGACTGTGTACTGTCTAGAAACACTATGCAGCTCCCCACCCTATATGTATAAATATAAATATACAGAGAAGGAATTTTCTGTACACACAATAAGCTATACCCCATACTGTATTGTCTAAGGGAAACAATATGGCAGCTCCCACCCATATGTATAATATACAGAAAAGGAATGTTCTGTACACACAATAAGCTATACCCTCATACTGTACTGTCTAAGGGAAACAATATGGCAGCTCCCACCCATAGTATAAATATACAGAGAAGGAATGTTCTGTACACACATAACTTAATCCCCTCATACTGTACTGTCTAAGGGAACAATATGGCAGCTCCCACCCATATGTATAAATATACAGAGAAGAATGTTCTGTACATACATAAGCTATACCCTCATACTGTATGTCTAAGGGAAACAATATGCAGCTCCCACCCATATGTATAAAGTACAGAGAGAATGTTTTGTACACACATAGCTATACCCTCATACTGTACTTCTAGGGAACAATATGGCAGTCTCCCACCCATATGTATAAATATACAGAGAAGGATGTTCTGTACATACAATAAGCTATACCCTCATACTGTACTGTCTAAGGGAAACATATGGCAGCTCCCACCCATATGTATAAATATCCAGAGAAGGAATTTTTCTGTACTCACAATAAGCTATACCCTCATACTGTACTGTCCTAAGGGAAACAATATGGCAGCTCCCACCCATATGTATAAATATACAGAGAAGGAATGTTCTGTACATACAATAAGCTATACCCTCATCATTACTGTCTAAGGAAACAATATGGCAGCTCCCACCCATATGTATAAATATACAGAGAAGGAATGTTTCTGTGCCATACAATAAGCTATACACTCATACTGTACTGTCTAAGGAAACAATATGGCAGCTCCCACCCATATGTATAAATATAAATATACAGAGAAGGAATGTTTCTGTACATACAGTAAGCTATACCCTCATACTGTACTGTCTAAGGGAAACATATGGCAGCTCCCACCCATATGCAGAAATCTAGGTATGTTATATAGGTGGTCAGGGTTTATAGGGTTAGACATGTTTTTTCCCGGATCTCCCTATTCTACTGACACACCATCCAATTCCCCCCTAGATATAAGGATAGTGATGGTCTCATATAATTATATTGGCTGCATACATTAAGCCCATTGCATGGCGGTGGTTTCTTCTCATTGACAGATGGATTGATGGTGTGTGGCACATTACCAAAGCTCGTAAATTTTGTCACAATTCTCCTATTTCCGGTCTGTGTTTGGCCATAGTCCATGGCAATAAGAGGGCAAACAGACGATTTCTATTGGCAGGAGGAAGGGGCAGTGCAGGCAGCAGCAATGAGGTCATTTAACCCCACGTGTGCTGGAACATTAAGATGTTTAAGGCCACAGAAGATTATAAACACCCAACATGCACGACCCTCACCTGGCCTTTAAATGGGTCACATGATCGGTCCGGCAGAGCAGGGAATGCTGGGAATTACAGATATATGCACATCTGGATATTCCTGTGCTAGTGGTCACAGAGCTTGCAATCCAGTGGGATAAAGGCTCATGGCGGAGGCTATGCCATCACTTCCCCCTTTTCTGGAATGAAAAAAGTTAACCCCGTCCACGGCGGATCAGGTTCGTTATGGGGGGCGTAGAGATTATCCCCTGCACCTCCATGTAATCGGAATTTCAATCTTCCCCCCAATTATCTGCCCACAGATTTCTGGAAGGTTTGGAGTGTGTTGACATTTTTCAAGCTCGTTTTTTACTGTTCCTTTAACGATCAATAAACGTATTACGGTATTATCCGATTGACTATACGGAGAGAGACTAATCATCGCACTGGATTCGCTTTATTCCGTCGCCCTGTCCGAGGATCTGAAAACTCACAGGGCTATCTGCGTTCGGTGGAGCCGTGGATTATTCAAATTAAGAGCGCCAGGAAAGATCATGGTTACACTGTAAAATAAAACAATGTATTTCCTCTTTAACATTGTTTATCCCTCTTCCCAGACACACACAGTGGGAAACCCGGACTTATCCGACAGTCTGGGATTTAATCCGAACATTCTAGGACAGGGGTTGTCCCCAGCCAACGCCAAAGGAGTTTTAGAATCAATGTCATTTACTTAATGCTGCACATCATCTGTCAATGCCAAAGCTTGGTCTGCCATATATGAAATGAATGGTATGATCTATCGGAGAACAAGGCATTATAGTGTGACCCTAAAGTCATACCCAACCCCACCCAACCCAGAACCAGCCCGAAGTTTAGTTGCCTAAATTGGGCAACAAATTATAAAGTCTCAAAGTTGGTTATACTCAACTTTGACTACAACTGACCCTGGACTTTAATGTTACCTCATTAGGAACGTACCTACACCCTATGGCAGAATGGGGGCGCTGTTGCTTTGTGTTATATTTAGAGAAAATCCACTACAAATGTCCGGACATTGACTGAAACCAACTACGTCGCGCGGCATTACCGAAAAAAGGTGCCGATCGCAGCGCTTTGAAAGCGGATTTCCACACACCCAATTGGCCGACACCAGTGCGCGCTTTTTAAAGCGTGAGCTGATCGCACGTTACACGTTAGTGTGGCCCTAACCGAGGATATAAAAGGGATTTTGGGTTTTTTTTGCAACGAAAACAGTTATCATTAGATTGTAAGCTCCTAAGGTCAGAATATCCCTTGCAGAATAGATTGTAAGCTCCTGGGTCAGGCCTCTAATGATGTAATTCACTGTAAGGACCCTCAGGCTATGGGGACCAGATAGTAATGGCTGGTAATCTATGTAATGAGGCACAGTTGAGTATGTTTCCTGTCTCTGCCCCTTTTCACTCTGACCCCTCCCCCAGCACAGGTGGGGGACAAAGAACCCAGTCTGAATCCTCTCTCTTTCATGTCAACAATAACTCCACAGTCACCCCAGTGAGGCAAACTGCTCTGGGAGGCCAAGATACACACAGCGTTAACCCTTTACTCTTAGCTATAACTGCTCTGGAGCCAAGATACACAGCGTAACCCTTTACCTCCTGTAGCTATAACTGCTCTGGGAGCAAGATACACACATCAAGCGTTAACCCTTTACCTCCTGTAGCTATAACTGCTCGGGAGCCAAGATACACACAGCGTTAACCCTTTACCTCCTGTAGCTATAACTGCTCTGGGAGCCAAGATCCACACAGCGTTACCCCCTTTACCTCCTGTAGCTATAACTGCTCTGGGAGCCAAGATACACACAGCGTTAACCCTTTACCTCCTGTGCTATAACTGCTCTGGGAGCCAAGATCACACACCGTTAACCCTTTCCTCCTGTAGCTATAACTGACCTGGGAGCCAAGATACACCAGCGTTAACCCTTTACCTCTGTAGCTATAACTGCTCTGGGAGCCAAGATACACACAGCGTTAACCCTTACCTCCTGTAGCTATAACTGACCTGGGAGCCAAGATACACACAGCGTAACCCTTTACCTCTGTGCTATAACTGACCTGGGAGCCAAGAAACACACAGCGTTAACCCTTTCCCTCCTGTAGCTATACTGACCTGGGAGCAAGATACCACACACGTTAACCCTTTACCTCCTGTAGCTATAACTGACCTGGGAGCCAAGATACACCCGCGTTAACCCTTTACTTACTATATAAAATAATTTTAACCAGTCACTTCCCCTGTACTATAACTGCTCTGGGAGCCAAGATACACACTGTTAACACCTTACCTCCTGGTATCATAACTGCCTGAGCCAAATACAGCGTTAACCCTTTACTCCTGTAGCTATAACTGACTGGGAGCCAAGATACACCCAGCGGTTAACCTTTACCCTCCTGTAGCTAACGACTGGGACCAGATACACACAGCTTACCTTACCCCGTAGCATAACAACCTGGGAGCCAAGATACCACAAGCGTTAACCTTTTACCTCCTGTAGTTAAAATACTTACAATACAGCAATTTGAACTGCTTAATGCATTACCTTCTGCGGCAAATACTGCTTATGTCATTCCTTTAGAACATGTTTCCACATTAACCCCCCCTGCACCAGACATTTGTAGTTGGTTCTGTGTGGGAGTTGAAGGCTAGACCAAATCATCCCCTACTTGCCCCCTTTGCTAGTATTCCCGAGGCAGTTAGTAGCCTTTTCTATCTCTCTCCACGGAAATAAAAAAAAAAAAATCCTTCATTTATCCAACCAAGCGTTGCCGTCACGCAAGTAACGTGCTCTTACTCATTCAATCTAAAACTTCAAACTGCGACGCCACTTTAGGACAATCACAACCAAAACTCAACAAAAGGGCATATCGCCCACACAATATCCATCCTTCTTGTTCACCATTATAGTCGAGACCCTGCTGGATTAATGACTAGCAAACTTGCTTTGAATGGAACCCAGAGGAATTTATTGATGTGTAAGCTCCGCGAGCAGACAGGTCACCCAAGGATACACTATTACAACCACATTGCAAAATATACAATCTATTACTCTGCTCCTGCTGGGTTTGGTGATAAAATACATTCCTAACACAAACCGAACATTTTACACCGAAAAATAATTTGTTAACCTGTCGCTACAATACAGAACCAACAATTCAATTTGGCAAATCTGCAAAGCTCCAAAACCCACTGAATTTTGTGATTAATATTCTCTTCTAGAATCCTTAAAGGAAAATACTTCTTCCTCTATTATAACCCAGACATTGCTGGTTGAAAGATTCATCACTTGTCCTTTCTAAAGCTTGGTACACACCATGCAATATTTCGGCTCAATCGACCGAAAGTTCAGTGTATCGGTCGATCGGGCCCAAATACGGTAAACTGATGGGTTTTCTCATGGGATATCCCATTGCAAATTAGATTGTAAGCTCCTGGATCAGGCCTCTAATGATAGACACTAAGGAACCCTCAAGGCTCCTGGTCCTTCCTGGTCGACCGTTTTGAAGTGCCGAAACGTTCGTTTCAGGAGAAAGGATTGCACCATGTGTTCACAGCAGTGACCCCTTAACAAAAATACAGCATTATAAAGTTAAACTTCCTTCACAGACAAAACCGCCTGGTTGTCTGCCCACTGCCCTGTTTTATGACCCTGGACATGCTCAATGCATCCCCTTTTGTACTACGGGGGCAACTGAAGGCCTGTTTCGTTACACAATCATGCGTCACGGTCGGCATAACCTGTGTGAGAGCCTTAAAAAGTAAAACCTTGGTCCGTGTCCTTTATGTTTTACTCTAAACACTGAATCAGCTGGAACAACCATCATTTTCATAGTGATCACCCAGTAATTAGCCAAACTGGTACTTACCACCCCGTGAATCAGCGAAACCCACAGATTTACTGTAAACAGTTCCTGTGCGTCACCTCCCAGCCGTCTGCTGCCCACAGACTAAAACCTTAAGGCCACATACACACAGGCTGAGATTTGTCTGGGATCAAACACTGATTGGGCTGGGAATGGCTGGAACAACTAATGAACAATCAGACGTCTCAATGTAAAACCATTGCCACCCCCTGCTGGGAGACCCGGCCATGCACCCATATAATGTAATAGATTCACGCTAATCGCAGTCCATAGTTTGGGTCCATTGCCTTGTCAGTATGACATGAAGAATTAACCCCATCTTTGCTGGCAGGGAATAAAACCAAATGTTCAGATTTCCAATGATGTTTTAAACCTTAGAATCCCCAGAAATCCTCAGTAAAGGAACAAGAGTGATGGTATAGCTCCAGCATGACCAATCTCGCGTCTCTAGTGACTTGCAACTATGGCTTGGCCACTGGGGGCAGTCTTTTCATTGGACCTTGAATCCTGTTTCATTTTTACAAGAAAAGAAAGACCCAAGCAGCTTGGCATCTCCCGCATCATAGGAATAAATACATGTAATATTATTCATGGGACACTGTCACCATGTTACTGGTTGGATCTCTGTTTAGACACAATGATTCTTTGGAACAGGAGGATATTCGCAGAGGAAGTTGGTGTCACATTTATTCACTGGTCACATGATCCCCTCTTTGCAGATCCTAATTGACTGCAATGTGTCCTTTAAAATAAACTATCAATAAAGGCCAGAAGTGAAACCTCAATTCGTTGTTTCCAAAGAAAATGATGAATAACACCCTCCTGCAGAAACCTTACGCACATGCTGCCGTCTGCTCCGGACCTCAAACATGACCAGCCAATGCTTTTAAAACCCCCAAGGGCCTTGACAGATTTAGTACCAAGTTTACACCATGGTACCATGTGTAATACCATGTGTGGTACCATGTGAAATAACGTGGTGGTACCATGTGTGATAACGTGTGTGGTACCATGTGTAATCCCGTGTGTGATACTATGTGCAATAATGTGTGTGGTACTGTGTGTAATAATGTGTGTGGTACCATGTGTGATAACGTGTGTGGTACCATGTGTGATAACGTGTGTGGTACCATGTGTGATAACGTGTGTGGTACCAGTGTAATACCGTGTTGTGGTACAGTGGTAAAACCGTGTGGTGGTCTTGTGTGTAAAACCGTGTGGTACCATATGTAATACTGTGTGTGGTACCATGTGTTAATCTATGTGCAATAGCGTGTGTGGTACTGTGTGTAATAATGTGTGTTGTACCGTGTGTAATAACGTGTGTGATAACATGTGTGGTACCATGTGTAATACCGTGTGTGGTACCATGTGTGATAACGTGTGTGGTACCATGTGTGATAACATGTGTGGTACCATGTGTAATACCGTGTGTGGTACCATGTGTGATAACGTGTGTGGTACCATGTGTGGTACCACGTGTGATAACATGTGTGGTACCATGTGTAATACAGTGTGTGATACCGCGTACTCTCATTCCTACAGGGAACTTACACTGAGCTTCTATTTAAAGAAAGAAAGTCTAGTTTCTCAAGTGTGACTGAACTGTCTCTTGAGAATGGACCTAGACTGTCCGAAACATTGGTGTGTATAATAAATACACGTTTGTTTTATAGCAATACCTGTGGGTTTGTCCGAGTTTTTGGTTGCTCTTTACTACACATTTTTATTTTGAATTTATGTCCAGAACAGACATCTGGGCAACCAAAGTCTATAGATGTGTGAGCTGAATTGTATTTATACTTCTATTTAAAGAGACGGGAAATTTAATAACAGAGAATACTAATTAATGTACTGACAGTCTCACTGTGCCACCACCACAGCAGTCTCACCGCGCCACCACCACAGTCTCACCGCTTCACCACCAGCAGTCTCAATCTTCTATTCAGAGAGACCAGGCAGGGAAAGAGACCTCCCTTTATTCCACTTAAACCAGCAGCCACAATATTTATCATATTCATTATTATTATTGTGGATTTATATAGCGCCAACATCTTCCGTAGCGCTTAACAATTCCATGTATACATTCACATCAGACCTGCCCTGAAGAGCTTACAATCAAGCACATTTATTTTGAACCCGAAGCTTAAAATCTAAGAGCACATTTATTTGACCCGAAAGACTTCCATCTAAGCACATTTATTTGACACATACAACCTATCAGTATGTCTTTATGATTGTGGGGGAAACCGGAGTGCCCGAGGAAACCCACGCAAGCACGGGAGAACATACAACTCCTTGCAGATGTGTCCAAGGGTGGAATCGAACTCGGGACCTCAGCGCTGCAAGGCATCATGTGCTAACCACTGAGCCACCGTACTGCCCCTGTTTGCACTGGCTGCCTGGATAGGAACATGAAATACAATAATCAGAACCATTAACCAGTACACACGACTACGGCAGGAGACCCAAACATCTGTAATCCAATCAATGGCTCCCTTGTCTACTGGCTGGGAGAATCGCCAACAAATGACGCTTCCTCTTAAACGTACCAGCCGAGTTTCAAACCAAACATTTCCATCATTTCCCACTACAACCCCCCTCGTCCTGCTGCCCTAAACATTCCACCTTAACTTGGACTTTAATCTAAGTAACACAATTCCAGTTTGGCATTAGCGAAATCCAATGTATCCGCACGGATACCTTACGGCTGTTGAGATTGGGCACTAAGGCATAAAATACGATATTAACCCCCATAATACCAGCATCCTCTGGGCTCACAGGGGATTCTGGGAATAAAACTCTCTTTGTACTACATGCCCATGAATGGGATATATTAATATAACACATGCAGTCTAGTATGTAGCCAGTCCACTGTGTGTTTTCCTGTACCCATGTGTCCACACACGTTATAGTTTCATTTAATTAGAGAGGTATAGACAGGTCTCAAATTCTATAGGAGGACAATGCCTTGTGGCTAGAAATGTACATTGATGGTGGAACTGTGCCTCAGGCAAACCACATGGCAGCTCCAGGCTAGAACACACGGGCGATATTTCAGCCCCAATGGCAGGTTATTAGGCAAAAATCATTCGATCTGTGTGATTGGTCGTGTCGGTTAATCGCAGTCGTATGATCAATCGGGGCGAAATATCGGCGGACGATAAGCATCTGATTAGTAATTGGCAGGTCTGTCACAGAACAAACACGACAATTTAAAACCCTGACGGGGCATTGAATGGGTTAAACAGACACTTGTACATCCCATGATTTCTTTGTTACACGTTGACTGGCGAAGATCTCATACCCCCAGACAGAGCAGCCAAATCCGTATTATAGATTGGCGTGTCCTGGCGCACGATGGGTTAACGTCCCCTGACAGATGGTAATCCTGACCTACCAGGAATGAGGGTGAACAAATAGAGAAGGGAAATCCCCCCCATTGGAGCCAGTTCAATCCCCCCCTCTAGCCCTTGACTTCTCTTTATCATTTCTGTTTATCCGCCCCCCCCCCCATCGAAATAAAAAGGAACCTTCACGTGTTTAAAGGACAAGTGATTTTTTTTGGGCCACTTTGTGAAATTAAGAGTAAGACTGACCTTCAGGCTATCTCCTTGTTTACGTTCAACTCGAGCTTTTGCAAAAGAACTCAATCCGAGACATATTCTCCCAGGCGCCAATCAGTAGGGTAGCCCCGTCTCTCCTCTGACCCCCTCTCTGGGTTTCTTTATAATCCAGTTTGGAGGGAAGATTCCCAGTTGTTGGTAGATGATCACACACACTGCCAGCCACTGAGTCACGGAAGTAACAGCCTTAGTACAGCTGATATTATTCAAACCATGAACCCTCACCCCCCCCCATCCCCCTTAGGCTTCCAAACCAGCAGTCTCATCCCTCTAACCAGCAGAGGGGGTGGGGGGGACTGAATCCAACTGCTCCACACAAGCAGTCTACACATTGCAGCTGCTGTTCACTTCCCCTTTTATAAGCCCCAGAAAATGTGACCCTCCACCCTTCCTGAGTTTACACATGAAGTGTTAAAAAAATGCAGAAACGCTTCCCCCGCCACTACAGTCTGCTCACGTTAAAGTTAACCTTGTTTAAATCATTTTAAAGGAGCAATTAAAAGGTAAAATATAACAGACCTCTGTGTGAATTCTGCCATTGAGACTAACAGATTGCTGGAACGGTCTGAAACGAGCAGCATTGAGGTGTAACCATCTGTTTAATTCATGGTGGGTCGCTGACCCACTGCACATGCTCAGTTTTACTAGATGGCTGCAATTTACACGTATTTCGCAACAATGTTGCTAATTTCCCAGGAGGGCAGTGCAGCTATAAACTTAGTTACTATTGAATAGTAACGTAGCATTTGATTTTACACTGACTTTTCTTGTTTTTCCTCTCATTCATTCCTATAAATAAATCAGGACAAACTGCAACAATGTAAAAACGACATAAATACAAATTTATTGTTTTTTCAATAGGGATATCCAGCCATGTTTATCAAACTGTTTCACTGGTAAAACAATGTATCACTTGACAGGAAACACATATTCTACTTCATTGTCTCTCTGCCTCTCACCCACTGGGTGGAAGCATGCCCAGTACACTCACGATTGGCAACCAATGAGCTTCTCTATCTACCCCCTCACTGCTGAAGAGTTGAGTCTGAAAGCAGTTGACTGTGTTGCCTATAGTAAGTTATTTCTATATTTAAACTGTCAGATCTCTGTGCACACTGGTGACACACTGTTATAATAACGTTTCTGTGCTATATCGGTGTAGCTATTATTGAATTAATTCTCAGTATCTATACACGTGATACACAGAGCAATGTCCTTACGGGTTAAAAGGAAGATGTTCTAGGGCCACAGAAAGTGTGTGAATTGGGATGGTCACAGATGATTGTGTAATGGAAAGTGCATCAGTTTGTGTACACACACAGAGTGTGTCCTTGTGATGTTTACCCGCTAATAACAAGTGCAGGTGGAGAAATTACAGACAAACATATCAGGTCATAGGCGATTTCCATAGAAACTGAAATATATCCTCCCACTACACACCCAATATATTTATTTAAATAAAGACATACGTCCATCTAGTCCAACCTTTATACCCTACCTTTAATGTCTGTATAACAGTTACATAGTAACATAGTATTGGAGTTGTATAAAGACATACGTCCATCTAGTCCAACCTTTATACCCTACCCATCTGTTCTGTATAACAGTTACATAGTAACACCAGTATTTGGAGTTTAGAAAGACATACGTCCATCTAGTCCACCTTTAACCCTCCCATAATGTCTGTATAATAGTTACATAGTAACATAGTATTGGAGGTTTGATAAGATACATCCATCTAGTCCAACCTTTATACCCTACCCATAATGTCTGTATAACAGTTACATAGTAACATAGTATTGGAGGTTGTATAAAGACATACATCCATCTAGTCCAACCTTTAACCCTACCCATAATGTCTGTAAACAGTTACATAGTAACATAGTATTGGAGGTTTGTATAAAATATATACGTCCATCTAGTCCAACCTTTATACCCTACCCATAATGTCTGTATAACAGTTACATAGTAACATAGTATTGGAGGTTGTATAAAGATATACGTCCATCTAGTCCAACACTTTATACCCTACCCATAATGCTGTATAACAGTTACATCTAACATAGTATTGAAGGTTGTTCTAAAGGTCGTACTGTCTAAGGGAAACAATATGGCAGCTCCCACCCATATGTATAAATATACAGAGAAGGAATGTTCTGTACATACAATAAGCTATACCCTCATACTGTACTGTCTAAGGGAAACTTACTTCTTCCCATAAAACACAATGTACACTTACCCTGACCACGTTGCTGTGCACAAACCATCACCACTGTCGCTGTCAGAACCACACAACAGGCTGATGTCACAGGATTTGCCATCTGTTTAAAGGGACAAAAAAAGGATTCTGTTAAGAAAAAATAGCCACATCCTGTACTGGGACAGACTGGTAACGGGAAACACTATGGCAGTTCCCATCCATATGTATAAATATACAGAAAAGGAATGTTCTGTACATACAATAAGCTATACCCTCATACTGTACTGTCTAAAGGAAACACTATGGCAGCTCCCCCCCATATGTATAAATATAAATATAAAGAGAAGGAATGTTCTGTACATACAATAATCTATACCCTCATACTGTATTGTCTAAGGTAAACAATATGGCAGCTCCCACCCATATGTATAAATATACAGAGAAGGAATGTTCTGTACATACAATAAGCTATACCCTCATACTGTACTGTCTAAGGGAAACAATATGGCAGCTCCTACCCATATGTATAAATATACAGAGAAGGAATGTTCTGTACATACAATAAGCTATACCCTCATACTGTATTGTCTAAGGTAAACAATATGGCAGCTCCCACCCATATGTAGAAATATACAGAGAAGGGATGTTCTGTACATACAATAAGCTATACCCTTATACTGTACTGTCTAAGGGGAAACAATATGGCAGCTACCACCCATATGTATAAATATAAAGAGAAGGAATGTTCTATGTTCTGTATACACAATAAGCTATACCCTCATACTGTACTGTCTAAGGGAAACAATATGGCAGCTCCCACCCATATGTATAAATATAAATATACAGAGAAGGAATGTTCTGTACA
>JAACNH010000013.1:1351622-1470544 GCA_019447015.1 Hymenochirus boettgeri | reverse complement strand
ATTACCTCATTACGTTTACTGTCTAAGGGAACAATATGGCAGCTCCCACCCATATGTATAAATAAAAAGAGAAGAAAGAAGTTTCTGTAACACAAATAAGCTGATACCCTCATACGTACTGTCTAAGGGAAAACATATGGCAGCTCCCACCCATATGTATTAAAAAAAATACAACGAAAAGGAGACAGTTCTGTACAACAAAAGCTATACCTTCAAACTGTACTGTTCTAAGGGAAAAAATATGGCAGCTCCCACCCATATGTATAAATAACAGAGAAGAGAATGTTCTGATATACAACAAAGCCTATACCTCATACTGTACTGTCTAAGGGAAACAATACGGCAGCTCCCACCATATGTTAATATAAAATAAACAGAAGTCATGTTCTGTACACAGAATAAGCTATACCTCGACATACCACATGCGACCGGCTTCGCGGGCCAGGTGGGGGAGAAGGAGGCGTGGGTACAGTGAACGTAACAGTCACTCAGGGTTAAGGGGTGGTGCGGACGCGGGTCAGGGGACGGGAGGGGCAGGTAAACACCCTAGCACACACTCTAAGTGTGACGTATTACGTCAACGTTAGAGGCGTGGCTAAGGGCGTAACTGCCCGGTGTGACGTATTTACATCACATAGGAGGTGTGGCCCAGAAGAAGAAGGCGTTCCGGAGGCAGACTCTCAGGTAGGTTCGGGTCTAGGGAGTTTGGGGTGTCTCGCGTGTGTGGGGGAGACCACCCCAAAATCCGGGAGACTCCGGGAGGGGTGGGATGCCTGCTCTATACCCTCATACTGTACTGTCTAAGAGAAACAATATGGCAGCTCCCACCCATATATATAAATGTACAGAGAAGGAATGTTTCTGTACATACAATAAGCTATACCCTCATACTGTACTGTCTACGGGAAAACACTATGGCAGCTCCCACTCATATGTATAAATATAAATATACAGAGAAGGAATGTTCTGTACATACAATAATCTATACCCTCATATGCACTGTCTAAGGAAATACTATGGCAGCTCCCACCCATATGTATAAACATTACAGGGAGGAATGTTCTGTACACACAATAAGCTATACCCTCATACTGTACTGTCTAAGGGAAAAAATATGGCAGCTCCCACCCCATATGTATAAATATACAGAGAAGGAATGTTCTGTACAACACAATAAGCTATACCCTCATCTGTACTGTCTAAGGGAACAATATGGCAGCTCCCACCCATATGTATAAATATAATATACAGAGAAGGAATGTTCTGTACATACAATAACATACCCACACTGTACTGTCTAAGGGAAACAATATGGCAGCTCCCACCCATATGTAATATAAATATACAGAGAAGGAATGTTCTGTCCACAATAAGCTATACCCTCATACTGTACTGTTAAGGAAACAATATGGCAGCTCCCACCCATATGTTATAAATATACAAGAGAAGGAATGTTCTGTACACACAAATGCTATACCCTCATACTGTACTGTCAAGGGAAACAAATGGCAGCTCCCACCCATATATATAAATATACAGAGAAGGATGTTCTGTAACAACAATAAACTTATACCCTCATATGTATGTTTCTAAGGAAAACAATATGCAGTCCTACCCATATGTATAAATATACAGAGAAGGAATGTTCTGTACACACAATAAGATAACCCTCTACTGTACTGTCTAAGGGAAACAATATGGCAGCTCCCCCCTATTTAATGGTATAACTGTCTCCCCCTGACAGTGTGGATCTTCTCCATATGACGATATAGTAGGTGGATGTATATGACTCAGCGATTAGAGGCCTGTCCATATGTTACACGGAATACATTTAGCAGGGGTGCAGGTAGGCAGAGAGAAGACATGGTGCAGTACAGTGTGGGTATCGTCCCCCCATTTATATATTAAATGGGACCGGAATCTCCCCTTTCTGCCCAAGCTGTTCCATAAACAGATCCCATTAGATGTTACAGACTTCCCCCCACATGGCGCTGGGTTGTGTTGAAATTAAACAGATCTCTCTCTACCCACCAACAGACAAGGCTACAGAAACCCACAATTCTAGGGCCACTAGATGGCGATGTTCTAGGGCACGGAACATGGAAGAAAAAAACTATTGCTCAATCTCTTGCCTCTCCAGAATCCCTTGTGCGCCCACACATGGGCAAAACCACCGCACTTACTGGACAATCAGTGCCTCCTTAGCGGTGATGCTCTTATGGCACCACAAAAACACATGGTTGTGCCGGACACGGAGATGGTGGTGAACAGTGTCCATTGTGTTGTAACGGGGGTCCTTCTCCTTGGAATCTTCATCTCTCTTTCTCTTTATTCTGTTTGGGGGCAAAAAAAAGGGGGGGGTTCAATAGATATGGTCAATAGATATTTCCCAGAAATCCTTTTGCTGTTAATTGGTTCAATGGCTTGCCAGGCTAGTGGTGTTTGTTATCCCCTAGTATCTCTGCTGAGAATAAACTGAAATCCCCCCCATTTGGAAATGAGACCCACTGGTCGGAGATGCCCCTCTGCGCTCTGCCTCCGCCCCTCCAGCTCATAGTCTGCAGCCTGCGAGGCGTTCAAATCGCCGGGCACATCCCTGCATTGAGGGACTGCGGTGAGCACCTTGCTGCGCATTCTCCCGGCTAGAACCGCCACACTATCGCAAACACGGAGGATTCCAGGAATCTGTCTTATCCCCACTACTCTCTACAGATAACCATGACAACCATCAAACTCGCCATGGGGCGGCCCGCTCCTTATCTTCCCAACTGCACGCAGATGAGCTGGGATGAGGGTGTAGTTTTATCCAATTCTTTCTTTCCCAGATTCAACCTTGTTCCTGCTCAGCGGCGCCTGGTTCGGTTTGCACCACTTTAAACACCCGGATGAGCTAAAGGTAACAATGTAACAGATGCAGGGAGTGTGGGCCTCTGGCTATAACGGGTTTAAAAGTATCAAAAACATTTTTAATATACTGAATCTATACCCTGAATCTTCCAACCTTCACAATTAAGGGACATGTAGATGAAAGTCACGGAAATTTAGAATAGTAGAAAAAATACTTCAGAGCCGACCCTTACATTCCGATACCTACAAACATTCCATGAACTTATAAAATGTATTATACAGTGACTAGCCCAACGGAAGACACGGATAAGTACTAGCCCGGAAGAAAGACAGTAACTAGCCCAACTGGAAGACACGAAAGATACGTACTAGCCCAACGGAAGACACGAAAGATACAGTAACTAGCCCAACTGGAAGACACGAAAGATACAGTAACTAGCCCAACTGGAAACATGAAAGATACAGTAAACAGCCAACTGGAATCACTGAAAGATACAGTGACTGCCCAAAACTGGAAGACATGAAGATACAGTAACTAGCCCACTGGAATACATGAAAGATACAGTGACTAGCCCAAAACCTGGAATCACAATGAAAGATACAGTAAACTAGCCCAAACTGGAAATACATGAAAGATACAGTGACTAGCCCAACTGGGAATACATGAAAGATACAGTAACTAGCCCAACTGGAATACATGAAAGATACAGGACTAGCCCAACTGAATACATGAAAGATACATGACTAGCCCACTAGGAAGACACGAAAGAACATAACTCAGCCAACTGGAAGACACGAAAGTATACAGTAACTAGCCCAACTGAAGACACGAAGATACAGAACTCCAACTGGAAGACAGAAAGATACAGTACTAGCCAACTGCGAATACATGAAAGATACCAGTAACTAGCCCAACTGGAATAAACATTGGAAAGATACAGTAAACTAGCCCAACTGGAAGACACGAAAGATACCGTAACTAGCACTGATACAGAGTACAGTAAACTAGCCCAACTGGAATACTGAAGATACAGTAACTAGACCCCAACTGGAATACACGAAAGATACAGTAAACTAGCCCAACTGGAAAAGACATGAAAGATACAGTAACTAGCCCCAACTGGAAGACATGAAAGATACAGTAACTAGCCAACTGGAAGACACGAAAGATACAGTAACTAGCCCCAACTGGAAGGACACGAAAGATACAGTTGGACTAGGCCAAAACTGGAAGACACGAAAAGATACAGTAACTAGCCCAACTGGAAGAACGAAAAGACAGTAACTAGCCCAACTGGATACATGAAAGATACAGTAAACTAGCCACGGAATACATGAAAGAGTACAGTGAATAGCCCAACTGGATACATGAAAGATACAGTGATTGGCCCAACGGAAGACGATTGAAAGATACAGTAACTAGCCAACTGGAAGACTAGAAAGATACAGTGACTAGCCCAACTGGAAGACCTGAATGTTGAACCCTAATGGTCCCAAGGTCAGACTAATGGTCTCAGATATGACCATTCCCATTGCCCTTATACTAACAATTGTTGCTGTGGAATGGAACCATTTGTGTCTTGGTGGATTTTAACACAATTACTATAAGGAATGTGAGTCATGATAAGTGGCCAGTTATATAACCTGACCCAAGTCGTGTGTTAAGCCATGGCCATTGTTTGGCTTCACAGACTAAATTGCCCACATTATAAAAATGACTGAGCTTAATCACCATCCAGTCGGGGAATTTCCTGCAGCGTTGACGTCTCGTAACTGGCCCCCCACTCTGCTCGAGCCACATTGTCACCTCTCTGGGGGACGATTACAAAGGAGCAAACACGTCTCTGTTCAGCTTCTACCCATAATGTGAACGTTTCTCTATGTAACACCCACACACCTCCACTTGTGTTGTTAATCGCTTTCCTCCTTTCACTGCCAATTCCCTTGGCTGCAGATCTTGTTTATAGCAAAATGACTGCAGGGTATTTTTCAATATGTACCTTGTAATGGTTCTGCCCCAAGTATAGGTCTTCTAGCTAGCGTAAAACTACAGCTCCCAGAATTCACTGCGAGACAATGCATTTTAATTTACTCCTAAGTAATATTAATTAAAAACAATGTATCCAATGCTTTTTTGGGTTTTTTTAAACTCATCTCAGGTGTAGGAAAGAGTAGAACATGTAAGGTGGTTGGTTAGTCAATGTGGGTGATGTCTTTGGTCAGGGTATGGGTTAATTAGCGTTGGGAAACATTCCTAAGTTACCATGGTTTCCTGGCAAAAAAAGGAAGTTTTTGTTCTTGCTTAGTGTGTGTTAATGTTTTCTGAGTAGTAAACTAGTAACAAGGGGTCACAGGAGGAGCTAAATACTTGCCATGTGATGCCTTGTTGTCTTATATGTCATCATTAGTTATTGATATCACATGGCAAATATTTAGAAGGTCGTAAATCCAAACTGATCAGCCAAAATGGAGCCCAGTGTCCTTGAAGGGCGTTTTAAACGTTTAATATAAACATTTACAGTCGGACTATGGTGGAAAGTTTTTATTGTCATTAGGGGGCGCAGACAAGGCAATGTGAGGGTTAAGAGCTTACACGAGAGGTCAGTAGGGAACAGGGATGATGAAATAGAAGTGAATATATATAGCTCAGAGCGGGATAGGAACAGGAGGGATTGGTGATGGAAACGGGCAACATTATCACTCATGCAGCCTTAACCAATCATCAAATAAGAAGGCACAGAAGGAGATAGTGTAAGTTGCCCTTAAATGGAACGTTGGAATAAGTAAGAGGTTGCCAGGTGGTCATGTGGTGTATTTAAAGGACGGTAAAAGGTGTGAAAGGGAACTTTTCAATCCCACGAAATGGGAAATATCCCTCATGTAAAGATTTATATCTGCAACGGGCACAAGTTATTTAAAATTGAAATAAACCCGTGTGGGATTTATTAATGCTTGCGGAAGCTGCCATAGTGCTATGTCTGACAGGTACTACAAAGGGTTACGTTCCAGCCACGCAAAACGGGTAAGCCACGGGGTGTTCTATAGTTTCAATAATGGGTACCAGCACATTGGCCTTTATAAAAGGGAATAACTGTTTTCTGCCTTTCCTCCCCCCTTTAACACATAATAATAATCTGGTCTGTAATACGTCTCCCTTGTGCCCCAGTCTGTCTGTAACCAGCGCGTCTGGTCTAGATCACAGCATTACACACAGGACCGGACACCAAGATCCTGACTGGACTCCCATAATCCTTTCTGTTAACCCTCTCATACCCGAGCCCCAAAAATCACCAGGGCCATAACAGGGTTTAGGGTCACCAGCTTCCCCTTTAATACCCATGAAATCCATGCTGCAGTGCTAAGGGCCATTGCATGAAATACACACTGTATGGCTACACTGAAACCAATGCAGCCTGCAGCATGATACTGATGGAAACATTAACCAGCTTCATGTCATGTAGATTTACGTGTGCGGGGTCTTAAAGGGGAAGGTGCCAGTACCCAGTGATGTGGTAAATAGACGTGGCAGAGCAGAGATGTTCAGAGGATTTAGATGATTTATGAACAGCTGGAAAATGTCTGAATGGGGGAGATGTCAGAGAGGAGACGGGTGATATAACCAAATCTCTCAGTAACCAGACGCCCGTCTTACTCCCTGTCTGTTACCCTCAACGTGCCAGGCACACAATGGGCACTCCACCCTTCCCTAACACCAATTACCTAGGAATCTCCACGCTGCAAGGCAAGTTCTAAAAGTTAAAAAGGAACCTACAGGGAAAGTCAATAAAAGTTTATCGTTAAAATGGTGCTTATATTGTCCCAACCAATCAGAATATTAGCTTTTCGAATGTTAATAAGATCTGATTGGTTGGCGCAAATTTTAACGGTAAGAACTTCTATTGAATCTCCCTGCTAGTGTTTGAATGCTGAGCTGCAGGGTGACAGTGCATGGTGGGTAATTGAATTCAGGGCTGTAGCGAGAGTTAGACTAGGCAGCCCAGGCTCAACTGACAGATTATTAAATCTTCCTTGTTTAAAGATTGGCCAAAGAAATCAGTGGGGATATTATCAGGCAGTATGGTAGCTCCAACACATGTGCATGAAGTTATTTAAAGGAGAAGTTGAGATTGTAGATAAAAAAAGCCATTGAAGCACATTTCTCAGAATACCCACAGCCCGGCCCTTCTACGTGGAATCTACGATAAAATGACAAGGTGCGTTTCCTGGGTGGGGTACCTACTAATGTAAAACCTGATATCCCACGTGGAGATCAGTGACACATCAGTGTGGCAGCTCCACACCTCTGTGCCTATGAATAAGATCTGCTGGATCCCTATACTGATATTTTCAATGTGTTTGGATTTTAAGGGGAGATACATCCTCATATTCTATTCACAAGGAGCCAATGTCACGTGACCGGCAGGCGTTAGCCACAATGACTATGTAGGAGAAAGAGCGCGGTTCTGACTGCACACGTCCACGGACAGCTTTAATCAAGTTAACAAAAAGCAAGGAAGGCAGTATGGCAGTTCCATTTTTCTGTTAAACATTGTAATAAATATTAAAATGTCTGCAGGGTGACAGGGGCTCTTGTGGTCATTGTGTTCAGTGGTTTCTTCCAATCACTCAAAGGGACATTGTGTAATTGTTAGGGAGAGGTCCAAGGGCTGGTCACCCAGTACTCGACAGCTCTGGCAGGTGGGAGAAGATGGGGCTAGAGTATTCACTGAGCATGTGCAACTGGGTATCTGGTCAGTGACCCACTGTGTGAAATTAACCCAGCTGCTGTCCCACAATGCTGCTGGTGGGAGAATCTAGAATATATATTTTACTGTATGTAAAGCAATTGACTAACTCATTAGCATATATGGTCATTTCCCCCATTACAGTTCCCCACAGAGCTGGGGATACGATGAAACCTGCGTCTGTCCATCTGTGGTGGTCCCTAATCTGCAGAGCTTACACTCTATCGTCCTCCTGCCAGTCATTGACCATTAGGGGAGGAAAAGAAAAAAAGCAAGGCTTGTCCTTTAAATGGCTGCACCTTGGATGGGTTCCGCACCTGTTTCTCCAAAGGCGCATTTCACCTCCCCCGACATAACAGGCAAAATCACAGGTGGATGACAGGCGATTTGCATGTTAAAGGCTCAGTTACCGCTTGTCCTTTGTTTAATAGCGATTACGGATTTGGATTCCTTTCAAAAACAAAAAAGAAAACCTCCAAATAATTATCAGTTTAGGGATGATTGGGCCAATAGTTAAATAACCAGGATATCATTTGGCAAACTGTTCCCCTGTACGGCACGTTATAAGCCACAACACAACCTACATAGACTCTCATCTCCGGAGATTTGGACTTTATTCATGCCAAACAATCGTCGGCACACAAGGGAGAGATTTCCGCCTGATCGGCTGCCAACCTGATTTGGCAAAAATATTGTCTGAAATAGCGCGAACGTTTCATAACTGATCTGAGTACCGTGAATATCAGCCCAATGTTGCGCAATCGAGTGCCCGCGTTAGCGCCGAAAAATGGCGGATTGCAGGCGTATCGCACTAGTGTGGCTACATCAGTTTAAAAGAGCATCGTGTGGCCCAGCCCTAAAACCACCTAACGTAGGGTTTCCAGATTGGCTGCTGATTGTACGGACGCTCATGTACTTAGCAGGGCTGCACGGATTACAAACATAAGGTCCGCACACACGTCAAATTTGGCGGAAGAGAGTTCAGGGTGAGAATCGCCCATATATGGTCGTCCATTCATCCATCCTGGTGCCCATATGTACGGACGATTCTTACCTGGAATGCTCGTCGCCATTGGACGTTCCACCATGTAAATTTCAGGTGTGTACAGACCTTTAGTCTAGCCCACTGAGTGAGTTAAAGACTCCCTGTGCCTCCACCATAGTCTCTACTATATAGAAGTAGAAATATGACATATCAGACCTGCTTATACTGAACTAGAATCTGTACACACATGTACAATGGGACATTTGTAATCTTGTCTATGTGGTTATTTTTACAGCGACGTCCCCCCCATAGACTCTCCATCCCCTACGTAGATATTGGATAGATTAGATGGACTATCTATCTGCCTAGTGTACAGGCCTTTACCATTCCAGTGTGACTGGAGGTTCTAATGTGCCATCTACAGCTGCTGTAATTGGCTTTTATGTAAATAGCTGCAGAGGAGACATGCAAGACAGGAGGTTAATATGTGATGTGTGATTGATCTGTTCCTCACTCCCCTGTTTTACCCATCAAGCCACATGTCAAAAAAAATGCTTTTCCCACATCCTCTGCCAGGCAGTAAAATATCTGCTAACGTACAGTCGGTAAATAGCATTCTCCCCGTGCTAGCGTGGGTTTCCTCCGGGCACTCTGGTTCCCCCACCATCATAAAACATACTGATCGGTTGTATGTGTCAAATAAATTTGATTAGATTGTAAGCTCTTCGGGTCAAATAAATGTGCTTATATTGCAAGCTCTTGGGTCAAATAAATGTGCTAGATTGCAAGCTCTTCGGGTCAAATAAATGTGCTTAGATTGCAAGCTCTTCGGGTCAAATAAATGTGCTTAGATTGTAAACTCTTCAGGTCAAATAAATGTGCTTAGATTGTAAGCTCTTCGGGTCAAATAAATGTGCTTAGATTGCAAGCTCTTCGGGTCAAATAAATGTGCTTAGATTGTAAGCTCTTCGGGTCAAATAAATGTGCTTAGATTGCAAGCTCTTCGGGTCAAATAAATGTGATTAGATTGTAAGCTCTTCGGGTCAAATAAATGTGCTTAGATTGTAAGCTCTTCGGGTCAAATAAATGTGCTTAGATTGTAAGCTCTTCAGGGCAGGGCCTTATGTGAATGTATACATGTCATCGTAACCTGCCACGGAAGAGGGTGCGCTAAATAAACCACAATAATAATAATTTACATAATGGAGCTTTAGTATTTCCTTTTACAAAAATGATTGTGATTAAAATGAATATTAATGACATTGGGCACCAGATATGACTAGTGTTGGAAAGGACTATGGGACGCAGGCCCGGTCTGGTTTAAAGAACGCTATAACCAGTCATACAAAACCGGGATTGTACAATCAGGGTTGCTGTGTATATGGGCCCCTTAGGACACCATCAGGTATTGCATCATTCGTAATAACGATTGAGCGTCTCAGACAGAAATGCACAGAACTGTGCAGGTAGATTGGTAACGATTTCCGACCAATCACCATCAACCTGGGCCTCGCTTATCCCCCATAACAGAACGCAGACCCCCTGACGCCCGTCGTGTTTCTATCTGGGGATTTAAATAGCAGATCTCTGGGGGCTGAATGCAGAAGACAAGCTGCCAATCGGGTCCCCCCGGATAGGGTCGTATCTGGAACACCAGCGGCTCTGTTCTATTCAGGTTGTGATAATAGCTTATCAGCTCCTTTCCCATGTCACACACAGAGTCGCCCACACAAACTACAAGCTGTGCCTTCCACTTAACCATAGAGGGACCCACACAGACCTGCACCATGATAGCTACAATGCCTCATTTCTACACATGAATCTACACTTGTTCCTTTAATGCTTATTTAAATTTAAATATATGAGAGCTACCATATAGCTTGTCACAATCATGTGCTAACTTAGAGCTGCCATATCAATATCCTATATAAATATACAGAGAAGGAATGTTCTGTACATACAATAAGCTATACCCTCATACTGTACTGTCTAAGGGAAACAATATGGCAGCTCCCACCCATATGTATAAATATAAATATACAGAGAAGAATGTTCTGTACACACAATAAGCTATACCCTCATACTGTACTGTCTAAGGGAAACAATATGGCAGCTCCCACCCATATGCATAAATATACAGAGAAGGAATGTTCTGTACATACAATAAGCTATACCCTCATACTGTATTGTCTAAGGGAAACAATATGGCAGCTCCCACCCATATGTATAAATATAAATATACAGAGAAGGAATGTTCTGTACATACAATAAGCTATACCATCATACTGTACTGTCTAAGGGAACAATATTGGTAGCTCCCCACCTATAGTATAAATATACAGAGAAGGAATGTTCTGTACATACAATAAGCTATACCATCATACTGTACTGTCTAAGGAAACAATATGGCAGTCCCACCCATATGTAAATATAAATATAAGAGAGGAATGTTCTGTACATCAATAAGCTATACCATCATACTGTACTGTCTAAGGGAAACACTATGGCAGCTCCCACCCATATGTATAATATACAGAGAAGGAATGTTCTTTACACATAATAAGCTATACCCATTACTGTACTGTCTAAGGGAAACACTATGGCAGCTCCCACCCATATGTATAAATAAATATACAGAGAAGGAATGTTCTGTACACACAATAAGCAATACCCTCATACTGTACTGTCTAAGGGAAACAATATGGCAGCTCCCACCCATAGTTATAAATACAGAGAAGGAATGTTCTGTACATACAATAAGTTATACCCTCATACTGTACTGTCTAAGGAAACAATATGGCAGCTCCCACCATATGTATAAATATACAGAGAAGGATGTTCTGTACACACAATAAGCTATACCCTCATACTGTACTGTCTAAGGGAAACAATATGGCAGCTCCCACCCCTATGTATAAATATACAGAGAAGGAATGTTCTGTACACACAATAAGCTATATCTCATACTGTAATGTCTAAGGGAAAGCAATATGGCAGCTCCCACCCATATGTTAAATATCAGAGAAGGAATGTTCTGTACATACATAAGCTATACCCTCATACTGTATTGTCTAAGGGAAACAATATGGCAGCTCCCACCCATATGTATAAATATACAGAGAAGGAATGTTCTGTACTACAATAAGCTATACCATCATACTGTACTGTCTAAGGGAAACATATATGTGGTAGCTCCCACCTATATGTATAAATATACAGAGAAGGAATGTTCTGTACATACAATAAGCTATACCATCATACTTACTGTCTAAGGGAAACTATGGCAGCTCCCACCCTATTTATAATATAAATATAAGAGAAGGAATGTCTGTACATACAATAAGCTATACCATGATACTGTACTGTCTAAGGGAAACACTATGGCAGCTCCCACCCATTTGTATAAATATACAGAGAAGGAATGTTCTATACACATAATAAGCTATACCCTCATACTGTACTGTCTAAGGGAAACACTATGGCAGCTCCCACCCATATGTATAAATATAAATATACAGAGAAGGAATGTTCTGTACACACAATAAGCAATACCCTCATACTGTACTGTCTAAGGGAAACAATATGGCAGCTCCCACCCAATGTATATAAATATACAGAGAAGGAATGTTCTGTACATACATAAGCTATACCTCAACTAGTACTGTCTAAGGGAAACATATGGCAGCTCCCACCCTATGATATAAATATACAGAGAAGGAATGTTCTGTACACACAATAAGCTATACCCTCATACTGTACTGTCTAAGGGAAACAATATGGCAACTCCCACCCATATGTATAAATATACAGAGATGGAATGTTCTGTACACACAATAAGCTATATCTCATACTGTAATGTCTAAGGGAAGCAATATGGCAGCTCCCACCCATATGTATAAATATAAATATACAGAGAAGGAATGTTCTGTACATACAATAATCTATACCCTCATACTGTACCGTCTAAGGGAAACAATATGGCAGCTCCCACTCATATGTAAAATATAAATATCAGAGAAGGAATGTTTCTGTAATACAATAAGCTATACCCTCAGACTGTACTGTCTAAGGGAAACACTATGGCAGCTCCCACCCATATGTATAAATATAAATATACAGAGAGAAGTTCTGTACACACAATAAGCTATACCCTCATACTGTATTGTCTAAGGGAAACAATATGGCAGCTCCCACCCATATGTATAAATATACAGAGAAGGAATGTTCTGTACACACAATAAGCTATACCCTCATACTGTACTGTCTAAGGGAAACAATATGGCAGCTCCCACCCATATGTATAAATATACAGAGAAGGAATGTTCTGTCACACAATAAGCTATACCCTCATATGTACTGTCTAAGGGAAACAATATGGCAGCTCCCACCCCATATGTATAAATATACCAGAGAAGAATGTTCTGTACATCAATAAGCTATACCCTCATACGTACTGTCTAAGGGAAACAATATGGCAGCTCCACCCATATGTATAAATGTACAGAGAAGGAATGTTCTGTACACAATAAGCTATACCCTCATACTGTACTGTCTAAGGAAACAATATGGCAGCTCCCACCCATATGTATAAATATACAGAGAAGGAATGTTCTGTACATACAATAAGCTATCCCTCATACTGTACTGTCTAAGGGAAACAATATGGCAGCTCCCACCCATATGTATAAATGTACAGAGAAGGAATGTTCTGTACACACAATAAGCTATACCCTCATACTGTACTGTCTAAGGGAAACAATATGGCAGCTCCCACCCATATGTATAAATATACAGAGAAGGAATGTTCTGTACATACAATAAGCTATACCCTCATACTGTACTGTCTAAGGGAAACAATATGGCAGCTCCCACCCATATGTATAAATATACAGAGAAGGAATGTTCTGTACATACAATAAGCTATACACTCATACTGTACTGTCTAAGGAAACAATATGGCAGCTCCCACCCATATGTATAAATATAAATATACAGAGAAGGAATGTTCTGTACATACAGTAAGCTATACCCTCATACTGTACTGTCTAAGGGAAACAATATGGCAGCTCCCACCCATATGCAGAAATCTAGGTATGTTATATAGGTGGTCAGGGTTATAGGGTTAGACATGTTTTTTTCCCTGGATCTCCCTATTCTACTGACACACCATCCAATTCCCCCCTAGATATAAGGATAGTGATGGTCTCTATATAATTATATTGGCTGCAATACATTAAGCCCATTGCATGGCGGTGGTTTCTCTATTGACAGATCGGATTGAATGGTGTGTGGCACATTGACCAAAGCTCGTAAATTTTGTCACAATTCTCCTATTTCCGGTCTGTGTTTGGCCATAGTCCATGGCAATAAGAGGGCAAACAGACGATTTCTATTGGCAGGAAGGAAGGGGCAGTGCAGGCAGCAGCAATGAGGTCATTTAACCCCACGTGTGCTGGAACATTAAGATGTTTAAGGCCACAGAAGATTATAAACACCCAACATGCACGTGACCCGTCACCTGGCCTTTAAATGGGTCACATGATCGGTCGGCAGAGCAGGGAATGCTGGGAATTACAGATATATGCAAACATCTGGATATTCCTGTGCTAGTGGGTCACAGAGCTTGCAATCCAGTGGGATGAAAGGCTCATGGGCGGAGCTATGCCATCACTTCCCCCTTTTCTGGAAATGAACAAGTTAACCCCGTCACGGCGGATCAGGTTCGTTATGGGGGGCGGTAGAGATTATCCCCTGCACCTCCATGTAATCGGAATTTCAATCTTCCCCAATTATCTGCCCACAGATTTCTGGAAGGTTTGGAGGTTGTTGACATTTTTCAAGCTCGTTTTTTACTGTTCCTTTAACGATCAATAAACGGTATTTACGGTATTATCCGATTGACTATTACGGAGAGAGACAATAATCATCGCACTGGATTCGCTTTATTCCGTCGCCCTGTCCGAGGATCTGAAAAACTCACAGGGCTACTGCGTTCGGTGGAGCCGTGGATTATTCAAATTAAGGACGCGCCAGGGAAAGATCATGGTTACACTGTAAAATAAATACAATGTATTTCCTCTTTAACATTGTTTATCCCTCTTCCCAGACACACACAGTGGGAGAACCCGGACTTATCCGACAGTCTGGGGATTTAATCCGAACATTCTAGGACAGGGGGTGTCCCCAGCCAACGCCAAAGGAGGTTTTAGAAAGTCAATGTCATTTACTTAATGCTGCACATCATCTGTCAATGCCAAAGCCTTGGATCTGCCATATATGAAATGAATGGTAGATATGATCTATCGGAGAACAAGGCATTATAGTGTGACCCTTAAAGTCATACCCATACCCCACCCAACCCAGAACCAGCACCGGAATGTTAGTTGCCTAGAATGGGGCAACAAATGTAATAAAGTCTCAAAGTTGGTTATACTCAACTTTGACTACAACTGACCCTGGACTTTAATGTTAACCTCATTAGGAACGTACCTACACCCTATGGCAGAATGGGGGCGCTGTTGCTTTGTGTTATATTTAGAGAAAATCCACTACAAATGTCCGGACATTGAGACTGAAACCAAACTACGTCGCGCGGCATTACCGAAAAAAGGTGCCGATCGCATGCGCTTTGAAAAGCGGATTTCCACACAGCCAATTGGCCGACACCAGTGCGCGCTTTTTAAAGCGTGAGCTGATCGCACGTTACACGTTAGTGTGGCCCTAACCGAGGAATAATAAAGGGATTTTGGGGTTTTTTTGCAACGAAAACAGTTTATCATTAGATTGTAAGCTCCTAAGGTCAGAATATCCCATTGCAGAATTAGATTGTAAGCTCCTTGGGTCAGGCCTCTAATGATAGTAATTCACTGTAAGGACCCTCAGGGCTATGGGGACCAGATAAAGTAATGGCTGGTAATCTAGTGTAATGAGCACATTGAGTATGTTTCCTGTCTCTGCCCCTTTTCACTCTCACCCCTCCCCCAGCACAGGTTGGGGGACAAAGACCCAGTCTGAATCCTCTCTCTTTCATGTCAAACAATAACTCCACAGTCACCCAACAGTGATGGGCAAACTGCTCTGGGAGCCAAGATACACACAGCGTTAACCCTTTACCTCCTGTAGCTATAACTGCTCTGGGAGCCAGATACACACAGCGTTAACCCTTTACCTCCTGTAGCTATAACTGCTCTGGGAGCCAAGATACACACAGCGTTAACCCTTTACCTCCTGTAGCTATAACTGCTCTGGGAGCCAAGATACACACGCGTTACCCTTTACCTCCTGTAGCTATAACTGCTCTGGGAGCCAATACACCACAGCGTTAACCCTTTACCTCCTGTAGCTATAACTGCTCTGGGAGCCAAGATACACACAGCGTTAACCCTTTACCTCCTGTAGCTATAACTGCTCTGGGAGCCAAGACCACACAGCGTTAACCCTTTACCTCCTGTAGCTATAACTGACTCTGGAGCCAAGATACACACAGCGTTAACCCTTTACCTCCTGTAGCTATAACTGCCTCTGGGAGCCAAGATACACACACGTTAACCCTTTACCTCCTGTAGCTATACCTGACCTGGGAGCCAAGATACACACAGCTTAACCCTTTACCTCCTTCTATAACTGACCTGGAGCCAAGATACACACAGCGTTAACCCTTTACCTCCTGTAGCTATAACTGACCTGGGAGCCAAGATACACACAGCGTTAACCCTTTACCTCCTGTAGCTATACCTGACCTGGGAGCCAAGATACACACAGCGTTAACCCTTTACCTCCTGTAGCTATAACTGCCTGGGAGCCAAGATCCACACAGGTTAACCCTTTACCTCCTGTAGCTATAACTGCTCTGGGAGCCAAGATACAGCGTTAACCCTTTACCTCCTGTAGCTATAACTGACCTGGGAGCCAAGATACACACAGCGTTAACCCTTTACCTCCTGTAGCTATAACTGACCTGGGAGCCAAGATACACACAGCGTTAACCCTTTACCTCCTGTAGCTATAACTGCTCTGGGAGCCAAGATACACACAGCGTTACCCTTTACCTCCTGTAGCTATAACTGCTCTGGGAGCCAATACACCACAGCGTTAACCCTTTACCTCCTGTAGCTATAACTGCTCTGGGAGCCAAGATACACACAGTGTTAACCCTTTACCTCCTGTAGCTATAACTGCTCTGGGAGCCAAGATACAGCGTTAACCCTTTACCTCCTGTAGCTATAACTGCTCTGGAGCCAAGATACACACAGCGTTAACCCTTTACCTCCTGTAGCTATAACTGCTCTGGGAGCCAAGATACACACAGCGTTAACCCTTTACCTCCTGTAGCTATAACTGCTCTGGGAGCCAAGATACACACAGCTTAACCCTTTACCTCCTGTACTATAACTGACCTGGAGCCAAGATACACACAGCTTTAACCCTTTACCTCCTGTAGCTATAACTGCTCTGGGAGCCAAGATACACACAGCGTTAACCCTTTACCTCCTGTAGCTATAACTGACCTGGAGCCAAGATACACACAGCGTTAACCCTTTACCTCCTGTAGCTATAACTGCTCTGGGAGCCAAGATACACACAGTGTTAACCCTTTACCTCCTGTAGCTATAACTGACCTGGGAGCCAAGATACACACAGCGTTAACCCTTTACCTCCTGTAGCTATAACTGACCTGGGAGCCAAGATACACACAGCGTTAACCCTTTACCTCCTGTAGTTAAAATACTTACAATACAGCAATTTGAACTGCTTAATGTCATTTACCTTCTGCGGCAAATACTGCTTATGTCATTCCTTTAGAACATGTTTCCACATTAACCCCCCCTGCACCAGACATTTGTAGTTGGTTCTGTGTGGGAGTTGAAGGTCTAGACCAAATCATCCCCTTACTTGCCCCCTTTGCTAGTATTCCCGAGGCAGTTAGTAGCCTTTTCTATCTCTCCACGGAAATAAAAAAAAAAGAAAATCCTTCATTTATCCGAACCAAGCGTTTGCCGTCACGCAGAGTAACGTGCTCTTACTCATTCAATCTAAAACTTCAAACTGCGACGCCACTTTAAGGACAATCACAACCAAAACTCAACAAAAGGGCATATCGCCCACACAATATCCATCCTTCTTGTTCACCATTATAGTCGAGAACCCTGCTGGATTAATGACTAGGCAAACATTGCTTTGAATGGAACCCAGAGGAATTTATTAGATTGTAAGCTCCGCGAGCAGACAGGTCACCCAAGGATACACTAGTGACAACCACATTGCAAATATACAATCTATTAACTCTGCTCCTGCTGGGTTTGGTGATAAAAATACATTCCTAACACTAAACCGAACATTTTAACCGAAAAAATAATTTGTTAACCTGTCGCTACAATACAGAACCAACAATTCAATTTGGCAAAATCTGCAAAGCTCCAAAACCCACTGAATTTTGTGATTAATAATTCTCTTCTAGAATCCTTAAAGGAAAATACTTCTTCCCCGGATTAATAACCCAGACATTGCTGGTTGAAAGGATTCATCACTTGTCTTTCTAAAGCTTGGTACACACCATGCAATATTTCGGCTCAATCGACCGAAAGTTCAGTGTATCGGTCGATCGGGCCCAAATACGGTAAACTGATGGGTTTTCTCATGGGATATCCCATTGCAAAATTAGATTGTAAGCTCCTTGGATCAGGCCTCTAATGATAGACACTAAGGACCCTCAAGGCTCCTGGTCCTTCCTGGTCGACCGTTTTGAAGTGCCGAACGTTCGTTCAGGAGAAAGGATTGCACCATGTGTTCACAGCAGTGACACCTTAACAAAAATACAGCATTATAAAGTTAAACTTCCTTCACAATAGACAAAACGCCTGGTGTCTGCCCACTGCCCTGTTTTATGACCTGGACATGCTCAATGCATCCCTTTTGTACTACGGGGGCAGACTGAAGGCCTGTTCGTTACACATCATGCGTCACGGGTCGGCATACCTGTGTGAGAGCCTTAAAAAGTAAAACCTTGGTCCGTGTCCTTTATGTATTTACTCTTAAACACTGAATCAGCTGGAACAACCATCATTTTCATAGTGATCACCCAGTAATTAGCCAAACTGGTACTTACCCGTGAATCAGCGAAACCCACAGATTTACTGTAAACAGTTCCTGTGCGTCACCTCCCAGCCGTCTGCTGCCCCAGACTAAAACCTTAAGGCCACATACACACAGGCTGAGATTTGTCTGGGATCAAACACTGATTGGCTGGGAATGGCTGGAACAACTAATGAACAATCAGACGTCTCAATGTAAAACTCATTGCCACCCCTGCTGGGAGACCCGGCCATGCACCCATATAATGTAATAGATTCACGCTAATCGCAGTCCATAGTTTGGGTCCATTGCCTTGTCAGTATTGACATGAAGAATTAACCCCATCTTTGCTGGCAGGGAATAAAACCAAATGTTCAGATTTCCAATGAGTTTTAAACCCTTTAGAATCCCCAGAATCCTCAGTAAAGGAACAAGAGTGATGGTATAGCTCCAGCATGACCAATCTGCGTCTCTAGTGAGCTTGCAACTATGGCTTGGCCACTGGGGGGCAGTCTTTCATTGGAACCTTGAATCCTGTTTCATTTTTACAAGAAAAGAAAGACCCAAGCAGCTTGGCATCTCCCGCATCATAGGAATAAATACATGTAATATATATTCATGGGACACTGTCACCATGTTACTGGTTGGATCTCTGTTTAGACACAATGATTCTTTGGAACAGGAAGGATATTCGCAGAAGGAAGTTGGTGTCACATTTATTCACTGGTCACATGATCCCCTCTGTGCAGATCCCTAATTGACTGCAATGTGTCCTTTAAAATAAACTATCAATAAAGGACAAGTAAGTGAAACCTCAATTCGTTGTTTCCAGAAGAAAATGATGAATAACACCTCCTGCAGAAAACATTACAGCACATGCTGCCGGCTGCTCCGGACCTCAAACATGACCAGCCAATGCTTTAAAACCCCCAAGGGCCTTGACAGATTTAGTACCAGATTTACACATGGTACCATGTGTAATACCATGTGTGGTACCATGTGAAATAACGTGTGTGGTACCATGTGTGATAACGTGTGTGGTACCATGTGTAATACCGTGTGTGATACTATGTGCAATAATGTGTGTGGTACTGTGTGTAATAATGTGTGTGGTACCATGTGTGATAACGTGTGTGGTACCATGTGTGATAACGTGTGTGGTACCATGTGTAATACCGTGTGTGGTACCATGTGTGATAACGTGTGTGGTACCATGTGTGGTACCACGTGTGATAACATGTGTGGTACCATGTGTAATACAGTGTGTGATACCGCGTACTCTCATTCCTACAGGGAACTTACACTGAGCTTCTATTTAAAGAAAGAAAAGTCTAGTTTCTCAAGTGTGACTGAACTGTCTCTTGAGAATGGACCTAGACTGTCCGAAACATGTGGTGTGTATAATAAATACACGTTTGTTTATAGCAATACCTGTGGGGTTGTCCGAGTTTTTGGTTGCTCTTTACTACACAATTTTATTTTGAATTTATGTCCAGGAACAGACATCTGGGCAACCAAAGTCTATAGATGTGGTGAGCTGAATTGTATTTATACTTCTATTTAAAGAGACAGTGAAAATTTAATAACAGAGAAATACTAATTAATGTTACTGACAGTCTCACTGTGCCACCACCAGCAGTCTCACCGCGCCACCACCAGCAGTCTCACCGCGTCACCACCAGCAGTCTCAATGCTTCTATTCAGAGAGACCAGGCAGGGAAGAGACCTCCCTTTATTCCACTTAAACCAGCAGCCACAATATTTATCATATTCATTATTATTATTGTGGATTTATATAGCGCCAACATCTTCCGTAGCGCTTTACAATTCCATGTATACATTCACATCAGACCCTGCCCTGAAGAGCTTACAATCTAAGCACATTTATTTGAACCCGAAGAGCTTAAAATCTAAGCACATTTATTTGACCCGAAGAGCTTACAATCTAAGCACATTTATTTGACACATACAACCTATCAGTATGTCTTTATGATTGTGGGGGAAACCGGAGTGCCCGGAGGAAACCCACGCAAGCACAGGGAGAACATACAAACTCCTTGCAGATGTGTCCAAGGGTGGAATCGAACTCGGGACCTCAGCGCTGCAAGGCATCAGTGCTAACCACTGAGCCACCGTACTGCCCCTGTTGCACTGGCTGCCTGGATAGGAACATGAAATACAATAATCAGAAACCATTAACCAGGTACACGACTACGGCAGGAGACCCAAACATCTGTAATCCAATCAATGGCTCCCTTGTCTACTGGGCTGGGAGAATCGCCAACAAATGACGCTTCCTCTTAACGTACCAGCCGAGTTTCAAACCAAACATTTCCATCATTTCCCACTAACAACCCCCCTCGTCTGCTGCCCTAAACATTCCACCTTAACTTGGACTTTAATCTAAGTAACACAATTCCAGTTTGGCATTAGCGAAATCCAATGTAATCGCACGGATACCTTACGGCTGTGTGAGATTGGGCACTAAGGCATAAAATACGATATTAACCCCCTAATAATACCAGCATCCTCTGGCTCACAGGGGATTCTGGGAATAAAACTCTCTTTGTACTACATGCCCATGAATGAGGATATATTAATATAACACATGCAGTCTAGTATGTAGCCAGTCCACGTGTGTTTTCCTGTACCCATGTGTCCACACACGTTATAGTTTCATTTAATATAGAGAGGTATAGACAGGTCTCAAATTCTATAGGAGGACAATGCACTGTGGCTAGAGAAATGTACAGTGATGGTGGAACATGTGACTCAGGCAAACCACATGGCAGCTCCAGGCTGAGAACACACGGGCGATATTTCAGCCCCAATGGCAGGTTATTAGGCAAAAATCATTCGATCTGTGTGATTGGTCGTGTCGGTTAATCGCAGTCGTATGATCAATCGGGGCGAAATATCGGCGGACGATAAGCATCTGATTAGTAATTGGCAGGTCTGTCAGCAGGAACAACACGACAATTTAAACCCTGACGGGCATTGAATGGGTTAAACAGACACTTTGTACATCCCAATGATTTCTTTGTTACACGTTGACTGGCGAAGATCTCATTAACCCCCCAGACAGAGCAGCCAAATCCGTATTATAGATTGGCGTGTCCTGGCGCACGATGGGTTAACGTCCCCTGACAGATGGTAATCCTGACCTACCAGGATGAGGGTGAACAATAGAGGAAGGGAAATCCCCCCCATTGGAGCCAGTTCAATCCCCCCCTCTAGCCCTTGACTTCTCTTTATCATTTCTGTTTATCGCCCCCCCCCCCATCGAAATAAAAAGGAACCTTCACGTGTTTAAAGGACAAGTGATTTTTTTTTGGCCACTTTGTGAAATTAAAGAGTAAGACTGACCTTCAGGGCTATCTCCTTGTTACGTTCAACTCGAGCTTTTGCAAAAGAATCAATCCGAGACATATTCTCCCAGGCGCCAATCAGTAGGGTAGCCCCGTCTCTCCCTGACCCCCTCTCTGGGTTTCTTTTAATCCAGTTTGGAGGGAAGATTCCCAGTTGTTGGTAGATGATCACACACACTGCCAGCCACTGTAGTCACAGGAAGTAACAGCCTTAGTACAGCTGATATTATTCAAACCATGAACCTCTCCACCCCCCCCATCCCCCTTAGGCTTCCAAACCAGCAGTCTCATCCCTCTACCAGCAGAGGGGGTGGGGGGGACTGAATCCAACTGCTCCACACAAGCAGTCTACACATTGCAGCTGCTGTTCACTTCCCCTTTTATAAGCCCCCAGAAAATGTGACCCTCCACCCTTCCTGGAGTTTACACATGAAAGTGTTAAAACAAATGCAGAAACGCTTCCCCCGCCACTACAGTCTGCATCACGTTAAAGGTTAAACCTTGTTTAAATCATTTTAAAGGAGCAATTAAAAGGTAAAATATAAACAGACCTCTGTGTGAATTCTGCCATTGAGAACTAACAGATTGCTGGAACGGTCTGAAACGAGCAGCATTGAGGTGTAACCATCTGTTTAATTCATGGTGGGTCGCTGACCCACTGCACATGCTCAGTTTACTAGGATGGGCTGCAAATTTACACGTAATTTCGCAACAATGTTGCTAATTTCCCAGGAGGCAGTGCAGCTATAAACTTAGTTACTATTGAATAGTAAACAGTAGCATTTGATTTTACACTGACTTTTCTTGTTTTCCTCTCATTCATTCCTATAAATAAATCAGGACAAACTGCAACAATGTAAAAACGACATAAATACAAATTTATTGTTTTTTCAATAGGGATATCCAGCCATGTTTATCAAACTGTTCACTGGTAAAAACAATGTATCACTTGACAGGAAACACATATTCTACTTCATTGTCTCTGCCTCTCACCCACTGGGTGGAAGCATGCCCAGTACACTCACAGATGGGCAACCCAATGAGCTTCTCTATCTACCCCTCACTGCTGAAGAGTTGAGCTGAAAGGCAGTTGACTGTGTTGCCTATAGTAAGTTATTTCTATATTTAAACTGTCAGATCTCTGTGCACACTGGTGACACACTGTTATAATAACAGTTTCTGTGCTATATCGGTGTAGCTATTATTGAATTAATTCTCAGTATCTTATACACGTGAATGATCACAGAGCAATGTCTCTTACTGGTTAAAGAGGAAGATGTTCTAGGGCCACAGAAAGTGTTGTGAATTGGGATGGTCACAGATGATTGTGTAATGGAAAGTGCATCAGGTTGTGTAACACACACAGAGTGTGTCCTTGTGATGTTTACCCGCTAATAACAAGTGCAGGTGGAGAAATTACAGACAAACAGTATCAGGCGATTTCCATAGAAACTGAAATATATCCTCCCACTACACACCCAATATATTTATTTAAATAAAGACATACGTCCATCTAGTCCAACCTTTATACCCTACCTTTAATGTCTGTATAACAGTTACATAGTAACATAGTATTGGAGGTTGTATAAAGACATACGTCCATCTAGTCCAACCTTTATACCCTACCCATAATGTCTGTATAACAGTTACATAGAACACAAGTATGAGGTTTATACAGACATACGTCCATCTAGTCCAACCTTTATACCCTACCCTACTCCATAATGTCTGTAATAAGTTACATAGTAACATAGTATTGGAGGTTGTATAAAGACATACATCCATCTAGTCCAACCTTTATACCCTACCCTAATGTCTGTATAACAGTTACATAGTAACATAGTATTGGAGGTTGTATAAAGACATACTCCATCTAGTCCAACCTTTATACCCTACCCATAATGTCTGTATAACATTTACATAGTACATAGTATTGGAGGTTGTATAGAATACGTCCATCTAGTCCAACCTTTATACCCTACCCATAATGTCTGTATAACAGTTACTAGTAACATAGTATTGGAGGTTGTATAAGAATACGTCCATCTAGTCCAACCTTTACCCTACCCATAATGTCTGTATAACAGTTACATAGTAACATAGTATTGGAGGTTGTATAAAGACATACATCCATCTAGTCCAACCTTTATACCCTAACCCATAATGTCTGTAAACAGTTACATAGTAACATAGTATTGGAGGTTGTATAAAGACAACGTCCATCTAGTCCAACTTTTATACCCTACCACCATAATGTCTGTATAACTTACATAGTAACTAGTATTGGAGGTTGTAATAAAGACATACATCCATCTAGTCCAACCTTTATACCCTACCCTAACCATATGTCTGTATAACAGTTACATAGTAACATAGTATTGGAGGTTGTATAAAGACAATACGTCCATCTAGTCCAACCTTTAACCCTACCTACCCATAATGTCTGTATAACAGTTTACATAGTAACATAGTATTGGAGGTTGAATAAAGACATACGTCCATCTAGTCCAACCTTTATATCCTACCATAATGTCTGTATAACAGTTCATAGTAACATAGTATTGGTAGGGTTTATAAAGACATAACGTCCATCTAGTCCAAACCTTTATACCCTACCCATAATGTCTGTATAACTTACATAGTAACATAGTATTGGAGGTTGAATAAAGACATACGTCCATCTAGTCCAACCTTTATACCTACCCATAATGTCTGTATAACAGTTACTAAGTAACATAGTATTGAGGTTGAATAAGACATACGTCCATCTAGTCCAACCTTTATATCCTACCCATAATGTCTGTATAACATTTCATAGTAACATAGTATTGGAGGTGTAATAAGACATACGTCCATCTAGTCCAACCTTTATACCCTACCCATAATGTCTGTTAACAGTTACATAGTAACATAGTATTGGAGGTTGTATAAAGACATACGTCCATCAGTCCAACCTTTATACCCTACCCATAATGTCTGTAACAGTTACATAGTCACATAGTATTGGGGGTTGTATAAGACATACGTCCATCTGTCCAACCTTTATACCACCTCTACCATAATTGTCTGATAAACAGTTACATAGTACATAGTATTGGAGGTTGTATAAGACATACGTCCATCTAGTCCAACCTTTATACCCTACCCATAATGTCTGTATAACAGTTATAGTAACATGTATTGGAGGTTGTATAAAGACATACGTCCATCTAGTCCAACCTTTATACCTACCCATAATGCTGTATACACAGTTATATAGTAACATAGTATTGGGGTTGTATAAAGACATACGTCCATGTCCCAACCTTTATACCCTACCCATAATGTCTGTATAACAGTTACACTAGACAATAGTATTGGAGGTTGTATCAAGAGACATACGTCCATTAGTCCAACCTTTATACCACCCTAATGTTGTATAACAGTTATATAGTAACATAGTTTGGAGGTTGTATAAAGACATACGTCCATCTAGTCCAACCTTTATACCCTACCCTATATTCTGTTATAACATTATTATTCATAGTATTGGAGGTTGTATAAAGACATACGTCCATCTAGTCCAACCTTTATACCCTACCCATAATGTCTGTATAACAGTTATATAGTAACATGTATTGGAGGTTGTATAAAGACATACGTCCATCTAGTCAACCTTTTATACCTACCCTAATGTCTGTTACCAGTTACATAGTAACATGTATTGGAGGTTTATAAAGACATACGTCCCTAGTCCAACCTTTATCCCTAACCCTACATAATGTCTGTATAACAGTTACATAGTAACATAAGTTGGAGGTTGTATAAAGACAATACGTCCATCTAGTCCAACCTTTATATATAAACCTACCCATATGTCTGTATAACAGTTACATATTAACATAGTATTGGAGGTTATATAAAGGCATACGTCCATCTAGTACCACCTTTATACCCTACCCATAATGTCTGTATAACAGTTACAAAGTAACATAGTATTGGAGGTGTATAAAGACATACGTCCATCTAGTCCAACCTTTATACCACCTACCCATAATGTCTGTATACAGTTACAAGTAACCATAGTATTGGAGTTTATATAAAGACCATACGTCCATCTTAGTCCAACTTTATACCCTAACCATAACTGTCTGTATAACAGTTACATAGTAACACTAGTATTGGAGGTTATAAAAGACTACGTCCATCTAGTCCAAACCTTATACCCTACCCATAAGTCTGTATAACAGTTACAGGTAACTAGTATTGGAGGTTAGTATAAGCACTACTTCCATCTAGTCCAACCTTTTACCCTACCCTAAGTCTGTATAACAGTTACAAGTAACATAGTATTGGAGTGTTATATAAAGACAACGTCCATCTAGTCCAACTTTTAATACCCTACCCATATGTCTGTATACAGTTACATAGTAGACAGTATTGGAGGTGTATAAAAGACATATACGTCCATCTAGTCCAACCTTTATAACCCTACCATAAATGTCTGTATAACAGTTACATAGTAACAGAGTATTGGAGGTTGTTAAAGACATATACGTCCATCTAGTCTCAACCTTTATACCCACCATAATGTCTGTATAACATTTACATAGTAACATAGTATTGGAGGTTGTATAAAGACATAGTCCATCTAGTCCAACCTTTATACCCTACCCTAATGTCTGTATACAGTTAAAGTAACATAGTATTGGAGGTTGATTAAAGACATACGTCCATCTAGTCCAACCTTTACCTAGCCCTACTATAGGTCTGTATACAGTTACATATTAACATAGTATTGGAGGTTGTATAAAAGACTACGTCCATCTAGTCCAACTCTTTATACCCTACCCATATGTCTGTATAACAGTACAAAGTACTAGTATGGAGGTTATATAAAGACATACGATCCATCTAGTCCAACCTTTTACCCTACCACCTAATGTCTGTATAAACTGTTACAATAGTACCATAGTATTGGAGAGTGTATAAGACATACGTCCATCTAGTCCAAACCTTATACCCACCCCTAATGTCTGTATAACAGTTACTAGTAACATAGTATTGGAGGTTGTATACAGCACATAACGTCCATCTAGTCCAACCTTCTAAACCTACCATAAAATGTCTGATATACAGTTAACGAGTAACAATCGATATTGGTAGGTTAGTATAAACGACATACGTTCATCGAGTCAACAACCTTTAACCCTACCACCTAGACATGGTCTGCTATAACAGTTAACTAGTAAACATAGTATTGGAGGTTATAATAAAGACATATGTCCATCTAGTCCAACCTTTATACCCTACCCATAATGTCTGTATAACAGTTACATAGTAACATAGTATTGGAGGTTGTATAAAGACATACGTCCATCTAGTCCAACCATTATACCCTACCCATAATGTCTGTCTAACAGTTACATAGTAACATAGTATTGGAGGTTGTATAAGATATACGTCCATCTAGTCCAACCTTGATACCCTACCCATAATGTCTGTATAACAGTTACATAGTAACATAGTATTGGAGGTTGTATAAAGACATACGTCCATCTAGTCCAACCTTTATACCCACCCATAAGTCTGTATAACAGTTACATAGAACATAGATATTGAGGTTGTATAAAGACATACAGTCCATCTAGTCCAACCTTTATACCCTACCCATAATGTCTGTAAACAGTTACATAGTAACATAGTATTGGAGGTTGTATAAAGACATACGTCCATCTAGTCCAACCTTTATACCCTACCCATAATGTCTGTATAACAGTTACATAGTAACATAGTATTGGAGGTTGTATAAAGACATACATCCATCTAGTCCAACCTTTATACCCTACCCTAATGTCTGTATAAACAGTTACATAGTAACATAGTATTGAGGTTGTATAAAGACATACGTCCATCTAGTCCAACCTTTATACCCTACCCATAATGTCTGTATAACAGTTACATAGTAACATAGATTGGAGGTTGATAAAGACATACGTCCATCTAGTCCAACCTTTATACCCTACCCATAATGTCTGTATAACAGTTACATAGTAACATAGTATTGGAGGTTGTATAAAACTACTCCATCTAGTCCAACCTTTATACCCTTACCCATAATGTCTGTAAACAGTTACATAGTAACATAGTATTGGAGGTTGATAAAGACATACGTCCATCTAGTCAACCTTTATATCCCTACCCATAATGTCTGTATAACAGTTTACATAGTAACATAGTATTGGAGGTTGAATAAAGACATACGTCCATCTAGTCAACCTTTATACCTACCCATAATGTCTGTATAACAGTTACATAGTAACATAGTATTGGAGGTGTATAAAGACATACGTCCATCTAGTCCAACCTTTATACCCTACCCATAATGTCGTTAACAGTTACATAGTAACATAGTATGGAGGTTGTATAAAGACATACGTCCATCTAGTCCAACCTTTATACCCTACCCATAATGTCTAAGTCATATAAATCAGTCATATAGTAGTTGTCTGTATAAAGACATACGTCCATCTAGTCCAACCTTTATACCTACCCATAATGTCTGTATAACAGTTACATAGTAACATAGTATTGGAGGTTGATATAAAGACATACGTCCATCTAGTCCAACCTTTTTACCCTACCATAATGTCTGTATAACAGTTACATAGTAACATAGTATTGGAGGTTGTATAAGACATACGTCCATCTAGTCCAACCTTTATATCCTACCCATAATGTCTGTATAACAGTTAATAGTAACTAGTATTGGAGGTTGTTATAAAGACATACGTCCATCTAGTCCAACCTTTATACCCTACCCTAATGTCTGTATAACAGTTACATAGTACATAGTATTGGAGGTGTATAAGACAATACGTCCATAGTCCAACCTTTATACCCTACCCATAATGTCGGTATAACAGTTATATTAGAACATAGTATTGGAGGTTGATATAAGACATACGTCCATCTAGTCCAACCTTTATACCCTACCCATAATGTGCTGTATCAGTTATATGTAACATAGTATTGGAGGTTGTATAAAGACATACGTCCATCTAGTCCAACCTTTATACCCTCACCCTAAATGTCTGTATAAACAGTTATATAGTAACATAGTATTGGAGTGTTGATAAAGACATACGTCCATCTAGTCCAACCTTTATACCCTACCCATAATGTCTGTATAACAGTTACATTAAACATAGTATTGGAGGTTGTATAAAGACATACGTCCATCTAGCCAACCTTTATACCCTACCCATAAGTCTGTATAACAGTTAATAGTAACATAGTATTGGAGGTGTATAAAGACATACGTCCATCTAGTCCAACCTTTATACCCTACCCATAATGTCTGTATAACAGTTACATAGTAACATAGTATTGGAGGTTTATAAAGACATACGTCCATCTAGTCCAACCTTTATACCCTACCCATAAGTCTGTGCTGTAACAGTTACAAAGTAACATAGTATTGGAGGTTAGTATAAAGACATACGTCCATCTAGTCCAACCTTATACCCTACCATAATGTCTGTATAACAGTTACAATAGTAACATAGTATTGGAGGTTATATAAGACTGACATAGTCCAATCTAGTAACCTTATTATACCCTACCTTTATAATGTCTGTATAACAGTTACATAGTAACATAGTATTGGAGGTTATATAAAGACAACGTTCCATCTAGTCCAACCTTTATACCCTAACCATAATGTCTGTAAACAGTTACATAGTAACATAGTATTGGAGGTTGTATAAAGACAACGTCCATCTAGTCCAACCTTATACCCTACCCATAATGTCTGTATAACAGTTACAGATAGGTAACATAGTATTGGAGTTATATAAAGACATACGTTCCATCTGTCCAACCTTTTAACCCTACCCATAATGGTCTTATAACAGTGTACAAGTACATAGTATTGGAAGGTGGTTATAAAAACTATAGTCCATCTAGTCCAACCTTTATACCCTACCCATAATATGTATAACAGTTACATAGTAAACATAGTATGGGTGGGTGTGTATAAAATAAGCGTCCAATCTAGTCCAACCTTATACCCTACCCATAATGTCTGTATAACAGTTACATAGTAACAGTATTGTGAGGTTGTATAAAGAATACGTCCATCAGTCAAACCTTTATACCCTAACCCATAATGTCTGTATAACGTTACAATAGTAACATAGTATTGGAGGTTATAAAGACATCACGTCCATCTAGTCCAACTTTTACCCTTACCCATAATGTCTGTATAACAGTTACATGTAACATAGTATTGGAGGTTATATAAAGACAAACGTCCATCTAGTCCAACCTTTATACGCCTCACCCATAATGTCTGTATAACAGTTACAAAGTAACAAGTATTGGAGGTTGTATATAAAGAAAATACTCCATCTAGTCCAACTTTTTTACACCTACCCATAATGTCTGTATAACGTTACAAGTAACAGAGTATGGAGGTTGTATAAAGACATACTCCATCTAGTCCAACCTTATACCCCTACCATAATGTCTGTATAACAGTTTACATAGTAACATAGTATTGGAGGTTGTATAAAGACATACGTCCATCTAGTCCAACCTTATACCCA
Organism: Hymenochirus boettgeri; assembly: GCA_019447015.1. NCBI lineage: Eukaryota > Metazoa > Chordata > Amphibia > Anura > Pipidae > Hymenochirus > Hymenochirus boettgeri. Next base: position 1,439,940 of record JAACNH010000013.1, on the reverse strand, counting down.
CCTAATGTCTTATAACAGTTACATAGTAACATGTATTGGAGGTTGTTATAAGAATACGTCCATCTAGTCCAACTTAACTCCTACCGATATGTCTTATAACAGTTACATGAGTAACATAGTATTGGAGGTTATAAAAGACATAGTACCATCTAGTCCAAACTTTTACACCATACCAGAGTGTCTGTGCTTATAACAGTACATTAGTAACATAGTATTGGAGGTTTATAAAGACATAGTCCATCTAGTCCAACCTTTATACCCTACACCCATAATGTCTGTATAAATATACGTAATAGTAACATAGTATTGGAGGTTGTATAAGACATTACGTCCATCTTGCCAACCTTTATAGTCCTACCAAATGTCTGGTATACAGTTACATAGTAACATACGTATTGAGGTTGTATAAAGACATACGTCTATCTAGTCCAACCTTTATACCCTACCCATACTGTCTGATAACAGTTACACAGTAACATAGTATTGGAGGTTGTATAAAGACATACGTCCATCTAGTCCAACCTTTACACCCTACCCATAATGTCTGTATAACAGTTACATAGTAACATAGTATTGGAGGTTGTATAAAGACATTCGTCCATCTAGTCCAACCTTTCTACCCTACCCATAATGTCTGTATAACAGTTACATAGTAACATAGTAATTGAGCTTGAATAAAGACATACTGGTACATCCATCTAATCCAATCTTCTCTTTAACCCTACCTAACAGTTAATCCAGAGAAAGGCAAAAAAATAATAATAATACCAGTAATTCCCAATATTATTTAGTATCCCTGTATCAACCAGAACTACAGTATATGTATTAATACCAGTAATTCTCAATATTACAGTATATAGTATTGTTGTACCAACCAAAACTACAGTATAAGTATTAATACCAGTAATTCTCAATATTATATAGTATCCCCGTACCTACCAGAACTACATTATATGTATTAATACCAGTAATTCTCAATATTATATTGTATCAGGTACCAACCAGAACTACAGTATATGTATTAATACCAGTAATTCTCAATTTTATATAGTATCCCCGTACCAACCAGAACTAGAGTATATGTATTAATACCAGTAATTCTCAATAATATATATTATCCCTGTACCAACTAGAACTACAGTATATGTATTAATACCAGTAATTCTCAATATTATATAGTATCCCTGTACCAACCAGAACTATAGTATATGTATTAATACCAGTAATTCTCAATATTATATAGTACCCCCGTACCAACCAGAACTACAGTATATGTATTAATACCAGTAATTCCCAATATTATATAGTATCCCTATACCAACCAGAACTACAGTATATGTATTAATACCAGTAATTCTCAATATTATATAGTATCCCTTGTACCAACCAGAACTACAGTATATGCATTAATACCAGTAATTCTCAATATTATATAGTATCCCTGTACCAACCAGAACTACAGTATATGTATTAATACCAGTAATTCTCAATATTATATAGTATCCCCGTACCAACCAGAACTACAGTATATGTATTAATACCAGTAATTCTCAATATTATATAGTATCCCCGTACCAACCAGAACTACAGTATATGTATTAATACCAGTAATTCTCAATATTTTTTAGTTTTAGAAACTTATCCAGGCCTTTTTTAAAGCTATTCAATGAACTTGCCATTACCACATCTGCTGGAAGACAGTTCCACAGTTTCACTGTTCTCACTGTAAAGGAACGTTTCCTAACCTGAAGATGAAACTTCTTCCAACCTTAAAGGATGTCCACGTGTCCTCTGATATGACCTATTAGTGAACAATGCACCAGAGAGTTTATTGTATGGCCCATTAATATATAAAGTGTTCATATACCCTATTAATGTGGGCCGTGGGTACAAGCTGGTCACGTGGCTGCAAGCTGGTGAAAGCAGTTAGTGTTCAGGAAGTTATATTGCTAAACCTTCACAGCAATGTAATTCTCCCAAGTTTTACCTAGAGATGTGATCCAGGGTTTATTCAATAGGTACAGAGAAAGTGCTTTAATGGAACGGTGTCAATGTGTTCACTTAGCTAGCAAGAACACGTCACCATACCGTCTTGACACATACACGTGTCAGTTGATGCGTGTTATCTTGTGTATGTTATTATACATGGCAGAGATTGTGAGTGAATGCTAATGTTACGTTATTATCCGTCTATTTATCATAATCACACTATCTACTAATATTCCTTTTATTAACGAACGGTTAGAAAGAACGTTTATAACCATATAAACCTCAACTGCCACACAAGTCACTAGCTATATAAACACCAGCCAGGAAGGGCGAGATCCATTGGCTATTGGCTGCAGCCAACATTTTGCGGTGACCTACCGGACAAACGGGTCTGTTGGTAAATCATGGCGAAGAAATAATTTCCCAGCCTTAAACCCCAGTAGCTATAGCGAATACTTATCAGCACTATAGTGTTTACATAGCTGAGATGGCAGTAAAGGGAGATAATGTGGGTCAGTTAAAGGTGAAAGGCAAAGTGGGTTAAAGTGGCGAGAACTGGCACTCACAGGGTTAGTTTAAAGGGGAGGTCAGAAAATGACAGTCAATCATTAACCGAGTAAAATACAGGTCTCACCTATGAGATCCTTAGAATCTGTCGCTATTAATAGAAACAGCGCAGACCCCGTTTAGGTTAAAACTACCCTGACCCAATATTACATAGGGTAGCGTGGGTTTCCATCTCCCTGTGCGATTCCGTCAGATTCGCCCTTTATTGGCCAGAAAAACGTTCCCAAGTCCAACAACGAACGCTCTTCACTAGGATATTCTCCCTATACCATCCATACAGGGACTGTTATGGTCTGTGTGTAGCCACATGACTACGGAATCTTACAGATTGGCACTGCATGTACCCAGATTTATTCATCACATAAAGGGCTAAAGACAATTTAAACTCATTATATTAGAGGCCACGTTCTGCTATTTTAATTTGTTACTCAACTACAAATCTCTGCATCCTTCAGAATCGTACTGGGGGTTAGAAACGTGAATGGTCGGGACTGAAGGATCCCGTGCTGTGTACCCAGCTTAAAACTCTACTTTATTATACCTACAGTGTCATGGTTCTAGATCAGCTGTGGGCGGGCCTTGTAAGGGGCACAGCAGGGGCGTTTGTGGGTGTAACCGGGAAGGCCATGGGTGGAGCTACTTATCGCGGCCCACTCACAGCATGGGGTGCCTCTAGTGAGGCCCCCAGCATTGGCCAGGTAGGGCACCCCTGTTCTAGATAATGTTAAATAAAGAAACCAAGATCTACTTTGCCTTTAAACGATACCCTGTAATATGTATGTAATATATCCCAGTGAACTCCCCATATCTACATTGTAACTGGTTAGAATTATTCCTGGACTTCATTCAAGGCTCAGGTCTGTGTTATTTCTATCACAATAAACTCCGCAGACGTGGGAACCAGATACGGTTCCGGACTTGAATTATTCCCCTTGTCTGGATGTTCCCATTACAGAACCTGAAACATAATAACCAATAATAGAACAGATCCACCGCCCACACATACACACTAATGAACTTCCGTGTGGCCTGAGATCAGACAGGAGAATCATCGCTTCGCCCAGAGCTAACACTCTGTTTGAAGTATGACAACACATTGCCTGCATTAATCTGTGGCAACCAATCAGATTGTATGTAACTGCATAACCCTCTAAAGAGCAAACATCTGATTGGTTGCTGCAAATGGTTACTATCTTACCAGTTATTTCTGTATGAAATCCCCAGTCTGAAATGGGCCCTCTATTTCCATTTTGTATCAAATCACAGGGGCCCATTGTTACCGATCAGCAGATAAAAAAGTTGATAAACCAATCGGTAAATCTGTCGGGCGATTGGCTGGGATTTTCCAACATGATCAATTAATTGGACAAAAATTTTTGGTAGCAACTGTCAGGACATTAAATACCACCTGACCATAAAGAGTGGTAGATATGCAGTGAGGATTCCCAGCACAGGGAGGAGAATGTCTTGTGTCTAGTCTGGTGTTATTGGAGTAAGGCCCAAACTACACAGATAGTGAATGACGGAGAGTTGTCCTTTAGTTCCCACACGTATCACATCTCTCTCCATGTTCTCCTCCCCCACAAATCTCTCATTTTCTTTCCGCAGTGATGTTCAGTGTCTGTCACAGCAACTCAACTAGATGGGAACAGGTAGAGAAAGGTGGCAGAGAGAAGGGGGATTGGTGGGGAACCAACACGGGGGCACAGTTTCTGCTTCAATATGTTTCCAAACAAAGAGTCTGGGAAGCAGCGATGGGAGCGACAATACCCCAATTCTTGCTACTACACCCTAAAGCTATGCTGAGAAAAGAAACACAGCCATTAATTTCCGAACTTAAAGTCATGTTTAGGATCTGTCTGATACAGAAAAAAACCCATTAGATTTACCATAGAAAAGGGCCTACAGATCAATATTGGAAAAAAAACAGGGTAGATTGAAAGCTGACAGATGTAGGACTAACCTGTTATGCAGTGAAATGTTCCTCTCCCCATTTCCTGCCTATCAAATGGTTTACGCCTCCTCTCCAAGCTCGTTACAAGCTCGCACAGGCTCAGAGGAGACATTATCTATGATGTCACCTGTTACATCCATGACTGACAGCTACTAACCAGAGCAACCAGGTAGCAGAAAAAGGAGTAACAGATTATAGAGCAGAATTTCAGGTTAGACTTACATCTCTCATATTTTTAACTATTGCAGTTTTGGGTTTTTTTTGCATGATTTAACTATATACAATTTTTCATTTGAGGGATGAACTAAGTTTGCTGATAGACCCCCAGTTATAAACATTATATATCAGTGCAGAAGGGACATGTATTCTAAGATTATAACTGGTCGCACTTCTTGTTAACTCCCCAGTCTCGATGGAATCACAATTACCCTGATTAAAAAGACATTTAAATAAAACCCCATTCGCCTGCCAATGTCAATTATTAATCCGCATCTTAACACAAAGTGACAGGTAATCTATACGTCTTTAAAGACCGTGGGGAATCTTAATCCCTCGCAAGATTAACCCTGCTAATTTCTGTGTTGCATTAGCGAGAGACATTAAATTTAACGTCAAAATGGAGACATTTCCAGATGGCGTTTATCAAGGGCCCCTACGGGCAGGACCCGTTATCACGACACGGCCTAATCCTATTATTAGATGACTTGACACATTTCAAGGCTCTTGACTGGAGGGCCCTGGATAGAAAAGGTCCCTGTGTCATTTAACAGGAAGAGACAGTCCGATATCAAACAGAAAATAAGGGACAGTTTCCTTTACGGGTCTAATCATGGAACGTTGTCACATCCTGTTACCCCCGGTCCGGCTTCCTGTTCACCAGTAAAGTGTTTAAATGAGATAGGCAAACCGCAAAACAGATCCAGCCCTGGTGGGGACTAGGATGGGCAATGGTATCTCAGTAACGTGGGTATTAGATTGCAAGTTCTTGGGTCTAGGCCGCGGTTTAGTCCCAAATAAATTAGGTTCACAGCACAAAGGCTTAACACAATGTATGTTCTGGATTATAATTAAAGGGCAACTAAAGGCTTAACATGATGTATTTTCTGGATTATAATTAAAGGGCAACTAAAGGCTTAACACAATGTATTTTCTGGATTATAATTAAAGGGCAACTAAAGGCTTAACACGATGTATTTTCTGGATTATAATTAAATGGCAACTAAAGGCTTAACACAATGTATTTTCTGGATTATAATTAAAGGGCAACTAAAGGCTTAACGCAATGTATTTTCTGGATTATAATTAAAGGGCAACTAAAGGCTTAACACAATGTATTTTCTGGATTATAATTAAAGGGCAACTAAAGGCTTAACACAATGTATTTTTTCTGGATATAATTAAAGGGCAATAAAGGCTTAACACAATGTATTTTCTGATTATAATTAAAGGGCAACTAAGGTTAACCAATGTATTTTCTGGATTATATTAAAGGGCAACTAAAAGTCTTAACACGATGTATTTTCTGGATTATAATTAAAGGGCACTAAAGGCTTAACACATGTATTTTCTGGATTATAATTAAAGGCAACTAAAGCTTAACACAATGTATTTTCTGATTATAATTAAAGGGCCCTAAAGGCTTTAACCACAATGTATTTTCTGGATTATAATTAAAGGGCAACTAAAGGCTTACATTTTTTTCGACTTGTGATGAATAAAGACATCAGTGTCTCGCAGCCCAGAGAACAGTTAGAGAATTAAAGTAGAACTGGGGCTATTTATTTCCTAGAGGATAGTGCAGGAGTGGGTGAGGTTTGAGTATTTTCCATAGTTTGGGAAGGAAATGCCACATGTCTGAGAACAGGCTGATGCAAGAAGCCCGCAACCGCTCTGTGTAAGGAGCAGACAAAAGGCGGGAGAGGGAAGGGGGTGGGGGGTCTGTCGGACCACTCGCTCCACTGTGTGTGGGAATGTGCCAATAGAGTGGGAAGGCAGGTGGAGTGGAAGTTCACAGTGTAGAATGGACAGTGCAGGGGACCAAGGAGAGAGAGAACCCTACTGGCTATGAACTTGTACAGTGACTGGTAAAAAGACAGACAGACAGCATGGTGACCAGACAGATAGACAGCATGGTGACCAGACAGACAGACAGACAGCATGGTGACCAGACAGACAGACAGCATGGTAACCAGACAGACAGACAGCATGGTGACCAGACAGACAGACAGCATGGTTAACCTGAAGATGAAACTTCTTCCAACCTTAAAGGATGTCCACGTGTCTCTGCTATGACCTATTAGTGAACAATGCACCAGAGAGTTTATTGTATGGCCCATTAATATATAAAGTGTTCATATACCCATTAATTGGGCCGTGGGTACAAGCTGGTCACGTGGCTGCAAGCTGGTGAAAGCAGTTAGTGTTCAGGAAGTTATTATTGCTAAACCTTCACAGCAATGTACATTCTCCAAGTTTACCTAGAGATGTGATCGGGGTTATTCAATAGTACAGAGAAAGTGCTTTAATGGACGGTGTCAATGTGTTCACGTTAGCTAGCAAGAACACGTCACCATACCGTCTTGACACATACACGTGTCAGTTGATGGTTTGTTATCTTGTGTATGTTATAACATGGCAGAGATTGTGAGTGAATGCGTAATGTTACGTTATTAATCCGTATATTTATAATAATCACACTATCTACTAATATTCCTTTTATTAGACGAACGGTTTAGAAAGAACGTTTATAACCATATAAACCCAACTGCACACCAAGTCACTAGCATATAAACACCAGCCCCGGAAAGGGCGAGATCCATTGGCTATGGCTGCAGCCAACATTTTGCGGGTGACCTACACGGACAAACGGGTCTGTTGGAAATCATGGCGAAGAAAGAAATAATTTCCCAGCCTTAAAACCCCAGTAGCTATAGGAATACTTATCAGCACTATAGTGTTACAAGCTGAGATGGCAGTAGTAAAGGGGATAATGTGGGTCAGTTAAAGGTGAAAGGCCAAAGTGGGTTAAAGTGGCGAGAACTGCACTCACAGGGTTGTTTTTTAAGGAGAGGTCAGAAAAGACAGTCAATCATTAACCGAGTAAATACGGTCTCACCTATGAGATCTTAGAATTGTGATTGATAGAAAGCAGCGACAGGACCCCGTTTAGGTTAAAACTACCCTGACACCCAATATTACATAGGGTAGGGGGTTTCCATCTCCCTGTGCGATTCCGTCAGATGCCCCTTTATTGGCCAGAAAAAAGTTCCCAAGTCCAACAAGAACGCTCTTCACTAGGATATTCTCCCTATACCATCCATACAGGACTGTTATGGTCTGGTGGTAGCCACATGACTACGGAATCTTACAGATTGCACTGCATGTACCCAGATTTATTCATCACATAAAGGGCTAAAGACAATTTAAACTCATTATATTAGAGGCCACGTTCTGCTATTTTAATTTGTTACTCAACTACAAAATCTCTGCATCCTTCAGAATCGTACTGGGGGTTAGAAACGTGAATGGTCGGGACTGAAGGATCCCGTGCTGTGTACCCAGCTTAAAAACTCTACTTTATTATACCTACAGTGTCATGGTTTAGAATCAGCTGTGGGCGGGCCTTGTAGGGGCACAGCAGGGGCGTTTGTGGGTGTAACCGGAAGGCCATGGTGAGCTACTTATCGCGGCCCACTCACAGCATGGGGTGCCTCTAGTGAGGCCCCAGCATTGGCCAGGTGGCACCCCCTGTCTAGATAATGTTAAATAAAGAAACCAAGATCTACTTTGCCTTTAAAAACGATACCCTGTAATATGTATGTAATATATCCCGTGAACTCCCCATATCTACATTGTAACTGGTTAGAAATATTCCTGACTTCATTCAAGCTCAGGTCTGTGTTATTTCTATCACATAAACTCCGCAGACGTGGGAACCAGATACGGTTTCCGGACTTGAATTATTCCCCTTGTCTGGATGTTCCCATTACAGAACCTGAACACATAATAACCAATAATAGAACAGATCCACCGCCACACATACACATAATGAACTTCCGTGTGGCCTGAGATCAGACAGGAGAATCATCGCTTCGCCCAGAGCTAACACTCTGTTTGAAGTATGACAAACACATTGCCTGCATTAATCTGTGGCAACCAATCAGATTGTATGTAACTGCATAACCTCTAAAGAGCAAACATCTGATTGGTTGCTGCAAAGGTTACTATCTTACCAGTTATTTCTGTATGAAATCCCCAGTCTGAAATGGGCCCTCTATTTCCATTTTGTATCAATCACAGGGGCCCATTGTTACCGATCAGACAGAGATAAAAAGTTGATAAACCCATCGGTAATCTGTCGGGCGATTGGCTGGGATTTTCCAACATGATCAATTAATTGGACAAAAATTTTTTGGTAGCAACTGTCAGGACATTAAATACCACCTGACCATAAAGAGTGGTAGATATGCAGTGAGGATTCCCAGCACAGGGAGGAGAATGTCTTGTGTCTAGTCTGGTGTTATTGGAGTAAGGCCCAAACTACACAGATAGTGAATGACGGAGAGTTGTCCTTTAGTTCCCAACGTATCACATTCTCTCCATGTTCTCCTCCCCCACAAATCTCTCATTTTCTTTCCGCAGTGATGTTCAGTGTCTGTCACAGCAACTCAACTAGATGGAACAGGTAGAGAAAGGTGGCAGAGAGAAGGGGATGGTGGGGAACCAACACGGGGGCACAGTTTCTGCTTCAATATGTTTCCAAAAAGAGTCTGGGAAGCAGCGATGGAGCGACAATACCCCAATTCTTGCTAAACACCCTAAGATAGCTGAGAAAGAAACACAGCCATTAATTTCCGAACTTAAAGTCATGTTTAGGATCTGTCTGATACAGAAAAAAACCCATTAGATTTACCATAGAAAAGGGCCTACAGATCAATATTGGAAAAAAAAAAAGGGTAGATTGAAACTGACAGATGTAGGACTAACCTGTTATGCAGTGAAATGTTCCTCTCCCCCATTTCCTGCCTATCAAATGGTTTACGCCTCCTCTCCAAGCTCGTTACAAGCTCGCACAGGCTCAGAGAGGAACATTATCTATGATGTCACCTGTTAATCCATGACTGACAGCTACTAACCAGAGAACCAGGTAGCAGAAAAGGAAAGATAAGATTATAGAGCAGAATTTCAGGTTAGACTTACATCTCTCATATTTTTAACTATTGCAGTTTTGGGTTTTTTTTGCATGATTTAAAATATACAATTTTTTCATTTGAGGGGATGAACTAAGTTTGCTGATAGACCCCCAGTTATAACATATATATCAGTGCAGAAGGGACATGTATTCTAAGATTATAACTGGTCGCCACTTTTGTTAACTCCCAGTCTCGATGGAATCAAATTACCCTGATTAAAAAGACATTAAAATAAAAACCCATTCGCCTGCCAATGTCAATTATTAATCCGCATCTAACACAAGTGAACAAGGTAATTATACTCTTTAAAGACCGTGGGGAATCTAATCCCTCGCAAGATTAACCCTGCTAATTTGTGTTGCATTAGCGAGAGACATTAAATTTAACGTCAAAATGGAGACATTTCCAGATGGCGTTTATCAAGGGCCCCCTAGGGCAGGACCCGTTATCACGACACGGCCTAATCCTATTATTAGATGACTTGACACATTTCAAGGCTCTTGACTGGAGGGACCCTGGATAGAAAAGGTCCCTGTGTCATTTAACAGGAAGAGACAGTCCGATATCAAACAGAAAAAAGGGACAGTTTCCTTTACGGGTCTAATCATGGAACGTTGTCACATCCTGTTACCCCCGGTCGCTTCCTGTTCCCAGTAAAGTGTTTAAATGAGATAGGCAAACCGCAAAACAGATCCAGCCCTGGTGGGGACTAGGATGGGCAATGGTATCTCAGAACGTGGTATTAGATTGCAAGTTCTTGGGTCTAGGCCGCGGTTTAGTCCCAAATAAATTAGGTTCACAGCACAAAGGCTTAACACATGTATGTTCTGGATTATAATTAAAGGGCACACTAAAGGCTTAACATGATGTATTTTCTGGATTATAATTAAAGGGCAACTAAAGGCTTAACACAATGTATTTTCTGGATTATAATTAAAGGGCAACTAAAGGCTTAACAATGTATTTTCTGGATTATAATTAAAGGGCAACTAAAGGCTTAACACGATGTATTTCTGGATTATAATAAAGGGCAACTAAAGGCTTAACACAATGTATTTTTGGATTATAATTATAAGGGCAACTAAAGGCTTAACACAATGTATTTTCTGGATTATAATTAAGGGCAACTAAAGTCTTAACGCAATGTATTTTCTGGATTAAATTAAAGGGCAACTAAAGGCTTAACACAATGTATTTTTCGATTATAATTAAAGGGCACTAAAGGCTTAACACAATGTATTTTCTGGATTATAATTAAAGGGCAACTAAAGGCTTAACACAATGTATTTTCTGGATTATAATTAAAGGGCAACTAAAGTCTTAACACGATGTATTTTCTGGATTATAATTAAAGGGCAACTAAAGGCTTAACACGATGTATTTTCTGGATTATAATTAAATGGCAACTAAAGGCTTAACACAATGTATTTTCTGGATTATAATTAAAGGGCAACTAAAGGCTTAACACAATGTATTTTCTGGATTATAATTAAAGGGCAACTAAAGGCTTACATTTTTTTCGACTTGTGATGAATAAAGACATCAGTGTCTCGCAGCCCAGAGAACAGTTAGAGAATTAAGTAGAACTGGGGCTATTTATTTCCTAGAGGATAGTGCAGGAGGGGTGAGGGTGAGTAGTTTTCCATAGTTTGGGAAGGAAAGCCACATGTCTGAGAACAGGCTGATGCAAGAAGCCCGCAACCGCTCTGTGTAGGACAGACAAAAGGCGGGAGAGGGAAGGGGGTGGGGGTCTGTCGGACCACTCGCTCCACTGTGTGTGGGAATGTGCCAATAGAGTGGGAAGGCAGGTGGAGTGAAGTTCACCGTGTAGAATGGACAGTGCAGGGACCAAGGAGAGAGAGAACCCTACTGGCTATGAACTTGTACAGTGACTGGTAAAAAGACAGACAGACAGCATGGTGACCAGACAGATAGAACAGGCATGGTGACACAGACAGACAGACAGACAGCATGGTGACCAGACAGACAGACAGCTGGTAACCAGACAGACAGACAGCATGTGACCAGACAGACAGACACATGGTAACAAGACCAGACAGCCATGGTAACCAGACAGACAGACAGCATGGGGACAGACAGACAGACAGCAGGTGACCAGACAGACAGACAGCATGGTGACCAGACAGACACAGACAGTATGGTGACAGACAGACAACTGCATGGTGACCAGACAGACGACAAAACAGCATGGTAACCCGACGACAGCAGAGTGACCAGACAGACAGACTGCATGGTGACCAGACAGACAGACAAACAGCATGGTAACCAGACAGACAGCATGGTGACCAGACAGATAGACAGCATAGTAACCAGACAGAAGAGACAACATGGTGACCAGACAGATAGACAGCATGGTGACAGACAGACATACAGCATGGTAACAGACAGACACATAAACAGCATGGTAGCAGATAGACAGCATGGTAAACAGACAGACAGAGAGCATGTTAAAAAGACAGGTAGATAGACAGCATGGTAGACAGATAGACAGCATGGTAAACAGACAGATAGACAGCATGGTTTACAGATAGACCGCATGGTAAACAGATAGACGCATGGTAAATAGACAGATAGACAGACAGCATGGTATACTGACAGACAGAGAGCATGGTAAAAAGACAGGTAGATAGACAGACATGGTAGACAGATGAAGACCCATGGTAAACCGACAGATAGACAGCTGGTAGACAGATAGACCACATGGTAAACAGATAGACGCATGGTAAATAGACAGATAGACAGACGATGGTATACTGACAGAAGAGCGCATGTCTGTAAAAAGACAGGTAGATAGACAGCATGGTAGACAGATAGACAGCATGGTAAACAGACAGATAGGCAGACAGCACAGTAGACAGACAGATAGCATGACAAAGAGATTAATAGACCGTGACAGTGAAAAAACCCTCAGCTTCAGCTGGTTTATCCCAATTACTGGGTATTTACAGATCCAAGTCTGTAGATTTAAGGGACTGTACCTTTAAGGATCGGTCCATTACACCGAACAGCGTCCATCCCTGTCAATGTGACATTGGTACGTCCCTAGAATTAGTGTCGCTCAGTGACGATTCTAATGTCGATCCAGTTACAATAAGTTCAGATTCTCAGACGGTTTTAATAACAGAAACGAATTGGTAATTAGTATGGAAATGAATGGAACATGTGACCTCATTACCGCCGATTAATCGAAGCCGTGACGGACTCTGGGAATGGAGAATAGGGTCACATGAAACAATAACCAGTCGCGACTTCTGCCAAACGTGCCAACCTCGCCCCATTGATTAACCCATAACAATGAACCAGATAGATTCATTTTTATTACCCAGATGCACCTGTGCTATTGATTTCCCATCAAACCTTCCATGTATGTGATTGGAACCAGATTTAGGCTCCTCCAACTTCAGGCTCATATTAATCTAGAATTGAATACATGTAAGTAGCACTCACTCTGATTTGCGTGTGTTGCTACATGCCTTCAATCCAGCACACATTTTGTTTAGGAGCAGTATCCCCCCTCCCTCTTTTAACCACTCCCACTTCCATCTGACCTGACTTTTTCCCCACAAACCAACTGTCAAGCCTGCACACAGCATACAGCATTCCAACTGTCAAACTCTGTCACCATTCCAGCTACAGTAAAACTACTCACAGAAGAATAGTTTTTGAGAGCAAGGAACTTGATTGACAGCTGAAATATAAGAAGTTGTAGATTGGATATCTAAAGTGGTGGTTGGGAAGAATGATAGTTTCCAGTTACGGTCAATTTAAAATAACCTATTTTTAAGTATAGATGCCCTTTAAAGGAACGCTCTATTATTTAATTGTATTTATATCAGGGAGGTCAGAGACACTACTCCGACCTCCCGTACTTACCTTTAACCCTCCTGATAGTCCCTCCTTTATTCACGTGTGTGTATACCGCACAAAAGGGGGGAAAACGGGCGCTTGAGGAAGTAGTATGCACGGCACGATAGTCCACAAGTTGGAATTAAGTCCCTACTCCTACCTCCCTGACAATAATACAATAAAATGCTTATAATCTCTGTATATTTATATGTTAAATACGCTCACAGTGATGTGTAAATATTCAGGGAGAACTGGTTGAGAAAGTGTCATTCTGGTTTTGCAAAACCATCTCAGGCTCCGTAGAAGGTTTCCCAGAATACAACAGGAACTGACCAACTTGAACTTCCAGTACAGGAAGAGAAACCCCTGGTGGAAAGCACCTTGATGGAGAAGACCAAAGAGACCTCCAATCTCAGCTGACCACACATTCCGCGCTGCCATCATTGGGTTACTTGCCAAGGAAAGAAACAAAGGCATCTGGGAATTCCCTGTCGAAGTCTCGGAGACACAGACATTGGGAACTGCCGGGTAAAATGATATCTCACTTACGTATCTAAGTGATTCCTAACCAGAGATCCACCTAAAGCAAATCCTACAGTTACTTTCACCTTCATAACTTAGCACAGAGATACAATGTAGCTGATTGTCCTCTGAGACACTGAGCAGGTCTAACCCACTGGGAGAGAGTGAGGAAGTAAAAGTTTTACTGAATTCACACAGGAGTATCTTTGGTTAGGAATCACTTAGAAAGACGAGTGATACGTCATTTTAATGAACACTTTCTGTGCTCTATGCTAAATGTTATTTAGACCATGAAATTGTAATTTCCCTACACATGTACAGGCCAAAGCAATCAGCTTGGCAACTCCTTAGGTCAATCTAGTAAATCACTGAAGTATCCACAGCTCAAACAGATGCTTTTCACTTCATCCGTTTCTCTTACCTTGGTCTTTCCACCGGTCAGTTTACGGATGAAGCTTAACGTCCTCCCAAAAGATGAATCTTCCTTCCCCCTGTTCTCCTTCTCCGTCTCCAGAGTATCAAAATCTCCACAGCTCAGGGAACTGAAAAAAGATAAATAACAGGGACAAACAGGGGATTAAACCATCAGTCCGGGGGCACTTTAACCAAGGAACATGGACAGGACAAGGTCTTACCCCAGGAACACGGACAGGACAAGGTCTTACCCCAGGAATATGGACAGGACAAGGTCTTACCCCAGGAACATTGACAGGACAAGGTCTTACCCCAGGAACATGGACGGGACATGGGTTCTTACCAGGGAACATGGCAGGAGGTACCGGAAGGAATGGACCTCAGGTCTTACCCCAGGAACATGGACGGACCAAGGTCATTACCCCAGAACATGGACGGGCCAACGGTCTTACCCCAGGAACATAGGACAGGACAAGGGTCTTACCCCAGGAACATGGACAGGGACCAGGTCTTACCCCAGGAACATGACAGGACAAGGTTCTTACCCAAGAACAAAACATGGACAGGACCAAGGTCTTACCCAGGAACATGGACAGGACAAGGTCTTACCCCCAGGAACATGGACAGGACAGGTCTTACCCCAGGAACATGGACCGACAGGAGACAAGTTCTTACCCAGGAACATGGACAGGAAAAGGTCTTACCCCAGGAACATTGGAACAGGACAAGGTCTTACCACGACAGGGGAACATGGACAGGACAGGTCTTACCCCAGGAACATGGACAGGACAAGGTCTTACCCCACGGAACATGGACAGGACAAGGTCTTACCCCAGGAACATGGACAGGACAAGGTCTTACCCAGGAACATGGACAGGACAAGGTCTTACCCCAGGAACATGGACAGGACAAGGTCTTACCCCAGGAACATGGACAGGACAAGGTCTTACCCCAGGAACACTGACAGGACAAGGTCTTACACCAGGAACATGGACAGGACAAGGTCTTACCCCAGGAACATGGACAGGACAAGGTCTTACCCAAGGAACCAATTGACAGACAAGGGTCTTACCCCAGGAACATGGACAGGAACAAGGTCTTACCCCAGAACATGGACAGGACAAGTCTTACCCCAGGAACATGGACAGACAAGGTCTTACCCAGGAACAGGACAGGACAAGGTCTTACCCCAGGAAACAGGACAGGACACAGGTCTTACCCCCAGGAACATGGACAGGACAAGGTCTTACCCCAGGAACATGGACGGACAAGGTCTTACCCAGGAACATGGACAGGACAATGGTCTTACCCCAGGAAACATGGACAGGACAAGTCTCCCCAGGAACATGGACGGACAAGGTTACCCCAGGAACATGGACAGACAAGGTCTTACCAGGAACATGGACATGACAAGGTCTTACCCCAGGACATGGACAGGACAAGGTCTTACCCCAGGAACATGGACAGGACAAGGCTCTTACCCCAGGAACAGGACCGGACAAGGTCTTACCCCAGGAACATGGACAGACAAGGTCTTACCCCAGGAACATGGACAGACAAGGTTCTTACCCAGGAACATGACAGGACAAGGTCTTACCCCAGGAACAGGACAGGACAAGGTCTTTACCCAGGAACAGACAGACAAGGCTTACCCCAGGAACATGGACAGGACAAGGTCTCTTAAACCAGGGAACATAAGACAGGACAAGGTCTTACCCCAGGAACATGGACAGGACAAGGTCTTACCCCAGGAACATGGACAGGACAAGGTCTTACCCCAGGAAACATGGACAGGACAAGGTCTTACCCCAGGAACATGGACAGGACAAAGTCTTACCCCAGGAACATAAACAGGACAAGGTCTTACCCCAGGAACATGGACAGGACAAGGTCTTATCCCAGGAACATTGACAGGACAAGGTCTTACCCCAGGAACATGGACAGGTCAAGGTCTTACCCCAGAAACACAGAAAGGACAAGGTCTCACTTGTGATCAGCTGATCTACCATGGGCGGATGGAATTGCAGGCCTTTAAACTTTAATTAAATTGTGAATCCAGCTATGACGTACGTGGGATCTATTACTGTGATGAAATCATCTCCCGTCCCTCTCTGTGCCAAGGACCTGGGTAGAACCAGGTTATTACACACACCCCTCCCCCATGTGCTAGTGCTCTTTTCCTGCTGGTTAAATTATAGGCCTCATAAACCCACAATTCAATCTGTTCTTATTGGAAGGGAAAATTGTAGCATATTGTGCGTGAGAGCGATTTACCGTAACGAGGTGGAAAGTAAATTCCTGCAGGGACCGAGAGGGGGGTTGAGACATTTCCTTAATCCATATGATTTCCTTTTACAGTAGCCAGGGAAAATGGCTTCCTTGTGTCTGCCTGCAAACTTGCACATTATATTCCATATATTCCATGTTTATTACTTTTCAACACTTTAAAACAAGTTTTATTGTTTTCCAGTTAATATTCTGGGCGACATTTCACTGGAAACTGGCAAACGCTATGGCAGCTCCCACCTACAGAGGCAAACTAGATGGTTACAATTAAATGAGGTTAAAGCGAGGGTGTTAACGTGGTGTTTGGTTACAGGTCTGTTGGGATGGGGAAGATTAGAGGGATCAGGTGTGTTCCTGACAATGCACATTTACTACAGCCGTCTAACTTTAATGTACCCTTTAATGTGCCCTCTACATCAGGTACTTACAGGGAATTGCCACTTACCCGTTAGACATTTGTCTCCCTTGAGCATAGAGGGTCTCGTCTGCAAAACACAAAACTTAATGAATTAGGAGATTTAAAGGAGACACCAGGGACTGTATTGTACTTACTGCTTATTGGACATTATGCAGATTATTGTTACATTAACGCGGAAAGAAGCCAATAGCAACCAATCAGATAATTCTATATTAATTGCTACTTGCTGATTGGTTACTCGCGGTTAGTATACATTTGTTCAATACCATACCAAGGGTTCTCAGCGATTTATTGACCATTCATTATTAAAAAGTTAAAATAATCAGACATCAAGCCTGCAATCTCCTTGTTTGCACTAGAAAGGGGGGGTACTAAAGATCTGTTGGATTAGCGTGGCAGCACCATAATCAGACATCAAGCCTGCAATCTCCTTGTTTGCACTAGAAAGGGGGGGTACTAAAGATCTGTTGGATTAGCGTGGCAGCACCTTAATCGTATAACAGTGTACATATACATAGTCATTGGAGGTTATGATAAAGACATCCGTCCATCTAGTCCACACTCTTATACCCTACCATGAATGTTGTAAACAGTTACAAGTTAACATAGTAGATGGTAGGGTATATAAAAGAATACGTCCATCTAGTCCAACACTTTATACCATACCAATAATGTCTGTTAAACGGTTACAAAGTAACATAGTATGGGAGGTTAATAAAGACATACGTCCATCTAGTCCAAACCTTATACCCTACCATAATGTCTTATAACCAGTTACATAGTAAACATAGTATTGGAGGTATATATAAGACATACGTCCATCTATCACCACCCGTTGATACCCTAACCATAATGGGTCTTGGATATAACAGTACATAAGTTAACATAGTAGTATTGGAGGTGTGGATAAAGACATACTCAATAGTCCAACCTTTATGTACCCTACCCATAATTGTCGTATTAACAGTACAAAGTAACATAGTATGGCAGTTATATAAAGATACGCCAATCTAGTCCAAACTTTTACCCTTACCATAATGTCTGTATAACAGGTTACTAGTAACAATAGTATTGGAGGTTGTATAAAGGACATATACGTCCATCTTAGTCCACCTTAACCTACCATAAGTCTGTCTAACAAGTTACATAGTAAACATAGTTTGGAAGGTGGTATAAAGCACGTCCATCTAGTCCACACCTTATACCTACCATAATGTCTTGTATAACTGTTACATGTAACATAGTATGGAGGTGTATGAAAGACAACGTCCATCTAGTCCAACCTTATTACCCTACCATATGTCTGTAGAACAGTTTACAAAGTGAACATAGTGTGGAGGTTATATAAAGACATACGTACATCTAGTCCAACCTTTTACCCTACCCATAATGTCTGTATAACAGTACATAGTAAACACAGTATTGGAGGTTGTATTAAAGACATACGTCCATCTTCGTCAACCTTTATTACCCCTACCCATAATGTCTGTATAACAGTTACAAAAGTAAACATAGTATTGGGGGAGGATGGTTTATATAAAATCAGACATACATCCATTAGTCCAACTTTTTGACCCTACCCAAAGTCTGTATAAAGTTACCATTAGACATAGTATGGAGTTGATAAAGACATACTCACTCAGTCCAAACCTTGTACCCTACCATAATGTCTGTAGAACAGTGCATAGTAAACATGTATTGGAGGTTGTATAAAGAACATACGTCCACTAGTCAACCTGTATACACAACTACCGATAATGGTATATAAAACGTTACATAGTAAATAGTATTGGAGGTGTATGATAAAGACATCGTTCCATCTAGATCCACTTTATTACCCTGCCCGAAATGTTCTGTATAACAGTACATAGTACAACATGTAATTGGAGGTTTATATAAAGACATATGTCTCCATCTAGAATCCAACTTTATACATACCATAATGTTCTGTATAACAGTTACAATGTAAACATAGTGTTGAGGTTGTATAAAGAATACGTCCATCTAGTCCCAACCTTTAGACCCTATACATATAATGTCTGCCTATAACAGGTACATAGAACATAGTATTGGAGGTTATAAAGGACCATTACGTCCATCTTGTCCCAACCCTTTATGTTCTTACCCATAATGTCTGTTATAACAGTTACATAGTAACATTAGTATTGGAGGTTGTGATAAAAGACATAAGTCTATCTTAGTCCAACCTTAGACCCTACCATAATGTCGATAAAAGTTACACGTAACATAGTATTGGAGTTGTATAAAGGACATTACGTCCATTCGTAGTCCAACAACCTTTACACCCTACCCTAATGTCTGATTAAACAGTTAAATAGTAATAGTATTGGAGTTGTATAAAGACATCGTCAACATACTAGTCCACCTTTCTACCCTACCCATAATTGTATGTATAACAGTTACATCGTAACATAGTAATTGAGCTCTTGAATAAACCCCAATGAACCATACTGGGAATAATCCATCTAATCCAATTCTGCCTTTAACCCCTACCTAAAGTGTAAGCCGAGAGAAAGGCAAAAAAATAATAATACAGCAGAATTCCCAATATTATTTAGTATCCTCGTATCAACCAGAACTACAGTATATGTATTAATACCAGTAATTCTCAATATTACAGTCATATGTATTGTTGTACCAACCAAAAACTACAGTATAAGTATAATACCCAGTAATTTCTCAATATTTAATAGTATCCCCGTCACCAGAAACTACAATTATATGTATTAATACCAGTAAATTCTCAATTTATATTGTATCAGGTACCAACCAGAATCACAGTATATGTGATTAATACCAGTATTCTCATTTTTAGTATAGTATCCACCGTACCAACCAGAACTAGAGTATATGTATTAATACAGTAATTTTCAATAATATATTATCCCTGTACCAACTAGAAACTACCAGGATATGTATTATACCAGTAATTCTCATATATATACGTACCCGTACCAACAGCGAACTATAGTATATGTATTAATACCAGTAATTCTCAATATATATTATACCCCCGTACCAAACAGAAACTACAGTATATGTATTAATACCAGTAATTCCCAATATTATATAGTATCCCTTTACACAACCAGAAATAAGTATATGTATTAATACCAGTAATTCTCAATATTATATAGTATACATTGTCACCACCAGAAACTTACAGTATATGCATATACCAGTAATTATCAATATTATATAGTATCCCTGATACCAACAAGAACTACAGTATAATTAATACCAGTAATTCTCAATATTAGATAGTTATCCCGTACAACCAGAAACTACAGTATAGTATAATACCAGTAATTCCAAATTATATAGTATCCCGTAAAACAGAACTAACGTATATGTATTAATACCAGTAATTCTCAATATTTTTAGTTTTAAGAAACTTCTCCAGGCCTTTTTTAAAAGCTATCAATGAACTGCAATTACCATCTGCCGGAAGACAGTTCACAGTTTCATGTTCTCACTGTTAAGGAACGTTCCTAACCTGAAGATGAACTTCTTCCAACCTTAAAGGATGTCCACGTGTCCTCGATATGACCTATTAGTGAACAATGCACCAGAGAGTTATTGTATGGCCCATTATATATAAGTGTTTCATATACCATATTAATGGGCCGTGGGTACAAGCTGGTCACGTGGTGCAAGCTGGTGAAAGCAGTTAGTGTTCAGGAAGTATATTGCTAAACCTTCACAGCAATGTAATTCTCCCAAGTTTACCTAGAGATGTGATCCGGGTATTCAATGGTACGAGAGAAAGTGCTTTAATGGACGGTGTCAATGTGTTCACTTAGCTAGCAAAGAACACGTCACCATACCGTCTTGACACATACACGTGTCAGTTGATGCGTGTTATCTTGTGTATGTTATTATACATGGCAGAGATTGTGAGTGAATGCTAATGTTACGTTTTATCCGTCTATTTACATAACACACTATCTACTAATATCTTTATTAACGAACGGTTTAGAAAGAAAGTTTATAACCATATAAACCTAACTGCCACCAAGTCACTAGCTATATAAACACCAGCCAGGAAGGGCGAGATCCATTGGCTATTGCTGCAGCCAACATTTTGCGGTGACCTAACGGACAAACGGGTCTGTTTGGTAATCATGGGCGAGAAATAATTTCCCAGCCATTAAAACCCCAGTAGCTATAGCGAATAACTATCAGCACTATAGTGTTTACATGCTGAGATGGCGTAGAAGGGGATAATGTGGTCAGTAAAGGGAAAGGCAAAAGTGGGTTAAAGTGGCGAGAACTGGCACTCACAGGGTTAGTTTTAAAGGGGAGGTCAGAAAAGGACAGTCAAGGTCAATTAACCGAGTAAATACAGGTCTCACATTGGATGATCCTAGAATCGTCGCATTAATAGAAACAGCGCAGACCCCGTTTAGGTTAAAAAATTACCCTGCCCACCCAATATTACATAGGGTAGCGGTGTTTCCATCTCCTGTGCGATTCCGTCAGATCGCCCTTTATTGCCAGAAAAACGTTCCCAAGTCCAACAACGAACGCTCTTCACTAGGATATTCTCCCTATACCATCCATACAGGGACTGTTATGGTCTGGTGTAGCCACATGACTACGGAATCTTACAGATTGGCACTGCATGTAACCAGATTTATTCATCACATAAAGGGCTAAAGACAATTAAACTCATTAATTAGAGGCCGTTCTGCTATTTAATTTGTTACTCAACTACAAATCTCTGCATCCTTCAGAATGTACTGGGGGTTAGAAACGTGAATGGTCGGGACTGAAGGATCCCGTGCTGTGTACCCAGCTTAAAACTCTACTTATTATACCTACAGTGTCATGGTTCTAGATCAGCTGTGGGCGGGCCTTGTAGGGGCACAGCAGGGGCGTTTGTGGGTGTGTAACCGGGAGGCCATGGTGGAGCTACTTATCGCGGCCCACTCACAGCATGGGGTGCCTTAGTGAGGCCCCCAGCATTGGCCAGGTAGGGAACCCTGTCTAGATAATGTTAAATAAAGAAACCAAGATCTACTTTGCCTTTAAACGATACCCTGTAATTGTATGTAATATATCAGTGAACTCCCCATATCTACATTGAACTGGTTAGAATATTTCCTGGACTTCATTCAAGCTCAGGTCTGTGTTATTTCTATCACAATAAACTCCGCAGACTGGGAACCCGATACGGTTCGTCCGGACTTGAATTATTCCCCTGTGTCTGGATGTTCCCATTACAGAACCTGAAACCTAATAACCAATAATAGAACAGATCCACCGCCCACCACATACACACTAATGAACTTCCGTGTGGCCTGAGATCAGACAGGAGAATCATCGCTTCGCCAGAGCTAACACTCTGTTTGAAGTATGACAAAACATTGCCTGCATAATCTGTGGCAACCAATCAGATTGTATGTAACTGCATAACCCTCTAAAGAGCAAACATCTGATTGGTTGCTGCAAAGGTTACTATCTTACCAGTTATTTCTGATGAAATCCCCAGTCTGAAATGGGCCCTCTATTTCCATTTGTATCAAACACAGGGGCCCATTGTTACCGATCAGCAGATAAAAAAGTGATAAACCAATCGGTAATCTGTCGGGCGATTGGCTGGGATTTTCCAACATGATCAATTAATTGGACAAAAATTTTTTGGTAGCAACTGTCAGGACATTAAATACCACCTGACCATAAAGAGTGGTAGATATGCAGTGAGGATCCAGCACGAGGGAGAGAATGTCTGGTGTCAGTCTGGTGTTATTGGAGTAAGGCCCAAACTACACAGATAGTGAATGACGGAGAGTTGTCCTTTAGTTCCCACACGTACACATCTCTCTCCATGTTCTCCTCCCCCACAAATCTCTCATTTTCTTTCCGCAGTGATGTTCAGTGTCGTTCACAGCAACTCTCAACTAGATGGGAACAGTAGAGAAAGGTGGCAGAGAGAAGGGGGATGGTGGGGAACCACACGGGGGCACAGTTCTGCTAATAGTTTCCAAACAAGAGTCTGGGGAAGCAGCGATGGGACGACAATAACCCCAATTTGCTACTACACCCTAAAGCTATGCTGAGAAAGAAACACAGCCATTAATTTCCGAACTTACAAGTCATGTTTAGGATCTGTTGTATACAGAAAAAAACCCATTAGATTACATAAGAAAAGGGCCTACAGATCAATATTGGAAAAAAAACAGGGTAGATTGAAAGCTGACAGATGTAGGACTAAACCTGTTATGCAGTGAAATGTTCCTCTCCCCATTTCCTGCCTATCAAAGTGGTTACGCCTCCTCTCCAAGCTCGTTACAAGCTGCACAGGCTCAGAGGAGCATTATCTATGATGTCACCTGTTACATCCATGACTGACAGCTACTAACCAGAGAAACCAGGTAGCAGAAAAAAGAGAGTAATAAAGATTATAGAGCAGAATTTCAGGTTAGACTTACATCTCTCATATTTTTAACTATTGCAGTTTTGGGTTTTTTTTGCATGATTTAACTAATACAATTTTTTCATTTGAGGGATAATAAGTTTGGCTGATAGACCCCCCGTTATAAACATTATATATCAGTGCAGAAGGGGACATGTATTCTAAGATATAACTGGTCGCACTTCTTGTTAATCCCCAGTCTCGATGGAATCACAAACCTGATTAAAAGACAGACATTAAATAAAACCCCATTCGCCTGCCAATGTCAATTATTAATCCGCATCTTAACACAAAGTGACAGGTAATCTATACGTCTTTAAAGACCGGGGGAATCTTAATCCCTCGCAAGATTAACCCTGCCATTTCTGTTGCATTAGCGAGAGACATTAAATTTAACGTCAAAATGGACAGACATTTCCAGATGGCGTTATCAAGGGCCCCTACGGGAGGACCCGTTATCACGACACGGCCTAATCCTATTATTAGAGACTTGACACATTTCAAGGCTCTTGACTGGAGGGCCCTGGATAGAAAAGGTCCCTGTGTCATTTAACAGGAAGAGACAGCCGATATCAAAAAAAATAAGGGACAGTTTCCTTTACGGGTCTAATCATGGAACGTTGTCACATCCCTGTTACCCCCGGTCCGGCTTCTGTTCCCAGTAAAGTGTTTAAATGAGATAGGCAAACCGCAAAACAGATCCAGCCCTGGTGGGGACTAGATGGGCAATGGTATCTCAGTAACGTGGGATTAGATTGCAAGTTCTTGGGTCTAGGGCGCGGTTTAGTCCCAAATAAATTAGTTCACAGCACAAAGGCTTAACACAAGTATGTTTCTGGATTATAATTAAAGGGCAACAAAGGCTTAACATGATGTATTTTCTGGATATAATAAAGGGCAACTAAAGGCTTAACACAATGTATTTTCTGGATTATAATTAAAGGGCAACTAAGGCTTAACACAATGTATTTTCGGATTATATTAAAGGGCAACTAAAGGCTTAACACGATGTATTTTCTGGATTATAATAAAGGGCAACTAAAGGCTTAACACAATGTATTTCTGGATTATAATTAAAGGGCAACTAAAGGCTTAACACAATGATTTTCTGGATTATAATTAAGGGCAAACTAAAGTTTAACGCAATGATTTTTCGGATTATAATTAAAGGGCAACTAAAGGCTTAACACAATGTATTTTCTGGATTATAATTAAAGGGCAACTAAAGGCTTAACACATGTATTTTCTGATTATAATTAAAGGGCAACTAAAGGTTAACACAATGTATTTTCTGGATTATATTAAAGGGCAACTAAAGTCTTAACACGATGTATTTCGTGGATTATAATTAAAGGGAACTAAAGGCTTAACACATGGTATTTTCTGGATTATATTAAATGGCAACTAAAGGCTTAACCACAATGTATTTTCTGGATTATAATTAAAGGGCAACTAAAGGCTACACAATGTATTTTCTGGATTTAATTAAAGGGCAACTAAAGGCTTACATTTTTGACTTTGATGAATAAAGACATCAGTTGTCTCGCAGCCCAGAGAACAGTTAGAGAATTAAAGTAGAACTGGGGCTATTTATTTCCTAGAGGATAGTGCAGGAGTGGGTGAGGGTTGTTGAGTATTTTCCATAGTTTGGGAAGGAAAATGCCACATGTCTGAGAACAGGCTGATGCAAGAAGCCCGCAACCGCTCTGTGTAAGGAGCAGACAAAGGCGGGAGAGGGAAGGGGGTGGGTGGGTCTGTCGGACCACTCGCTCCACTGTGTGTGGGAATGTGCCAATAGAGTGGGAAGGCAGTGGTGGAGTGGAAGTTCACAGTGTAGAATGGACAGTGCAGGGGACAAGGAGGAGGAGAACCCTACTGGCTATGAACTTGTACAGTGACTGGTAAAAAGACAGACAGCAGCATGGTGACCAGACAGATAGACAGACATGGGACCAGACAGACAGACAGACAGCATGGTGACCAGACAGACAGACAGCATGGTAACCAGACAGACAGACAGCATGGTGACCAGACAGACAGACAGCATGGTGACCAGACAGACAGACAGCATGGTGACCAGACAGACAGACAGTATGGTGACCAGACAGACAGACTGCATGGTGACCAGACAGACAGACAAACAGCATGGTAACCAGACAGACAGCATGGTGACCAGACAGATAGACAGCATAGTAACCAGACAGAGAGACAACATGGTGACCAGACAGATAGACAGCATGGTGACCAGACAGACATACAGCATGGTAAACAGACAGACACATAAACAGCATGGTAGACAGATAGACAGCATGGTAAACAGACAGACAGAGAGCATGTTAAAAAGACAGGTAGATAGACAGCATGGTAGACAGATAGACAGCATGGTAAACAGACAGATAGACAGCATGGTTTACAGATAGACCGCATGGTAAACAGATAGACAGCATGGTAAATAGACAGATAGACAGACAGACAGGTAGATAGACAGCATGGTAGACAGATAGACAGCATGGTAAACCGACAGATAGACAGCATGGTAGACAGATAGACCACATGGTAAACAGATAGACAGCATGGTAAATAGACAGATAGACAGACATAACCTGAAGATTGAAACTTCTTCCAACCTTAAAGGATGTCCACGTGTCCTCTGCTATGACCTATTAGTGAACAATGCACCAGAGAGTTTATTGTATGGCCCATTATATATAAAGTGTTCATATACCATTAATGTGGGCCGTGGGTACAAGCTGGTCACGTGGCGCAAGCTGGTGAAAGCAGTTAGTGTTCAGGAAGTTATTATTGCTAAACCTTCACAGCAATGTACATTCTCCCAAGTTTACCTAGAGATGTGATCCGGGTTATTCAATAGGTACAGAGAAAGTGCTTTAATGGAACGTGTCAAGTGTGTTCACTTAGCTAGCAAGAACACGTCACCATACCGTCTTGACACATACACGTGTCAGTTGATGGTTTGTATCTTGTGTATGTTATTATACATGGCAGAGATTGTGAGTGAATGCGTAATGTTACGTTATTAATCCGTATATTTATATAATCACACTATCTACTAATATTCTTTTATTAACGAACGGTTAGAAAGAACGTTTATTAACCATATAAACCCAACTGCCACCAAGTCACTAGCATATAAACACCAGCCACCGGAAGGGCGAGAGATCCATTGGCTATTGGCTGCAGCCAACATTTTGCGGGTGACCTACACGGACAAACGGGTCTGTTGGTAATCATGGCGAGAAGAAATAATTTTCCCAGCCTTTAAACCCCAGTAGCTATAGCGAATACTTATCAGCACTATAGTGTTACAAGCTGAGATGGCAGTAGTAAAGGGGATAATGTGGGTAGTAAAGGTGAAAGGCCAAAGTGGGTTAAAGTGGCGAGAACTGGCACTCACAGGGTTGTTTTTTAAGGGAGAGGTCAGAAAAGACAGTCAATCATTAACCGAGTAAAATACAGGTCTCACCTATGAGATCTTAGAATCTGTCGATTAATAGAAACAGCGCAAGGACCCCGTTTAGGTTAAAACTACCCTGACACCCAATATTACATAGGGTAGGTGGGTTTCCATCTCCCTGTGCGATTCCGTCAGATGCCCCTTTATTGGCCAGAAAAACGTTCCCAAGTCCAACAACGAACGCTCTTCACTAGGATATTCTCCCTATACCATCCATACAGGGACTGTTATGGTCTGGTGTAGCCACATGACTACGGAATCTTACAGATTGCACTGCATGTACCAGATTTATTCATCACATAAAGGGCTAAAGACAATTTAAACTCATTATATTAGAGGCCACGTTCTGCTATTTTATTTGTTACTCAACTACAAATCTCTGCATCCTTCAGAATCGTACTGGGGGTTAGAAACGTGAATGGTCGGGACTGAAGGATCCCGTGCTGTGTACCCAGCTTAAAACTCTACTTTATTATACCTACAGTGTCATGGTTTAGATCAGCTGTGGGCGGGCCTTGTAGGGGCACAGCAGGGGCGTTTGTGGGTGTAACCGGAAGGCCATGGTGGAGCTACTTATCGCGGCCCACTCACAGCATGGGGTGCCTCTAGTGAGGCCCCAGCATTGGCCAGGTGGCCCCCCGTCTAGATAATGTTAAATAAAGAAACCAAGATCTACTTTGCCTTTAAACGATACCCTGTAATATGTATGTAATATATCCCGTGAACTCCCCATATCTACATTGTAACTGGTTAGAAATATTCGCTGACTTCATTCAAGGCTCAGGTCTGTGTTATTTCTATCACAATAAACTCCGCAGACGTGGGAACCAGATACGGTTCCGGACTTGAATTATTCCCCTTGTCTGGATGTTCCCATTACAGAACCTGAACACATAATAACCAATAATAGAACAGACCACCGCCACACATACACACTAATGAACTTCCGTGTGGCCTGAGATCAGACAGGAGAATCATCGCTTCGCCCAGAGCTAACACTCTGTTTGAAGTATGACAAAAAATTGCCTGCATTAATCTGTGGCAACCAATCAGATTGTATGTAACTGCATAACCTCTAAAGAGCAAACATCTGATGGTTGCTGCAAAGGTTACTACTTACCAGTTATTTCTGTATGAAATCCCCAGTCTGAAATGGGCCCTCTATTTCCATTTTGTATCAATCACAGGGGCCCATTGTTACGATCAGCAGAGATAAAAAGTTGATAAACCCCATCGGTAAATCTGTCGGGCGATTGGCTGGGATTTTCCAACATGATCAATTAATTGGACAAAAATTTTTTGGTAGCAACTGTCAGGACATTAAATACCACCTGACCATAAAGAGTGGTAGATATGCAGTGAGGATTCCCAGCACAGGGAGGAGAATGTCTGTGTCTAGTCTGGTGTTATTGGAGTAAGGACCAAACTACACAGATAGGAATGACGGAGAGTTGTCCTTTAGTTCCCACGTATCACATTCTCTCCATGTTCTCCTCCCCCACAAATCTCTCATTTTCTTTCCGCAGTGATGTTCAGTGTCTGCACAGCAACTCAACTAGATGGAACAGGTAGAGAAGGTGGCAGAGAGAAGGGGATGGTGGGGAACCAACACGGGGGCACAGTTTCTGCTTCAATAGTTTCCAAACAAGAGTCTGGGAAGCAGCGATGGAGCGACAATACCCCAATTCTGCTATACACCCTAAGATGCTGAGAAAGAAACACAGCCATTAATTTCCGAACTTAAAGTCATGTTTAGGATCTGTCTGATACAGAAAAAAACCCATTAGATTTACCATAGAAAAGGGCCTACAGATCAATATTGGAAAAAAAAAAAGGGTAGATTGAAAGCTGACAGATGTAGGACTAAACCTGTTATGCAGTGAAATGTTCCTCTCCCCCATTTCCTGCCTATCAAATGTTTACGCCTCCTCTCCAAGCTCGTTACAAGCCTCGCACAGGCTCAGAGGAGGACATTATCTATGATGTCACCTGTTAATCCATGACTGACAGCTACTAACCAGAGAAACCAGGTAGCAGAAAAGGAAAGATAAAAGATTTATAGAGCAGAATTTCAGGTTAGACTTACATCTCTCATATTTTTAACATTGCAGTTTGGGTTTTTTTTGCATGATTTAATAATATACAATTTTTTCATTTGAGGGGATGAACTAAGTTTGCTGATAGACCCCCAGTTATAACATTATATATCAGTGCAGAAGGGACATGTATTCTAAGATTATAACTGGTCGCCATTTTGTTAACTCCCAGTCTCGATGGAATCACAAATTACCTGATTAAAAAGACATTAAAATAAAAACCCAATCGCCTGCCAATGTCAATTATTAATCCGCATCTTAACACAAGTGACAGTAAGTCGTAATTATACTCTTTAAAGACCGTGGGGAATCTAATCCCTCGCAAGATTAACCCTGCTAATTCTGTGTTGCATTAGCGAGAGACATTAAATTTAACGTCAAAATGGAGACATTTCCAGATGGCGTTTATCAAGGGCCCCCTAGGGCAGGACCCGTTATCACGACACGGCCTAATCCTATTATTAGATGACTTGACACATTTCAAGGCTCTTGACTGGAGGGGCCCTGGATAGAAAAGGTCCCTGTGTCATTTAACAGGAAGAGACAGTCCGATATCAAACAGAAAATAAGGGACAGTTTCCTTTACGGGTCTAATCATGGAACGTTGTCACATCCTGTTACCCCCGGTCGCTTCCTGGTTCCCAGTAAAGTGTTTAAATGAGATAGGCAAACCGCAAAACAGATCAGCCCTGGTGGGGACTTAGGATGGGCAATTGGTATCTCAGTAACGTGGTATTAGATGCAAGTTCTTGGGTCTAGGCCGCGGTGTTTAGTCCCAAATAAATTAGGTTCACAGCACAAAGGCTTAACACATGTATGTTCTGGATTATAATTAAAGGGCAACTAAAGGCTTAACATGATGTATTTTCTGGATTATAATTAAAGGGCAACTAAAGGCTTAACACAATGTATTTCTGGATTATAATTAAAGGGCAACTAAAGGCTAAACAATGTATTTTCTGGATTATAATAAAGGGCAACTAAAGGCTTAACACGATGTATTTCTGGATTATAATAAAGGGCAACTAAAGGCTTAACACAATGTATTTTGGATTATAATTAAAGGGCAACTAAAGGCTTAACACAATGTATTTTCTGGATATAATTAAAGGGCAACTAAAGTCTTAACGCAATGTATTTTCTGGATTAAATTAAAGGGCAACTAAAGGCTTAACACAATGTATTTTTCGATTATAATTAAAGGGCACTAAAGGCTTAACACAATGTATTTTCTGGATTATAATTAAGGGCAACTAAAGGCTTAACACACATGTATTTTCTGGATTATAATTAAAGGGCAACTAAAGTCTTAACACGATGTATTTTCTGGATTATAATTAAAGGGCACTAAAGGCTTAACACGATGTATTTTCTGGATTATATTAATGGCAACTAAAGGCTTAAACACAATGTATTTTCTGGATTATAATTAAAGGGCAACCTAAGGCTTACACACAATGTATTTTCTGGATTATAATTAAAGGGCAACTAAAGGCTTACATTTTTTTCGACTTGTGATGAATAAAGACATCAGTGGTCGCAGCCCAGAGAACAGTTAGAGAATTAAGTAGAACTGGGGCTATTTATTTCCTAGAGGATAGTGCAGGAGGGGGTGAGGGTGAGTAGTATTTCCATAGTTTGGGAAGGAAAGCCACATGTCTGAGAACAGGCTGATGCAAGAAGCCCGCAACCGCTCTGTGTAGAGCAGACAAAAGGCGGGAGAGGGAAGGGGGTGGGGGTTTTGTCGGACCACTCGCCTCCACTGTGTGTGGGAATGTGCCAATAGAGTGGGAAGGCAGGTGGAGTGAAGTTCACCGTGTAGAATGGACAGTGACAGGGACCAAGGAGAGAGAGAACCCTACTGGCTATGAACTTGTACAGTGACTGGTAAAAAGACAGACAGACAGCATGGTGACCAGACAGATAGAACAGGGCCATGGTGACAAGACAGACAGACAGACAGCATGGTGACCAGACAGACAGACAGCTGGTAACCAGACAGACAGACAGCATGGTGACCAGACAGACAGACACATGGTAACAAGACCAGACAGCATGGTAACCAGACAGACAGACAGCATGGGGCACAGACAGACAGACAGCAGGTGACCAGACAGACAGACACATGGTGACCAGACAGACAGACAGTATGGTGACAGACAGACAACTGCATGGTGACCAGACAGACCGACAAAACAGCATGGTAACCCGACGACAGCAGAGTGACCAGACAGACAGACTGCATGGTGACCAGACAGACAGACAAACAGCATGGTAACCAGACAGACAGCATGGTGACCAGACAGATAGACAGCATAGTAACCAGACAGAGAGACAACATGGTGACCAGACAGATAGACAGCATGGTGACCAGACGACATACAGCATGGTAACAGACAGACACATAAACAGCATGGTAGACAGATAGACAGCATGGTAAACAGACAGACAGAGAGCCTGTTAAAAAAGACAGGTAGATAGACAGCATGGTAGACAGATAGACAGCATGGTAAACAGACAGATAGACAGCATGGTTACAGATAGACCGCATGGTAAACAGATAGACAGCATGGTAAATAGACAGATAGACAGACAGCATGGTATACTGACAGACAGAGAGCATGGTAAAAAGACAGGTAGATAGACAGCATGGTAGACAGATAGACAGCATGGTAAACAGAGGATTCTGCCTTTTTAACCAATCATTTTGCCAAAATGACGTCCCCAGCCAGATTTTCAGAAAAGGATAAAAAGAACATCTAAATGATGAAGTAGAGTAAAATAACATACTAGGCCAAAGACCAATGAACTAGGGACGCACAGCTATTAAGCTATTATAAAAAATAAAAACCATTTTTCAGGTGAACTTTGCTTTAAGATTTCAGCTTCAGTCACATGTGCAATAGAGATAATATCCAGGTAAACGAAAACGTCACATGATTCCCACAGGTGATTAACAATGATCAGATTTAGCTCCTCCCCTTGTCTCTG
The DNA here is from genome assembly GCA_019447015.1 of Hymenochirus boettgeri. Classification (NCBI taxonomy): domain Eukaryota; kingdom Metazoa; phylum Chordata; class Amphibia; order Anura; family Pipidae; genus Hymenochirus; species Hymenochirus boettgeri. The sequence continues at coordinate 1,407,730 of JAACNH010000013.1, read as the reverse complement.
TTATATTGTATTTAATATAATAACAGGACGAGAGTCACGTGTTCCCAAAGGGACGAGAGTCACAGTGTTCCCCAAAGGGAGAGAGATCACGGTCCCCCAAAGGGACGAGAGATCCAGTGTCCCCAAGGGAGAGAGATCACAGTGTTCCCAAGGGACGAGAGACACAGGTTCCCCAAGGGGACGAGATCACAGTGTTCCCCAAAGGGGACGAGAGATCACAGTGTTCCCAAAGGGACGAGAGATCACAGTGTTCCCCAAAGGGACGAGAGATCACAGTGTTCCCCAAAGGGACGAGAGATCACAGTGTTCCCCAAAGGGACGAGAGATCACAGTGTTCCCAAGGTACTCAGGACGAGAGATACAGGTTCCCCAAAGGGACGAGAGATCACCGTGTTCCCAAAGGACGAGAGATCACAAGTGTTCCCCAAAGGGACGAGAGATCACAGTGTTCCCCAAAGGGACGAGAGATCACAGTGTTCCCCAAAGGGACGAGAGATCACAGTGTTCCCCAAAGGGACGAGAGATCACAGTGTTCCCCAAAGGGACGAGAGATCACAGTGTTCCCAAAGGGACGAGAGATCACAGTGTTCCCCAAGGGAGAGAGATCACAGTGTTCCCAAAGGGAGAGAGATCACAGTGTTCCAAAGGGACGAGAGATCACAGTGTTCCCCAAGGACGAAGATCACAGTGTTCCCCATAGGGACGAGAGATCACAGTGTTCCCAAGGGACGAGAGATCACGTGTTCCCAAAGGACGAGAGATACAGTGTTCCCAAGGACGAGAGATCACAGTGTTCCCCAAAGGACGAGAGAGATCACAGTGTTCCCCAAAGGAGGAGAGTCACAGTGTTCCCAAAGGGACGAGAGATCAAGTGTTCCCCAAAGGGACGAGAGATCACAGTGTCCCCCAAAGGGCGAGAGATCACAGTGTTCCCCAAAGGAGGATGAGAGATCACAGTGTTCCCCAAAGGGAACGAGAGATCACAGGTTCCCCAAAGGGAGAGAGACACAGTGTTCCCAAAGGGACGAGAGATCACAGTGTTCCCCAAAGGGAAGAGAGAATCAAAGTGTTCCCCAAAGGGACGAGAGATCACAGTGTTCCCAAAGGACGAGAGATCACAGTGTTCCCAAAAGGACGAGAGATCACAGTGTTCCCCAAAGGGGACGAGAGATCACAGTGTTCCCAAAGGGACGAGAGTCACAGTGTTCCCCAAAGGGGAGAGATCCAGTGTTCCCAAGGGACGAGAGATCACAGTGTTCCCCAAAGGGACGAGAGATCACAGTGTTCCACAAGGGACGAGAGATCACAGTGTTCCCCAAAGGGACGCGAGATCACAGTGTCCCCAAGGGACCCACCAGCTTTTTATACAGACCACAGACAGTAATTAATTTCACCTGACGAAGAGGAGGTTCCCCAATAGGTCGAACATACTTATTTATATTCTTATTACTAAAGGTGGGTACACACCTTGCAATAATTATTCTGGCCGATCGGTAGGTTCAGTGTATTGATTGATTGGAATGAAATATTTTAATGATTTTTCGGACGCGATTCATTCGTACGAATCCGACCAACACCACATGTCCGAAAACCACGTGGACATCAGATGTTTTCTAGTAGACCAGTAAAAGGGAACATCTGATGGTTGAGGAAATTAAAAACTCAGGAGAATTTTGAACTTTTACTAAAAACAAATCTGACTATATCTAATGGTGGCCATACACGTAGGATATAAAACCCACGCCTTTATCGGGAACATTTCTATACATTAAACTTCATATTAGCCTTTACTTACCCTTTAACCATAGATTACTGGTTATGACTTGTATACCATATGAATAGAGTTGACTGGGTGAACTGAATGTTCAGTGCCATGTAAAGCTAGGTATTCACTTACAATCCTTGCGGCAAAAGCAGTGGTCCAAAGAAGACCGCACGATCAGTTGTGATTTTCCGACCTGTCCGGTCGTTCGAGGCCGCAAAAAAGGCACCGTGTGTACCTAGCTTAAGATACTTTACAATACATGAGTAGAGTGATTTGGCTTGTTGGCTTAGCACTCCCTCTAGTGGGAAAAAATGCACACAAGGTTCAACTCTGATAATGAGTACAAAACATACCAATTAAGTGACCCTGCCTCTACAGGGGAGGGAGGGGCTAGAGAATTTAATGAGCATGCTCCAATATGTATATGGGTCACTGACCCACTCTGAATTTAGAAGCATTATGGGAAATATTTGTTTAATTCTGCAGATGTGAAGATACAGCTGTTAGACTTTATACAGGATTTTTAGCTTAAAACTGTTTCTATACCTTGTTGATAATTAATAAGACCTGTGCTATTCTGCTTCCTAACCTGGGTTTCACCATATTAAGTGTTCTTACAAATGGGCTGTCCTGGTTAATGATGGCTGCGCTTGTGGGAATAGTTTTAGGACCAGGACCAGTCTGCGGATTATTGAGAATGGAGAATTTGTGGTGAGACGACTTCTAGAGTGTAAGCTCTGTGGTCCAAGGACAGCTTTTCTACTTGCGTCAGCATTGGGCTATGAAAGTTTAAAGGAGAAGTAACCCTAACACATTTTCCTGACACAAAGGTCAGAAACTGCCAATGAAAATGATGTATCACTTCAACTTTGACTCCTCCCTCTTCCTTTAGCACAGGGAGATACAAAGTATATATTTGGATGCAGAACCCACAGAGCATGTCTGAGCTCATTGAGCTATGGGAGGGGCAGTAACTACAGGGATTTGCTCTGTATGATATTACTGTGTATCAGTGGTTAGTAATCACATAGGAACCAAGTGATATATTGTTTAGGCTGCAGTTTCTGGCATAAAATGGGGGGAAATAGGTTGTAGGTAGGACTTTTCCTTTAAAGCCGACACTAAGTTTGGTGTGTCCTTATAAGTAGCAATGAGACTATACTAATAGTAGTGCTCCACGTTCTATCCATGAGGTAGCGTGATATGGGAACTGGGCAGAAGTTCCCCCAGCCATAAGGGGCCCTCTGAAGGGCTATAGAATTCGGGACAAAGTTTGATAAATGTATACGTAATGTTCGTTCTGTTGTAATTGGTGCAGGGTTCAGCCAATCAGAACCTTTTGTACTTTTTAAACTAGCCAATTCCATGTCGCATATAATCATGAAATTGTAGAGCGATCAGCCAATGTACTCACATCTGGGTAACTGACGTGATGTCAATGCCAGACATGGACACAGATTTAGAGAGGGGATTAACATGTTAAGTGTAAGAGAGGGTAAGCGTGTAGCCTTTTAGCGTGTTCCTAAACATGACAAAACAGAAAGAGAGCACATAAAAAGACAGAAAAACATACAACAGTTCACTAGATAGACTGTATAGACAGAGTGTACAGTATATCACTAGACTGTAACATCTTAATGAGTGTAGTTATATCACTAGAATGTAAATCCTATAGATGGAGTGTACAGTTATATCACTATGTAACATCCTATAATGGGTGTACAGTTTCACTAGACTGTAACATCTATAGACAGAGTGTACAGTTATATCACTAGACTGTAACATCCTATAGATGGAGTGTACAGTTATATCACTAGACTGTAACATCCTATAGAGGAGTGTACGTTATATCACTAGACTGTAAATCCTATAGATGGAGTGTACAGTTATATCACTAGACGTAACATCCTATAGATGGAGTGTACAGTTATATCACTAGATGTAACATCCTATTAGACGGAGTGTACAGTTATATCACTAGACTGTACATCCTATAGATGAGTGTACAGTTATATCACTAGACTGAACATCCTATAGATGGAGTTACAGTTATATCACTAGACTGTAACATCCTATAGATGGAGTGTACAGTATAGCACTAGACTGTAACATCCTATAGACGGAGTGTACAGTTATATCACTAGACTGTAACATCCTATGAGGAGGTGTACAGTTATACCTAGACTGTAAACACCTATAGATGGAGGTGTACAGTTATATCACTAGACTGTAACATCTATAGATGGGGTTACAGTTATATCACTAGACTGTAACATCCATAGAGGAGTGTACAGTTATATCACTAGACTGTAAACATCCTATAGATGGAGTGTACAGTTATATCACTCGACTGTACATCCTATAGAGGAGTGTACAGTTATATCACTAGACTGTAATATTCCTATAGATGGAGTGTACAGTTATATCACTAGACTGTAACATCCTTAGATGGAGTGTACAGTTATATCACTAGACGGTAACATCCTATAGACGAGTGTACAGTTATATCACTAGACTGTAACATCCTATAGACGGAGTGTAAGTTATATCACTAGACTGTAACATCCTATAGCGGAGTGTACAGTTATTCACTAGACTGTAACATCCTATAGATGGAGTGTACAGTTATATCACTAGACTGTAACATCCTATAGATGGAGTGTACAGTTATTCACTAGACTGTAACATCCTATAGACGAGTTGTACAGTTCTATCACTAGACTGTAACCATCCTATAGACGGAGTGTACAGTATATAATAGACGTAACATCCATAGTGAGGTACAGTTAATCACAGGACGTAACATCCTATAGACGGAGTGTACAGTTTATCACTAGATGTAACATCCTATAGAGGAGTGTACAGTATCACTAGACTGAACATCTATAGATGGAGTGTATACAGTTATATCACTAGACTGTAACATCTAAGATGGGTGTACAGTATATCACTAGACTGTAACATCCTATAGATGGAGTGTACAGTTATATCACTAGACTGTAACATCCTATAGATGGAGTGTACAGGTATTCACTAGACTGTAACATCCTATAGACGGAGTGTACAGTTATCACTAGACTGTAACATCTATAGACGGAGTGTACAGTATATCACAGACTGTACATCCTATGAAGGAGTTACAGTTATATCACTAGACTGTAACACTCCTATAGACGGAGTGTACCGTTATATCACTAGACTGTAACACTATGACGGGTGTACAGTATATACAGACTGTAACATCTATAGACGGGTGTACAGTTATATCACTAGACTGTAACATCCTATAGACGGAGTGTACAGTTATATCAATAGACTGTAACATCTATAGACGGAGTGTACAGTTTATATCATAGACTGTAAACATCCTATAGACGGAGTGTACAGTTATATCACTAGACTGTAACATCCTATAGACGGAGTGTACAGTTAAACATAGACTGTAACATCCTATAGACGGAGTGTACAGTTATATCACTAGACTGTAACATCCTATAGAGGGGGTACAGTTATATCACTAGACTGTAACATCCTATAGAGGGTGTACAGTTATATCACTAGACTGTAACATCCATAAGTGGAGTGTACAGTTATATCACTAGACTGTAACATCCTATAGATGGAGTGTACGTTATATCACTAGACTGTAAATCCTATGAGAGAGTACAGTTATATCACTAGACTGTAACATCCTATAGATGGAGTGTACAGTTATATCACTAGACTGTAACATCCTATAGAGGAGTGTATACCGTATTCACTAGACTGTAAACATCATAGAGGAGGTACAGTATATCACTAGACTGTAACATCCTATAGATGGAGTGTACAGTTATATCACTAGACTGTAACATCCTATAGACAGAGTGTACAGTTATATCACTAGACTGTAACATCCTATAGATGGAGTGTACAGTTATATCACTAGACTGTAACATCCTATAGATGGAGTGTACAGTTATATCACTAGACTGTAACATCCTATAGATGGAGTGTACAGTTATATCACTAGACTGTAACATCCTATAGATGGAGTGTACAGTTATATATTAGACTGTAACATCCTATAGACGGAGTGTTACAGTTATATCAACTAGACTGTAACAATCCTATAGACGGAGTGTACAGTTATATCACTAGACTGTAAATCCTATAGATGGAGTGTACAGTTATATCACTAGACTGTAACATCCTATGACGGAGTGTACAGTTATATCACTAGACGTAACATCCTATAGACAGAGGGTACAGTATATCACTAGACTGTAACATCCTATAGACAGAGTGTACAGTTATATCACTAGACTGTAACATCCATAGACGAGTGTACAGTTATTTATCACTAGACTGTAACATCCTATAGATGGAGTGTACAGTTATCATCACTAGACTGTAACATCCTATAGATGAGGTGTACAGTTATATCACTAGACTGTAAAATCCTATAGATGGAGTGTACAGTTTCACATAGACTGTAACATCTATAGATGGAGTGTACAGTTATATCAATAGACTGTAACATCCTATAGACGGAGTGTACAGTTATTCACTAGACGTAACATCCTATAAGGAGTGTACAGTATATCATCGACTGTAAAATCCTATAGACGGAGGTGTACAGTTTATCACTAGACTGTAACATCCTATAGATGGAGGGTACAGTTCTATCACTAGACTGTAACATCCTATAGAAGGAGTGGACAGTATATCACTAGACTGTAACATCCTATAGGGGTGTACAGTATATCACTAGACTGTAACATCCTATAGAGAGTGTACAGTTATATCACTAGACTGTAACATCCTATAGACAGAGTGTACCGTTTATATCACTAGACTGTAACATCCTATAGACGAGTGTACAGTTATATCACTAGACTGTAACATCCTATAGCGGAGTGTACAGTTATATCCTAGACTGTAACATCCTTAATGAGAGTGTACCAGTTATATCACTAGACTGTAACATCCTATAGATGGAGTGTACAGTTATATCACTAGACTGTAAATCCTATAGATGGAGTGTACAGTTTTATCACTAGACTGTAAAATCCTATAGATGGTGTAGTTATATCACTAGACTGTAAATCCTATAGACGGAGTGTAAGTTATATCACTAGACTGTAACATCCTATAGACGGATGTAAGTTTACAATTTAGTTAGTATACAGTGTATACTAGACTGTAAATCCTATACAGTAACTTGGAGTGTACAGTTATATCTAGACTGTAACATCCTATAGATGGTGGAGTTTACAGTTATATCACTAGACGTGTAACATCCTATAGACGGAGTGTACAGTTATATCACTAGACTGTAACATCCTATAGATGGAGTGTACAGTTATATCACAGACTGTAACATCCTATAGATGGAGTGTACAGTTTATCACTAGACTGTAACATCTATAGATGGAGTGTACAGTTATCACTAGACTGGAACCTCCTATAGATGGAGTGTACAGTTATATCAATAGACTGTAACATCCTATAGATGGAGTGTACAGTTATATCACTAGACGTAACATCCTATAGATGAGGGTACAGTTCTATCACTAGACTGTAACATCCTATAGATGGAGTGTACAGTTTATCACACTAGACTGTAACATCCCATAGATGGAGTGTACAGTTATATCACTAGACGTAACATCCTATAGATGGAGTGTACAGTTATATCACTAGAACTGTAACAACTCTATAGATGGAGTGGTTACAGTTTATCACTAGACTGTAACATCCATAGATGGAGGTACAGTTATATACTAGACTAACATCCTTAGATGGAGTGTACAGTTATATCACTAGACTGTAACATCCTATAGACGGAGTGTACAGTATAATCACTAGACTGTAACATCCTATAGATGGAGTGTACAGTTATATCACTAGACTGTAACATCCTATAGACAGAGTGTACAGTTATATCACTAGACTGTAACATCCTATAGACGGAGTGTACAGTTATATCACTAGACTGTAACATCCTATAGACGGAGTGTACAGTTATATCACGACTGTAAATCCTATAGATGGAGTGTACAGTTATATCAATAGACGTAATCTATAGATGGAGTGTACAGTTCTATCACTAGACTGTAACATCCTATGATGGAGTACAGTATATCACTAGACTGAACATCCTATAGATGGAGTTACAGTTATATCACTAGACTGTACATCCTATAGACGGAGTGTACAGTTATATCACTAGACTGTACATCCTATAGACGGAGTGTACAGTTATATCACTGACTGGAACATCCTATAGACGGAGTGTAAGTTATATCACTAGACTGTAAAACCTTTTGACATATGACCGGAGTGTACAGTATATCACTAGACTGTAACATCCTATAGACAGAGTGTACAGTTATCACTAGACTGTAACATCCTATAGAGGAGTGTACGTTATATCACTAGACTGTAACATCCTATAGAGGAGTGTACAGTTATATCACTAGACGTAACATCCTATAGATGGAGTGTACAGTTTATATCACTAGACTGTAAATCCTATGACGGAGTGTACAGTATATCACTAGACTGTAACATCTATAGACAGAGTGTACATATATCACTATACTGTAACATCCTATAGATGGAGGTACAGTTATATCACTAGACTGTAACATCCTATAGATGGACGTGTACAGTTATATCACTAGACTGTAAATCCTAGAGAGTGTACAGTTATATCCTAGACTGTAACATCCTATAGATGGGTCCGTATATCACTAGACTGTAACATCCTATAGATGGAGTGGACAGTTATATCACTAGACTGTAACATCCTATAGATGGAGTGTACAGTTATATCACTAGACTGTAACATCCTATAGACGGAGTGTACAGTTATATCACTAGACTGTAACATCCTATAGATGGAGAGGTGTACAGTTATATCACTAGACTGTAACATCCTAAGATGGAGTGTACAGTTATATCACTAGACCATGTACATCCTATAGGGAGTGTACAGTTTTCACTGACTGTAACATCCTATAGACGGAGTGTACAGTTATATCACTAGACTGTAACATCCTATAGACAGAGTGTACAGTTATATCACTAGACTGTAAGCTCAGATTATAACTGGACAGAGATTCCAGTTTCCGCATTAGATTGTAAGCTCTTTGGCACATGGTCTCCTTGTATCACTGTCTTGTAAGGTTGTTTTAACACGAGTGCAAACATTAGGATTCAATTCCCAGAATCTCCTTGAATCGGATTAAATCTATTCTTGCCATAGTCTGAAGCAGAATGTCATGTGACTGTAATGTCATGGTTATTACCCTGTCAATCAACGACAGACCAGGCTAAATATGATGACTCACCTCCTGTGTGACTTTCAGATTTCCTCGCGAGGACAACAATGTCTCCAGTTCATCCGTACTTCTAATTAGGGGGTCCACGGGGGGGTCTCTGGCTGTTCCTCATGTTTTCTTCTATTTCCTCGGCATCTAGGCCCTTTAAACTCTGGCTGCAATCGGAAAAAAACTTGTAAGCTGTGTATCATTCACATGGTTGGGCAATATGAATGGTACCCGGATACTTCACCGGATCAGAACGTCTGGATCAGAACTGTATATTAGTTCTAAATTATTCTCACCATAAAAAAAGAGATTATGTGATGATCACCCACAAACCCCAAAACTGTAAGAAATCTGAGAGGTTATGAAGACAAACTGCCCGAACTAACTAAAACTGTTCCTCCTCGTTCAGCTTCCTGGTTCTTCCAGTTGATGTGTCACTAATCGATATAACAGATGACATCACAGCCATGACTGATATTCCCCTAGCTGTCTCCCTTGGGCATGTGCGAGCTTGTTAAAAGAGCTTGGAGAGTAACGGGCAAAGGGAAAGGGAGAAACCATTTTGTTGCTTAGCAGTTTAGATTCTACATCGGGCAACTTTCGTTTATGGGATGAAATGCATCTAAAAAAGAGAAACCAGACAATTGTCCACTGATTTGTCACTGGTTTACAACAGCTTCCTCTCCCAGACAACACAGTGACTAAGGTTAATATGCCCTCAACACCCCCCCCCCATCTAGTCCTGTGCCTCCCTCCACTCCCACAGAGTCTGGGTTTTCCGTACTGTCCATACCTGTGCCATGTCTACAGGGACGAAGACAGGCACAGGGTCGTAGGGGTGACCTGAGTTCATTGTCATCCCACAGAACACCAAATGCAGAAGTGATCGACGTCTCTACATGTAACACGCGCTACACGAGGAGAGCTGCACCCTTAACTATAGGTGTTGTGCGTGGGAACTTCCTACACGTGATTTACAACCATTGTCTGGGTCATAGAGAGGTCTTGTGGGAGTCAAGGAACTCTCTACTGACATCATCAGACCAACCATGTAGTGAACCTGTAACTCGTATAACCTGTGAATCGTATAAAAACACTCCGTCCCCTAAAGTCACAACTGACGCTCTGGCAGTGGGGAGAGTAGGGGCTAGAGCATGTGTGACTGTTGTATGTAGGTCAGTGACCGCACAAATCTGCTGACCTCAGAGTATAATGGTGGCCATAGACGCTACAACCGTTCGTCCAATCCGCAGGTCGTACAATTGGATTGGCGGTCGGCACCAAATCCAACGTACGACGAGTGTTCGGTTCTATTGGTGTACGGTAAAAAGCATGTGGTTGGTAGCGTGATTATACCGTCTAGTGCACAGTAAAAAGAACGGGTCTTAAAGAATTTATCGGAATGATCTTATAAAACTTCCCTTCACCTCTCTGAAACTAAATTTAGTCACTCCGCAATTCATAATATCCCTCACTAAAGGGGAACTGCGGTCTCCATACCAGTGGCCTTTATTAAAAAACAGCACGCTCCTACTTAAAATGACTCCACGATTATATTCTAGTGCCGTCTATGCAAAGTTACAGCAGTATAAACGGGTTGTTTTTTCGTTACTAGCACTATGCGCTGTGACATCACGAGCACTTGGGGTCTGCTACAAGTTTAAGGTTGGAGCATGCTCACTGCTGGGACAGAGCTCATCAGCTGCATCATAAGCCCCGCCTCCACAACTTCTAAAACATTTTTAAAGCCTGAAAAGAGTTTTCTCTTTCTCCCTAAATTTTTGGGGTGGGGCTTATATGACACAGATTATCAACACGTGACTGTCACAGGGACAGTGCAGTCTGGGAAGTGTAACTTTACAAGCCTCTAACTTAAGGTCCAGAGAAACTAGAGAAATCATCCTAGGAACTTGTTATGGAGCCGACAGCTACTCTTTAAAGAAGAATTAAAGCTAAAATATAAACAAGCCAGAATGGATTCTATAATTCAATTGTTTAAAGGGCATCTCCAGCCTGTAAATTTTTTATTTTGATATGCCCCCCCCCCATTATGGGAGGTAAACCCTCCCACCACAGTGTGCCCTGGACATTCTCGAATCCTACCTCTCCCCCTGCCAGAGCTGTCTAGTATCTATTGGGTGACCTGCCTGTGTCCTCTCTCTAATCAAGAATTAACGTGAGAAAACATTCCTTTCTAGACATTAGGAAATACCAGACCGTCGTCACAGAAATATAGAATCGCATTCTGGCTGTGTGTGATTTAGCCTTAGATTTAAACTCCTTAAAACCTCTCTTTATGGAGACCCGTCTGCCCTGTACAGACATTGTTATATGGTGGTTTTTATAAAGTCATTTATGTCCTTTTACAGCCTCTAATTGGCTTTCCCATTTGCCACCAGACGGTGTGGAATAGTTCCCCTTATCACATGAGAATGGGAGATTCATTCCTAGATATCCTGTTGCCCATTTACAGGGAGGGGGCGGAGATTAGCACTTGGGTGGCCTTTACAGCCCACCCCCCATCTGAGCCCCACCCCCTACTCACTCATTGATGAAATGGAAACAGACCCATGATGCACAGAAATGGAAGGACAGCAATGACTGTAACAATGGGTTAATGCTTCAGTTACCAACCTCCCGTTTAATGAATTCAAAACGGGTTAACTTCCCTTTATTTTACTTTATTCAGTACCCTGAGCTGGTCGTAGTCGTCTCTCTTCCTGGAGTCTTTTTCCCCGGCTCCCAGCTGTGGCCAGCGGAAGGAATCTCTAGAGTGCATGGAAGATCGCAAGCGACAGGATCTCCTCATGGGGACCGCAGCAAAGCCATCCGCTCCTCCTGGCAGATCATCCTCACTGGGCAGACTGGGCTCAATGCAGAGAGACAGCGCTGTTTGTTCACCCGCCCCATGAAGGTCTCCGACCCCCCACAGGACGAAAACACCTCCGTTATTTTCATATCCAGAAATCTTCATTAAGTACAGAGACTGCAAAACACGTTCTTGCAGATCAGAAACCCCAAACAGAGTTCTCCTACAAGGAATCTTAGTATAGAAAGCAGACGTGTAAGGTTGGGTGGTGCTCGTGTACATATAAAGGAGAGGATGGGTAAGGTTGGGGGTCTGCTGACATATAAAGGAGGAGACTTGTAAGGTTGGGGGGTCTCTTACCTATAAAGGACGAGACGTGTAAGGTTGGGGGTCTCTGACATATAAGGAGAACGTGTAAGGTTGGGGTCTTCTGGTACATATAGGAGGACGCGTGTAAGGGTTGGGGGTCTCTTTACATATAAACGGAGAAGACGGTAAGGTGGGGGCTGACAATGGAGACGTTAGTGGGTTCGTACATATAAAGGAGCGACGTGTGAGGTTGGGGGTCCTGTACAATAAGAGCGAGAGACGTTGTAAGGTTGGGGGTCTTGTACATATACACAGGAGAAGACGTGTAAGGTTGGGGGTCTCTTGACTATAAAGGAGAGACGTGTAAGGTTGGGGTCTCTGTACATATAAAGAGAGACGAGGTGGGTTGCTATAAGGGAAGCCGTTAAGTTGGGGTCTCTGTACATATAAAGGAGAGAGGTAAGGTTGGGTCCTCTGTTCCATATAAAGGGAGAGAACGTGTAAGTTGGGGTGCTCCGTACATATTAAAGCGAGATCGTGTAGAGTTTGGGGGGTCTCTGATACATATAAAGGAGAGACGTGTAAAGGTTGGGGGTCTTTTACATATAAAGGAGAACGTTGTAAGGTGGGGCCTCGTACATATAAAGGAGAGACGTAAGGTTGGGGGTACTCTGGTACATAGATAAAGGAGTTAACTGTAGGTTGGGGGTCTCTGTACATATAAGGAGAGACGTGTACGGTTGTGGTCCTGTATCATAAGGAGCTGTAAGGGGCTCTACGAAGGAGAGACGTGGAAGTTGGGGGTCTCTGTACCATATAAAGAGGAGACGTGTAAGGTTGGGGGTCTCTGTACATATAAAGGAGAGACGTTGTAAGTTGGGGGTCTCGTACATATAAACGTGACGAGACGTGTAAAAGGTTGGGGGTCTCTGTACTATTAAAGGAGAGAAGTGTAAGGTGGGGGCTCTGTACATATAAAGGAGAGACGTTAAGCGGTTGGGGGTCTCTGTACATATAAAGGAAGCGTGTAGGTTGGTGGTCTCCCTGTCAATCTAAGGAGAGACGTGTAAGGGTTGGTGGTCCTGGACATATAAAGGAGACGACGTGTAAGGTTGGGGGTCTCTGTACATATAAAGGAGAGCCGTGTACAGGTTGGGGGTCTCTGTACATATAAAGTGACCGGGAACGATACTAACACCGACCGACCGACGCCCGACGTGTTAAAAAAGGTGGGGCGCCTCTGTACAATATAAGGAGAGACCGGTAAAGGTTGGGGGTCTCTCGTACATATAAGAGGAGTATGTGTCCTACAAGGGAGACTGTAAGGTTGGGGGTTCTGTAACATATAAGGAGAGACGTGTGGGCTCTGAATAAATGAAGAGTGGGTGGGCTCTGTACCTATAAAGGAGAGACGTGTAAGGTTGGGGGTCTCTGTACATACAAAGAAGACGTGTTAGTTTGGGGGGTCCTGTCAATAAAGGAGAGACGTGTAAGGTTGGGGTCTCTGTACTATAAGGAGAGACGGGGTGCTAAGGAGAGGTAAGGGGTGGTCCTCTGTACATATAAAGGAGTACGTGTAAGGTTGGGGGTCGCTACATATAAAGGAGAGACGTGTAGGTTGGGTGGTCTCTGTAACATGATAAAGGGAGAGTGTAGTAGGTGGGGGTCTCTGTACATATAAAGGGAGACGGTAAGGTTGGGGTCTCTGTCATATAAGGAGAGAAAGTGTAGGTTGGGGTCTCTGTACATATAAAGGAGAGATGTGTAAGGTTTTGGGGGTCTCCTGGTACATCTAAAGGATGAGTGTAAGGGTGGGGTTCCTCTGTACATATAAAGGAGAGACGTTAGTAGGTTGGGGGTCTTCCGTACATATAAAGGAAGAGTGTAAGGTTGGGGGTCCTCTTACATATAAAGAGAGAGCTGTAAGGTGGGGGTCTCTGTACACCTTAGGAGAGACGTGTAGGTTGGGGTCTCTGTACATATAAGGGACGATCGTGTACGTTGGGGGTCTTTGTAACATAAAGGAGAGACGTGTAAGGTTGGGGTCTCTGTACCTATAAAGGAGGACGTGGTAAGGTTGGGGTCTCTGTACATATAAGAGAAATTATGTAAGTCTGGGGGTCTCTGTACATCTAAGACGAAGAGGGCGTGTGAAGGTTGGGGGTCTCTGTACATATAAAGGAAGAGACAGGTCGGTGAGGGTCGCCTGTAATATAAAGAAACTGTGTAAGGCTGGGGTCTCTAGTACATATAGAAGAGACATGTAGCTGTGGGGGTCTCTGGACACATAAAGAACGAGACAGTAAGGTTGGGGGTCTTGTACTAATAAAAGAGATGATGTGTAAGTTGGGGTGTTTTCAATAAAGGAAGAGACAGTAAGGTTGGGGTCTGTCACATAAAAAAGAGAATGTATAGGTGGCGGGTCTCTGACTATAAAGGAGAGAAACATGTGTAAGGTGGGGGTCTCGTTACACATAAGAAGACAGGTGGCGACAGAATAGTGTAAGGTTGGGGCTCTTCTGTCATAAGAGAGACTGGTCAAGTTTGGGGGTCTCGTACAATATAGGAGACGGTAAGGTTGTCGTTCTAAGGAGAGAGTGATTGGGTCGATACATGGGGCTTAGTGGTTCTGTACAATTTTATTAAAGAGAATGTGTAAGGTTGGGTTGGGGGTCTCTGTACACATGAGTAAGAGACGTGTAAGGTTTGGGTCTCTTACACATAAGCAGAGACTGTGTAAGATTTGGTGGTCCTCACTCGAAAAGCGAGAGATCGTGTAGGGTTTGGGGTCCCCGTACCATAAAGCAGAGACTGTAAAGATTGGTGGTCTCTACTCATAACATCAGAGACGTGTCAGGTTGGGGTCTCTTACCATAAAGAGGGACGTGTAAGGTTTGGGGGTCTCTGTAACATAAAGCAGAGACGTGTTAGTTTGGGGTCTCTGTACAAACCTAAATCAGAGACCGTGAGTGTTTGCGGGTCTCTGTACACATTTAAAACAAGACGTGTAAGTGTTTGGGGTGTCTCTGTACACATAAGCAAGACGTGTAAGTTTGGGGTCTCCGTACACATTAAAAGCAGACCGTAAGCTGTTGGGGGTCTCTTACACATAAAGCAGAGACGTTTAGGTTTGGGGGCTGGGTCTCTGTACAACATAAAGAGAACGTGGTAGGTTGGGGGTCTCCGTACCATAAAAGCGAAAGACCTTGTACGATTGGTGGTCTCTACTCATAACGCAGAGACGTGTAGGTTGGGGGTCTCTGTACACATAAATCAGACGTGTAAGGTTAGGGTCTCTGTACAAAAAAATAAGCAGAGACGGTAACGGTTTTGGGGGTCTCTGTCACAGTAATAGCAGAGACGTGTATCGTTTGGGGGTCTGGTGACACATAAAGCAGAGAGTGTATCGTTTGGGGGTCTCTGTAACATAAAGCAGAGACATGAAGGCTTTTGGGGTCTCTGTACAAATTAAAGAGGAGGACGGTAGATTGGGGGCTCCTGCAAGATTTTTGCACTTACCAACCTCTGTTCACACCTTGGCTTAGGGCTGCATCCTGTACAGAACAATGTGATGGTAGCTTCTCGTTGTTACAATTGTGGATCATTATTCCTGCAAACACAAAAAGGAAATAGAATCTTTTAGTGCTGTTCTATGTATTTGGTACAGACTAAGATCATCCGTGACAATCAGATTAAACAATCCACATCAAGTTATGGGTACCCCTTTGCTATTAGGGGGGCACAAGATAGCTACACAGGAGGAGTCCCCTTGCGCTCACAGGGGGCATACCCTTTCATTCAATAGCCCTCGCAGGGGAGATGTAGATATGGGAGACGGGAAAAACTTTCCCATATTATCATCCGTAGAAGGAAGAAACTTTCCCCATATTTATCCTAGAAGGCAAGGAAACTTTCCCCATACTTAATATCCTAGAAGGGAAGTAACTTCCTTATTTGTTTATTCCGAGACGAAGAAGAAACTTGTCCCATATTATATCCTAGAAGGGAAGAAGGAATTTCCCATATTATATCCTAGAAGGGAAGATCTTACTAGGGAAACTTTCCCTATTATATCTGAGAAGGGAGAAAGAGAAACTTTCCCACTATAATCCTAGAAGGGAAGCCTCCATACCTAGAAGGGAAGAAATTGTCCCTAGTATATCCATAGAAGGAAAAACTCTATATCCAGAGGACTCCATATTATACCTAGAAGGGGACATAAACTTTCCCAATTATATCCTAGACAGGGAAGAAATCTTTCCCCATATATATCTAGACGACTCATTATTCTAAGGGAAGAAACTTTCCCGATATTATTCCTAGAAGGAGAAGAACCTTCCCCTATGTATAATCCTAGAAGGGAAGAGAAACTTTCCCATATTATATCCTAGAAGGAGGAAAGAAACTCTCTCCCATATATCATCCTAGAAGGAAGAATCTTCCCATATTAATCCTAGAAGGGAAGAAACGTTCTCCCATATTATATAAAACCTAATTAACTGAAGGGACAACTTTCCCATTATATCTAGGCAAGGAAGAAAACTTTCCCTATATATCCTAGAGGGAAAAACTTCCCATATTATTCTAGAAGGGAAGAAACTTCCATATTATAATCCTAGGAAGAAACCCCTTTCTAAGGGAACGAAACTTTCCCCTATATATCCTAGAAGGAAGAAACGTTTCCCTATTATATCCTAGAAGGGAAGAAACTTGCACCATATTAATCCTGAGGGAAAAAACTAGTTCCCATATTATCCTAGGAAGTTGGAGGAAGACAACTTTCCTCATATTATATCCTAGGAAGAGGGAAGACACTTCCCTATTATAATCCAGAAAGGTGAAGAAACTTTCCCAATTATATCCTAGAAGGGAAGAAACTTTCCCATATTCATGCTCTAGAAGGGAAGAACTCCTATTACCAGAGGACTTTCCCATATTATTCCTAAAGGAGAGAACTTTCCCATATTATATCTAGAAGGAAGACGAACTTTCCCATATTTAGTCCTAGAAGGGAAACCGAAACTTTCCCATATTATATCCTAGAGGAAGACCTTTTAAAGACAAGGGAGAAACTTTCCCATATTATATCCTAGAAGGGAAAGAAATTTCCCATTATATCTAGAAGAGAAGAAAACTTTCCCATATTATATCCTAGAAGGGAAAGAACTTATCTTCTGCGGAGAACTCCCTATTAATCCTAGAGGGGAAGAAACTTCCCATATTATTCCTAGAAGGGAAGAAACTTTCCGCATATTATTCTATTAAGAGAAGAAACTTTCCCATATATATCCTAGAAGGGAAGAAACTTTCCATATTTATACAGAGAGGAAGAAACTTTCCCCATATTAATATCCTAGAAGGGAAGAAACTTTCCATATTATATCTAATAGAAGAGAGAAGAAACTTTCCCCCATATTATATCCTCGAAGGGAAAGAAACTTCCCATAGTAATCCAGAAGTGAGAAAACTTTCCCAATTTATGCTTGAGGGAAGAAACTCCCCATATATATCCTGAAAGGGAAGAAACTTGTCCCATATTATATCCTAGAAGGGAAGCAACCTCTCCCAATATTTATATCCTAGAAGGGAAGAAACTTTCCCATTATATATCCTAGAAGGGAGAAACTCTCCCATATATAACCTAAAGAAGGGGAAGAACTTCCCATATATATCCTAGAAGGTAAGAAACTTTCACCATATTTACCTAGAAGGGAAGAAACTCCCATATTATATCCTAGAGAGGAGAAGAACTTCTCCCATATATCTTCTAGAAGGGAAGAAACTCTTCCAATTATATCCTAGAAGGGAAGAAACTTTCCATATTATACTGAAGGCCAAGAAACTTTCCCATCTTATATCCTGAAAGAAGGAAATTCTTTACCAGAAGGACGAAAACTTCCCATAATTATATCCTAGAAGGGAAGAAACTCTCCCTATTATAATCCTAGGTAAGGGAGATAACTCTCCCATATTATATCCAGAAGGAAGGAAGGGACTTCATTTTCTAGAAGAAAACTTTCCCATATTAATTCCTAGCGGATAGAGAAACTTTCCCATTATTAATCCTAAGAAGGGAAGAAAATTTCCCATTATTTGAAACCTCCCATATTATATCCTAGAAGGGAAGAAAATCTCCCATATTCGATTCCTAGGGAGAGAACTCCTTATTAGAAGGAAGAAACTCTCCATACCAGAGACTTATATTATTCCGTAAGGGGGAAGAAACCCCCATATCAGAGGGAGAAACTCTTCCAATTTCCTAAGAGACTTCCATATTATATCCTAGAAGGGGAAGAACTCTCCATATTTATTCCTAGAATGGGAAGAAACACGTTCCCATATTTATATCCTAGAAGGGAAGACATTCTCTCATATTAGAGACAATACCTGCTTCCTAAGCACATCACACATAGGAACTCCCACGGGGCCCAGTAATATGGTATCCTCAAATAAGAGGGTCTGTATGGGGTACCTGCGCCCCAGCTCCAAACTGGTAATCTAACAGCATTTCCCAGGGATTATACTTCCTGTCTAGTTTAAGTAACAGTGTTGACAACTGATCCCAGGACTAACTGACCCTGTAACCCCACAAGTGCTAATTACTGCAGTGACCTCTGTTTGTTTAGATGGTTAACCGAGGCTGCAGAGGGACATTTAAACGTGAATCCTGGTGGGAGGAGTTTACAAGGAATATGGATATTTCCTAGGGGAATTTCGGAAAATAAGCCTATCCAAGGCTCCATAATTAAACATTAAGTTACAATGTTATGGGATGGGAAAACGTGTACTCTTTAAACCAGACAACCTTTTACCCATAACTATGGACAGTCATGGATCCTCAAAAATGACACTGAAGACAAAGGAGCGCCAACACCAGACCCATTCCGCAGCCTGTAAACCTGTTTAAATGAACAGTACTTAATGTGTACATAGGAGAGCCACAGACTCATCTTTTAAACATTCAGACAATTCCTGTGAATAAGATATAAGGAGATGTAAAGTCTATGATAAATAAAAATTCGGTGATCCCCATCTAAAGAGGACTTCAATCTCACATTTAATTTAACCATTAAAATGTGTTCACGTTTCCTACTAATTGACATGTTTTGGGACATTATGCTCACCCCTTATCCCAAGCCCTGTCCTGCGCTTCTGGTTACACCTCCCTGTACGTCATGACATCAGCAGCAAAGGACCATAGGGAAAACAGGAAAGATACTTAGTTTGTATTACATTGGGATTTGCCCCTAAAATTTATTTCATTTCGCCTTAACAAGCTGCATGCAAGTCCTATTTCTATCAGTAGATGGCAGTAAGTATGTCTGTCCATTACATAAACATTTCTAGAATTTAGACTTTAAATAAACCTGTCAACACATCTGGTTATCTATTGAATCAGTTGGCTGCTCCTTCTCAAATCAAAAATGCTAATTTACAACAAGAAAGAGATCATTTGTCCTCAAGCTAATGCAGTTTGTTGTGACCACTAGTGGGGGATGTTTGAATTTAAACTTAATGGATAAATCCATCTCCTATTGGTGGAAAATTCCTGAGTGTAAACATTACCCCTTATGAAAGCAAAATAAGGTTGTATAAATCCTTACACAGAGATCCCCTTGTAAGAGTGGCCAGGAAAACCCTTAACCCTAAAAAAAAAAAAACAGGGGTCACGTTCCCATGAACACCCATGGTGGTGGGGTAGGGAAACATAGCATTCAAGACTTTACTTGGTGGCATCCTAGAAATTACATGCCACCTAACCAGATTCAGCAGAGAATTCTGGGATGTAAGTGTATGGTTAGAAGGAGACCGCCTTGTTTTTTACTAGCCCTACTCATAAACTACAAAACCCAAATCGTCCACTGACCCTTTTTTTTTTAACATTCCAATCACCCAAATATCCATCATTCGAGCGGTAAAAAAAAAAACAGCTGTGGGAGCTGTGGTCCATAGTGGAGGTTTTATTTCACTCAAAGCCGTAGCCACGTAATAATGTAGGACTTGAACATTCCCCCTTTAAATAGGTACATACCCTCCAACATTTCCCTTTAAAATAGGCACCTACCCTCAAACCTTCCCTGTGAAATAGGTACCCTACCCTCTAACTTCCGTTAAAGAGATACCTACCATCTAACATGTTTCCCCTTTAACTAGGTACCTTACCCTCCAACATCCACTATAGATACCGCCATCGAACAGTCCCTTTTAAATAGATACCTACACTCTAACCTCCCTTTTTAAATAGGTAGTTAACCTTCCAACATTCCCCTATAGATACATACACTCTAAACATTCCCCTTTAATAGTATACCTACCCTTAACATTTCCCCTTTAAATAGATACATACCCTCTACATTACCCTTTAAATAGGTAGCTACCTGCCAACATTCCCCTATAGATAACTACCTCTAACATGTCCCCTTAAAGATACTACCCTCTAACATCCCCGTGCAATAAGATACCTACCCTCCAACTTCCCTTTAAATAGGCACCTACCCCCAACATTCCCTCTTAAATAGGTACCTACCCTCCAAACATTTCCTTTAAATAGATAACCTAACCTCGAACATTCCCTTTAAATAGGTAGCTACCTTCAAAAACATTCCCCTATAATAGATACCTAACCTCAACATTCCCCTTTAAAATAGGTAGATACCTTCCAACATCCCCTCTATAAATAGGTACCGCCCCTCCAACAGTCCCCTTAAATAGGTAGCTACCCTCCCAAAAAATTCCCCTTAAATAGGTGGTACCAACCCCCAACATCCCACTTAAATCACTCATTCCCTTTCACATAGGTACTTATCCATCACAACATGCCCTTATAATAAATAGATACCAACCCTCAAACATTACCATTTAAAAGGGGTAACCTACCCTCCAACATTTCCCCTTTAAATAGGTACCTACCCCCAACATTCCAACTTAATAGATACCAACCTCCACATTCCCTTTTTTAAAAGGTACCTACCTCCAAACATTTCCCATTAAATAGGGACCTACCTCTAACATTCCCACTTGAAATAGGTAGAGACCATCCAAAATTCCTCTTTAAATAGGTTACTACAACCCCAACATTCCCCTTTTAAATAGGTAACCTTACCCCAACATTCCCTTTAAATAGATACCTCCCCCAAAAATTCCCTTTAAATTGGGTACCTACCCTCCAACATTCCCCTTTAATAGGTGACCTACCACCCAAACCATTCACTCTTTAAATAGATAAAAAAAAAAACCCTACCCCTCTGAACATTCCCTTTAAAGAGGGACCGTATGCACAAACATTCTCCTTGAAATAGATACCTCTACCGTCCAACATTCCCCTTTTAAATAGGTACCTACCCCCCAAAATTACCCTTTAAATAGATACTACCCTCTAAACATTCCCCGTTAAAAGGTTACCTATTCCCAAACATTCCCTTTTAAATAGGTACTACCCCCCAACATTTCTCCGGTAAATAGATACCTACCATCCAAACAGTTCCCTTTAAATTAGTACCTACCTCCAAATCCCCTTAATAAATACCAACCCTCAAACATTCCCTTTAAATAGGTACTACCATTCCAACAATTCACCTTTTTTAAATCGTTACCTATCCCCCCAACATCCCATGTTTTAAATAGGTACCTACCCCCCAAACATTCTATTTAAAATAGGTACCACCTTCCAACAATTCCCCTTTAAATAGGTACCTACCTTCCAAAACAATTCCCCTTTAAATAGATACCTAGCCTCAACATTCCCCTTTAAATAGGTACCTGACCCCCCAACATTCACCCTTTAAATAGTACATACCCCCCAAAATTCCTCTTAAATAGGTACCTACTTCCAAAAATTCCCCTTTAAATAGTACCCTTTACCCTCCAACATTCCCCTTTAAATAGGTACTACCCCAACATTCCCCTTAAAAATAACCAACCCTCCAACATTACCTTGTAAATTACGGTTACCTACCTTCCAACAATGCCCCTTTAAATAGGTACCTTACCCTATAACATTCCCCCCTTTAAATAGGTACCTATTCCCAACATTCCCTTTAAAGAGGTACCTATCCTCTAACATTCCCTTTATTTTAAATAGGTACCTACCCAAACATTCCCCTTAAATAGGTACTACTCTCCAAAATTCGCCTTAATAGGTACCTCCGACCAACTTTCCCCTTTTTCCTTTAAATACGGTAACTTACCCTCTAACATTCCCCTTTATAAATAGGTACCTACCCCCCCAAACATTCCCCTTTAAATAGGTAACCTACCCCCCAACATTCCTCTTTAAATGAGATACCTATGTCCAACATTCCCCTGTAAATAGGTACCTACCTTCCAAATCCCCTATAAATAGATACATACCCTCAACATTCCCCTTTTACATAGGTACCTACCCTACAACATTCCCCTTTAAATAGATACCTACCCCTGAACATTCCCCTTCTAAATAGGACCTACCCTTAAACATTCCACTTTAAAAGATACCTACCCTCTTAACATTCCCCTTTAAATAGGGTCACCTACCCCCACATTCCCCTTTAATACGGTACCTACCCCCCAACATTCCTCTTTAAATAGATACCTACCTCAACATTCCCCCTTAAAAATAAGGTACTATTCCCAACATTTACCCTTTGCCTAAATAGGTACCATCCTCTACCATTTCCCCTTTAAATAGGTACCTACCCCCAAACATTCCCCTTTAAATAGGTAATTACTCCTCCAAAGTCCTCTTTAAATAGAACCTACCTCTAAACATTTCCCCTTTAAATAGGTACCTAGTTCCAAACATTCCCTTAAATAGTACCGATCCTCTAACATTCCCTTTAAATAGGTAACTCCCCCCAAACATTCCCTTTAAATAGCGTAACTACTCTCCAAATTCCCCTTTAAATAAGGTACCTTACCGACCAACATTCCCTTTTAAAATAGGTACTACCGACCAACAACATTTACCTTTAGATAGGTAACCACTGTCCAACATTCCCCTTTAAATAGGTACCTACTTCCAACATACCCCTATAATAGGATACCACCCTCAACATTCCCCTTTAATAGGTACCTACCCTAACAAACATTTCCCTATAAATAGATACCTACCCTCTAACATTCCCCTGTTAAATAGGTAACCTAAACTCCAACTTCCCCTGTAATTTAAATAGGGGCCTATCCCCAAAATCCCTTTAAATACGGTACCTACCCCCCAAACATTCCTTTTAAATAGGACCTACCCCCAACATTCACCCTTAAATAGATACCAACCCTCCAAATTTCCCTTTTAAATAGGGGTTACCTAACAATTAAAGGGCAATGCCTTTCTTATAAAGTGGACTATCTAAGGGTACATTGAGGCTGAGAAATAAAGGTTATATACAGCCTAATACTTAAGATTTCCCCCAGTCATTACTTACCGAGAATTTTTCTCTCCAAATCATATGGCGGTGGGGGGTAGTCTCCCACCTCCTTTCTAAATCTAGTACAGTATGTACCCTGGGACAATGCACCTGCAAGGCCCGCCTCCAGAAACAGTGTTAGAAATACTGGTTGGCGCCCTGGGTGAGCTAGAACCAATCGCTGCCACAACCAGGAACATCCGGTTTGTAAACCTATCTGCTTGACATTTTAATGGACTGGTGTGATTAAAGCGAAGCGAAACCTATTTAGCAGTAACTGTTATATATTTTTTTTTTTTTTGGGGAAACTAGTAAGTAAACCAATGATGTCCCCCGACAACTCCCAGCCTCCTTGGATGCTAACTGTGATGATTGATGTCATAGATGTTATCCAGCAGCAACATGAGAGGATCACATTGATCACAACTGGACCTGGGCCAAGCAAATCGAATGCACTCTGTGCCCTCATTGGTATCAGACTCACATAGAACAAGCAGACACTTGGCATTTGCTCAGAATTGTGACAAAAATTTAGCCGTGGCACAGTACGAACCTCATTCAATAAATATTAGACGTGGCACAGACGAACTCATTAAAATAAATATTAGCCGTGGCACAGGGATGAAACACATTAAATAAATTATAGCCGTGGCACAGTAAACCTCATTTAAATAAATAAATATTGCCGCGGCACAGTATGAAACCTCATTAAATAAATATAGCGTGGCCACAGTACGAACCTCATATTAAATAAATATTTAGCCGTGCACAGTACAAACCTCATTAAAAATAAATTATAGCCGTGGGCACAGTACAAACCTCAGGATTATTAGCCGTGGCACAGGTAGAACCAACATATTAATAAACTTTAGCCGTGGCACAGTACAAACCTCATTAAAATAAATATTAGCCTGGCACAGTCACGAACCTCATTAAATAAATATCTAGCCGCTGGCACCAGTACAAACCTCATTAATTAAATAGTAGCCATGTGTACAGTCAAACCTCCTTATTATTAGCCGAGGCACAGTATACGAACCCCATAAATTAAATTATAGCCGCTTGGGCAAAGTACAAACAAACCTCATAAAAATAATATTAGCCGTAGCACAGTACGAAACCCCATTAATTAAATATAGCCGTGGCACGTACCAAACCTCATAAATAAAATAAAATTAGCCGGGCACAGTACAAACGCATAAATAATAAATATTAGACCGTTGCACAGTACAAACTCATTAAAATAAATAAATATTAGCCGGTGGCACAGTACGAACCTATTAAAATAAATATAGCCGTCTGGCACAGTTAAAAAACTCATTAATAAATATAGCCGTGGACAGACGAAATCATTAAATGAAATATAGCCGTGGCACCGGTAAAAAACCTCATTAAATAAATATTAGCCGTGGCACAGACGAACAGTCTTAAAACAATATAGCCGATTGGGCACCAGTAAGAACCTCATTAAATAAATAGAGCCGTGGCAACAGTACAAACCTGACATGAAATAAATTCCATCTCCATTCCAGTCCACGACCCTCGGACCAGCGTCTTCTTGGCAGTCGGCCAGGACGGCTGCCCAGGCAAGTCGGAAACCCGGCCAGCGCGGCCGGGCAGTCTGCCATTACTGTCCCCATGTCCATTCCATTCCCCTTCCCTCTTTCCTGGCATTCTGCACAGACTGCGCCAAGCCATGGCCACGCACCGGCGCGCGCAGGGCGTGGCAGTGCGGCAAGAACTGCGCCAAGGCCTAGGCCATACCCTGCCCTCGCTTCATTGAAGGCGGCAAAGTCGCCCAGGCCATTCTCACTGCCTCCGTCCCTCTGCGTGCCGTGCAGGTCTGCCATTACTGCTCCCCAGTCATTCCCACGCCCCTGGTCCGGTCTGTCTGACTGTTGCATTTCTGCTCATACTCGCCATGTCCAGGCCCGGGACCCCTTCCCTCTCTTCCTGGTCAGGCGGCAGAATTATCCCGGCCATGCCAGCCACGGCCCTGCGGGCGGGCCAGGCGGCCAGGACGTGACCCACAGGGCCAGGCTCACGCCCCTCCCGGCGCGGCGTGGAAGGCGGCCAGAGGCGCCCAGGCCAGGCCACGCCCCGGCCACCACGGCCGGGGCAGGGCGGCCAGGACGGCGCCCCAGGCCAGCCACGCCCCGACCCGGCGGGCCTGGCAGGCTGGCCAGACGTCGCCAGGCCTAGCCCACGCCCCGGCCCGCGCGGCCGGGCAGGCGGCAGACGGCGCCCAGGCCATGTCCTGACCCCGGCCCTCGCGGCCTTGTGCATTCTGCCATACGGCGCCCATTGCCATTCCACTCCCTTCCCGCGCTTCCTTTCATGTTGACCATACTCTCTCCCATCTCCATATCCACTCCCTTCTCTCTGGGGGGGTACTAAAGATCTGTTGGATTAGCGTGGCAGCACCTTAATCAGACATCAAGCCTGCAATCTCCTTGTTTGCACTAGAAAGGAGGGGTACTAAAGATCTGTTGGATTAGCGTGGCAGCACCATAGGATTCTGCCTTTTTAACCAATCATTTTGCCAAAATGACGTCCCCAGCCAGATTTTTCAGAAAAGGATAAAAAGTAACATCTAAATGATGTAAGTAGAGTAAAATAACATACTAGGCCAAAGACCAATGAACTAGGGACGCACAGCTATTAAGCTATTATAAAATAATAAAAACCATTTTTCAGGTGAACTTTGCCTTTAAGATTTCAGCTTCAGTCACATGTGCAATAGAGATAATATCCAGGTAAACGAAAACGTCACATGATTCCCACAGGTGATTAACAATGATCAGATTTAGCTCCTCCCCTTGTCTCTGTTATATTGTATTTAAATATAATAACATGGGACGAGAGATCACAGTGTTCCCCAAAGGGACGAGAGATCACAGTGTCCCCCAAAGGGACGAGAGATCACAGTGTTCCCCAAAGGGACGAGAGATCACAGTGTTCCCCAAAGGGACGAGAGATCACAGTGTTCCCCAAAGGGACGAGAGATCACAGTGTTCCCCAAAGGGACGAGAGATCACAGTGTTCCCCAAAGGGATGAGAGATCACAGTGTTCCCAAAGGGACGAGAGATCACAGTGTTCCCCAAAGGGACGAGAGATCACAGTGTTCCCCAAAGGGACGAGAGATCACAGTGTTCCCCAAAGGGACGCGAGATCACAGTGTCCCCAAAGGGACCCACCAGCTTGTTTATACAGACACAGACAGTAATTAATTTCACCTGACGAAGAGGAGGTTCCCCAATAGGTCGAACATACTTATTTATATTCTTATTTACTAAAGGTGGGTACACACCTTGCAATAATTATTCTGGCCGATCGGTAGTTCAGTGTATTGATTGATTGGAATGAAATATTTTAATGATTTTTCGGACGCGATTCATTCGTACGAATCCGACCAACACACATGTCCGAAAACCACGTGGACATCAGATGTTTTCTAGTAGACCAGTAAAAAGGGAACATCTGATTGGTTGAGGAAATTAACAACTCAGGAGAATCTTTGAACTTCTTACTAAAACAAATCTGACTATATCTAATGGTGGCCATACACGTAGTGATATTAGAAACCCACGTCCTTTATCGGGAACATTTCTATACATTAAACTTCATATTAGCCTTTACTTACCCTTTAACCATAGATTACTGGTTATGACTTGTATACCAATATGAATAGAGTTGACTGGGTGAACTGAATGTTCAGTGCCATGTAAAGCTAGGTATTCACTATACAATCCTTGCGGCAAAAGCAGTGGTCCAAAGAAGACCGCACGATCAGTTGTGATTTTCCGACCTGTCCGGTCGTTCGAGGCCGCAAAAAAGGCACCGTGTGTACCTAGCTTAAGATACTTACAATACATGAGTAGAGTGATTTGGCTTGTTGGCTTAGCACTCCCTCTAGTGGGAAAAAATGCACACAAGGTTCAACTCTGATAATGAGTACAAAACATACCAATTAAGTTGACCATGCCTCTCACAGGGGTGAGGGAGGGGCTAGAGAATTTAATGAGCATGCTCCACTATGTATATGGGTCACTGACCCACTCTGAATTTAGAAGCATTATGGGAAATTATTTGTTTAATTCTGCAGATGTGAGAGATACAGCTGTTAGACTTTATACAGGATTTTTAGCTTTAAAACTGTTTCTATACCTTGTTGATAATTAATAAGACCTGTGCTATTCTGCTTCCTTAACCTGGGTTTCACCATATTAAGTCTGTTCTTACAAATGGGCTGTCCTGGTTAATGATGGCTGCAGGCTTGTGGGAATAGTTTTAGGACCAGGACCAGTCTGCTGGATTATTTGAGAATGGAGAATTTGTGGTGAGACGACTTCACTTTAGAGTGTAAGCTCTGTGGTCCAAGGACAGCTTTTCCTACTTTTGCGTCAGCATTGGGCTATGAAAGTTTAAAGGAGAAGTTAACCCTAAAACACATTTTTCCCTGACACAAAGGTCAGAAACTGCCAATGAAAATGATGTATCACTTCAACTTTGACTCCTCCCTCTTCCTTTAGCACAGGGAGATACAAAGTATATATTTGGATGCAGAACCCACAGAGCATGTCTGAGCTCATTGAGCTATGGGAGGGGCAGTAACTACAGGGATTTCTGCTCTGTATGATATTACTGTGTATCAGTGGTTAGTAATCACATAGGAAGCCAAGTGATATATTGTTTAAGTCTGCAGTTTCTGGCATATAAATGGGGGGAAATAGGTTGTAGGGTAGACTTTTCCTTTAAAGCCGACACTAAGTTTTGGTGTCCTTATAAGTAGCAATGAGACTATACTAATAGTAGTGCTCCACGTTCCTTATCCATGAGGTAGCGTGATATTGGGAACTGGGCAGAATGTTCCCACAGCCATAAGGGGCCCTCTGAAGGGCTATAGAATTCTGGGACAAAGTTTGATAAATGTATACGTAATGTTCGTTCGTTGTAATTGGTGCAGGGTTCAGCCAATCAGAACCTTTTTGTACTTTTTAAACTAGCCAATTCCATGTCGCATATAATCATGAAATTGTAGAGCGATCAGCCAATGTACTCACCATCTGGGTAACTGTACGTGATGTCAATGCCAGACATGGACACAGATTTAGAGAGGGGATTATACATGTTAATGTGTGAAGAGAGGTAAGCGTGTAGCCTTTTAGCGTGTTCCTAAACATGACAAAAAACAGAAAAGAGAGCATCATAAAAAAGACAGAAAAACATACAACAGTTCACTAGATAGACTGTATAGACAGAGTGTACAGTTATATCACTAGACTGTAACATCCTATAGATGGAGTGTACAGTTATATCACTAGACTGTAACATCCTATAGATGGAGTGTACAGTTTATATCACTGATGTAACATCCTATAGGGATGAGGTGTACAGTTATATCACTAGACTGTAAATCCTATTAGACAGAGTGTACCGGTAATCCCACTTAGACTGTATAACATCCTATAGATGGAGTGTACAGTTATTCACTAGACTGTAACATCCTATAGACGGAGGGTACCGTTAGTTATCACTAGACTGGTAAAATCCTATAGATGGAGTGTACAGTATATCACTAGACTGTAAACATCCTATAGATGGAGTGTACAGTTTATATCACTAGATGTAACATCCTATAGAGGAGTGTACAGTTATATTCACTAGACGTAACATCCTAAGAGAGTGTACAGTTATATCACTAGACTGAACATCCTATAGATGGAGTGTACAGTTATATCACTAGACTGTAACATCTATAGATGGAGTGTACAGGTATATCACTAGACTGTAACATCCTATAGACGGAGTGTACGTTATATCACTAGACTTAACATCCTATAGACGGATGTGTACAGTTACACCTAGACTGTAAACACCTATAGATGGAGGGTACAGTTATATCACTAGACTGTAACATCCTATAGATGGGTGTACAGTTATATCATCTAGACTGTAACATCCATAGATGGAGTGTACAGTTATATCACTAGACTTAACATCCTATAGAGGAGTGTACAGTATATCACTCACTGTAACATCCTATAGAGGAGTGTACAGTTATATCACTAGACTGTAAAATCCTAT
The DNA here is from genome assembly GCA_019447015.1 of Hymenochirus boettgeri. Taxonomy (NCBI): domain Eukaryota; kingdom Metazoa; phylum Chordata; class Amphibia; order Anura; family Pipidae; genus Hymenochirus; species Hymenochirus boettgeri. The sequence goes on along the minus strand of JAACNH010000013.1, from coordinate 1,378,062 downwards.
AGATGGAAGTGTACAGTTATATCACTAGACTGTAACATCCTTAGATGGAGTGTACAGTTATATCACTAGACTGTAACATCCTATAGACGAGTGTACAGTTATATCACTAGACTGGTAACATCCTATAGAGGAGTGTACAGTTATATCACTAGACTGTAACATCCTATAGACGGAGTGTACAGTTATCTCACTAGACTGTAACATCCTATAGATGGAGTGTACAGTATATCACTAGACTGTAACATCTATAGATGGAGTGTACAGTTATATCACTAGACTGTAAATCCTATAGAGAGTGTACAGTTATTACACTAGACTGTAACCACCTATAGACGGAGTGTCAGTTATATAATAGACGTAAATCCATAGATGAGGTACAGTTATATCACTAGACGTAACATCCTATAGACGGCGTGTACAGTTACTATCACTAGACTGTAACATCCTATAGACGGAGTGTACAGATTATAATCATAGACTGTAACATCTATAGATGGAGTGTTACAGTTATATCACTAGACTGTAACATCCTAGAGATGGACAGTGTACAGTATATCACTAGACTGTAACATCCTATAGATGGAGTGTACAGTTATATCACTAGACTGTAACATCCTATAGATGGAGTGTACAGTATCTCAACTGACTGTAACATCCTATAGACGGAGTGTACAGTTTATCACTAGACTGTAACATCTATAGACGGAGTGTACAGTTATATCACTAGACTGTAACATCCTATAGATGGAGTGTACAGTTATATCACTAGACTGTAACACTCCTATAGACGGATGTGTACGTTATATCACTAGACTGTAACATTCTATGACGGGTGTACAGTGTATATAACAGATGTAACATCTATAGACGGAGTGTACAGTTATATCACTAGACTGTAACATCCTATAGACGGAGTGTACAGTTATATCATAGACTGTAACATCCTATAGACGGAGTGTACAGTTTATCACTAGACTGTAACATCTATAGACGGAGTGTACAGTTATATCACTAGACTGTAACATCCTATAGACGGAGTGTACAGTTAATACATAGACGTAACATCCTATAGACGGAGTGTACAGTTATATCACTAGACTGTAACATCCTATAGACGGAGTGTACAGTTATATCACTAGACTGTAACATCCTATAGACGGAGTGTACAGTTATATCACTAGACTGTAACATCCTATAAGGGAGGTGTACAGTTATATCACTAGACTGTAACATCCTATAGATGGAGTGTACAGTTATATCACTGACTGAAAATCCTATGAGAGAGGTACAGTTATATCACTAGACTGTAACATCCTATAGATGGAGTGTACAGTTATATCACTAGACTGTAACATCCTATAGATGGAGTGTATTACGTATATCACTAGACTGTAAAACATCATAGAGGAGTGTACAGTTATATCACTAGACTGTAACATCCTATAGATGGGGTGTACAGTTATATCACTAGACTGAAATCCTATAGACAGAGTGTACAGTTTATCACTAGACTGTAACATCCTATAGATGGAGGTACAGTATATCACTAGACGTAACATCCTTAGATGGAGTGTACAGTTTCTATCACTAGACTGTAACATCCTATAGATGGAGTGGTACAGTATATCACTAGACTGTAACATCCCTATAGATGGAGGTGTACAGTTATATCACTAGACTGTAACATCCTATAGACGGAGTGTACAGTTATATCACATAGACTGTAACAATCCTATAGACGGAGTGTACAGTTATATCACTAGACTGTAACATCCTATAGATGGAGTGTACAGTTATATCACTAGACTGTAACATCCTATAGACGGAGTGTACAGTTATATCACTAGACTGTAACATCCTATAGACGGAGTGTACAGTTATATCACTAGACTGTAACATCCTATAGACAGAGTGTACAGTTATATCACTAGACTGTAACATCCTATAGAGAGTGTACAGTTATTTATCACTAGACTGTAACATCTATAGATGGAGTGTACAGTTATATCACTAGACGGTAACATCCTATGAGATAGTGTACAGTGTATATCACTAGACTGTAACATCCTATAGAGGAGTGTACAGTTCTCACATAGACTGTAACATCTATAGATGGAGTGTACAGTTATATCAATAGACTGTAACATCCTATAGACGGAGTGTACAGTATCTCATAGACGTAACATCCTATAGAGGAGTGTACAGTATATCATAGACTGTAACATCCTATAGACGGAGTGTACAGTTCTATCACTAGACTGTAACATCCTATAGATGGAGTGGTACAGTTATATCACTAGACGTAACATCCTATAGAGGAGTGTACAGTATATCACTAGACTGTAACATCCTATAGCGGAGTGTACAGTTAATCACTAGACTGTAACATCCTATAGATGGAGTGTACAGTTATATCACTAGACTGTAACATCTATAGACGAGTGTACAGTTATATCACTAGATGTAACATCCTATAGACAGAGTGTACAGTTATATACTAGACTGTAACATCCTATAGCGGAGTGTACAGTTATATCACTAGACTGTAACATCTGTAGATGGAGTGTACCGTTATATCCACTAGACTGTAACATCCTATAGATGGAGTGTACAGTTATATCACTAGACTGTAACATCCTATAGATGGAGTGTACAGTTTTATCACTAGACGTAAATCCTATAGATGGAGGTGTAAGTTTATCACTAGACTGTAAAATCCTATAGAGGAGTGTTAGTTTATCACTGACTGTAACATCCTATGACTATACATATAGAGTACAGTTCAGTTATACTAGACTGTAAATCCTATATGACGAGTAACTGTATGAGGTATTACAGTATATCTAGACTGTAACATCCTATAGAGGAGGTACAGTTATATCACTAGACTGTAACATCCTCTAGCGGAGTGTACAGTTATACACTAGACTGTAACATCCTATAGATGGTGTACAGTTATATCACAGACTGTAACATCCTATAGATGGAGTGTACAGTTTATCACTAGACTGTAAATCTATAGATGGAGTGTACCAGTATATCACTAGACTGAACTCCTATAGATGGAGTGTACAGTTATATCAATAGATGTAACATCCTATAGATGGAGTGTACAGTTATATCACTAGACGTAACATCCTATAGATGAGGGTACAGTTTATCACTAGACTGTAACATCTTAGATGGAGTGTACAGTTTATTCATAGACTGTAACATCCCATAGATGGAGTGTACAGTTATATCACTAGACTGTGTAACAATCCTATAGATGGAGTGTACAGTTATATCACTAGACTGTAAAACTCTATTAGATGGAGGTACAGTTATATCACTAGACTGTAACATCCATAGATGGAGTGTACAGTTATATACTAGACGTAACATCCTATAGATGGAGTGTACAGTTATATCACTAGACTGTAACATCCTATAGAGGAGTGTACAGTATAATCACTAGACTGTAACATCCTATAGATGGAGTGTACAGTATATCACTAGAGCTGTAACATCCTATAGACGAGTGTACAGTTATATCACTAGACTGTAACATCCTATAGACGGAGTGTACAGTTATATCACTAGACTGTAACACTATAGATGGAGTGTACAGTTATATCACTAGACTTGTAACATCCTATAGAGGAGTGTACAGTTATATCACTAGACTGTAACATCCTATAGATGGAGTGTACAGTTCTATCACTAGACTGTAACATCCTATCGATGGAGTACAGTATATCATAGACTGTAACATCTATAGATGGAGTTACAGTTATATCACTAGACGTAACATCTATAGACGGAGTGTACAGTTTAATCACTAGACTGTAACATCCTATAGAGGAGTGTACGTTATATCACTATGACTGGAACATCCTATAGACGGAGTGTACAGTTTATATCACTAGACTGTAAACACCTATAGACGGAGTGTACAGTTATATCACTAGGACTGTAACTACCTATAGACGAGTGTACAGTTATACACTAGACTGTAACATCCTATAGAGGAGTGTACGTTATATCACTAGACTGTAACATCCATAGAGGAGTGTACAGTTATATCACTAGACGGTAACATCCTATAGATGGAGTGTACAGTTATATCCTAGACTGAAATCCTATGATGGAGTGTACAGTTATATCACTAGACTGTAACATCTATAGACAGAGTGTACAGTGTATATCACTATACTGTAAACAAAATCCTATAGATGGAGTGGTACAGTTATATCACTAGACTGTAACAATCCTAAGATGGAGGTACAGTTATATCACTAGACTGTAAACATCCTATAGATGGAGGTACAGTTATATCACTAGACTGTAACATCCTAGAGATGGGTGTACAGTTATATCACTAGACTGTAACATCCTATAGATGGAGTGTACAGTTATATCACTAGACTGTAACATCCTATAGATGGAGTGTACAGTTATATCACTAGACTGTAACATCCTATAGACGGAGTGTACAGTTATATCACTAGACTGTAACATCCTATAGATGGAGTGTACAGTTATATCACTAGACTGTAACATCCTATAGATGGAGTGTACAGTTATATCACTAGACTGTAACATTCCTATAGACGGAGTGTACAGTTATATCACTAGACTGTAACATCCTATAGACGGAGTGTACAGTTATATCACTAGACTGTAACATCCTATAGACAGAGTGTACAGTTATATCACTAGACTGTAAGCTCAGATTATAACTGGACAGAGATTCCAGTTTCCGCATTAGATTGTAAGCTCTTTGGCACATGGTCTCCTTGTATCACTGTCTTGTAAGGTTGTTTTAACACGAGGTGCAAACATTCAGGATTTCAATTCCCAGAATTCTCCTTGGAATCGGAATTAAATCTATTTCTTGCCATTAGTCTGAGCAGAATGTCATGTGACTGTAATGTCACTTGGTTAATTACCCTGTCAATCAACGACAGAACCACTGGCTAAAATATGAATGACCCTTCACCTCCTGTGTGACTTCCAGATCTTCCCCTCGCGAGGACAACAATGTCTCCAGTTCATCCGTACTTCTAATTATGGGGGTCCGACGGGGGTCTCTGCTGTTCCTCATGTTTTCTTCTATTTCCTCGGCATCTAGGCCCTTTAAACTCTGGCTGCAATCGGAAAAAAAACTTGTAAGCTGTGTATCATTCACATTGGTTGGGCAATAGAAGGTACCGGATACTATCACCGGATCAGAACGTCTGGATCAGAACTGTATATTAGTTCTACAATTATTCTCACACTAAAAAAAAGAGATTTATTGATGAATCACCCACAAACCCCAAAACTGTAATAGAAATCTGAGAGGTGTAAGACTAAACTGCCGAACTAAACTAAACTGTTCCTCCTCTTTCAGCTTCCTGGTTCTTCCAGTTTGCATGTGTCACTAATCGATATAACAGATGACATCACAGCCAATGACTGATATTCCCCTAGCTGTCTCCCTTTGGGCATGTGCGAGCTTGTAAAAGAGCTTGGAGAGTAGACGGGCAAAGGGAAAGGGAGAAACCATTTTGTTGCTTAGCAGTTTAGTTCTACATCGGGCAACTTTCGTTTATGGGATGAACATGCCATCTAAAAAAGGAAACCAGACAATTGTCCACTGATTTGTCACTGGTTTACAACAGCTTCCTCTCCCAGACAACACAGTGACTAAGGTTAATATGGCCCTCAACCCCCCCCCCCATCTAGTCCTGTGCCTCCCTCCACTCCCACAGAGTCTGGGTTTCCGTACTGTCCATACCTGTGCATGTCTACAGTGGACGAAGACAGGCACCAGGGTCGTAGGGGGTGACCTGAGTTCATTGTCATTTCCCACAGAACCACCAAATGCAGAAGTGATCTGACGTCTCTACATGTAACACGTCTACACGAGGAGAGCTGCACCCTTAACTATAGGTTTGTGCGTGGGACACTTCCTACACGTGATTACAACATTGTCTGGGTCATAGAGAGGGTCTTGTGGGAGTCACAGGAAACTCTCTACTGACATCATCAGACCAACCATGTAGTGAACCTGTAACTCGTATAACCTGTGACTCGTATAAAAACACTCCGTCCCCTAATAGTCAACTGACAGCTCTGGCAGTGGGGAGAGGTAGGGGCTAGAGCATGTGTGACTGTTGTATGTAGGTCAGTGACCTGCACAAATCTGCTGACCTCAGAGTATAATGGTGGCCATAGACGCTACAATCCGTTCGTCCAATCCGCAGGTCGTACAATTGGATTGGCGGTCGGCCAAATCCAATCGTACGACGAGTGTTCGGTCTTTGGCTGTACGGTAAGAAGCCATGTTGGTAGCGTGATTATACCGTCTAGTGCACAGTAAAAGGAACGGGTCTTAAAGAATTTATCGGAAGGATCTTATAATACTTCCCTTCACCTCTCTGAAAACTAAATTTAGTCACTCCGCAATTCATAATATCCCTCACTTAAAGGGGAACTGCGGTCTCCATACCAGTGGCCTTTATTAAAAAACAGCACGCTCCTACCTTTAAAATGACTCCACGATTATTATTCTAGCTGCCGTCTATGCAAAGTTACAGCAGTATAAAGGGTGTTTTTTCTTACTAGCACTATGAGCTGTGACATCACGAGCACTTGGGGTCTGCTACCAAGTTTAAGGTTGGAGCATGCTCACTGCTGGGACAGAGCATCATCAGCTGCATCATAAGCCCCGCCTCCAAACTTCTAAAACATTTTTAAAGCCTGAAAAGATTTTTCTCTTTCTCCCTAAAATTTTTGGGGGTGGGGCTTATGACACAGCTTATAACACATGCCTGTCACAGGGACAGGGCAGTCTGGGAAGTGTAACTTTACAAGCCTATAACTTAAGGTCCAGAGAAACTAGAGACATCATCCTAGGAACTTGTATGGAGCCGACAGCTACTCTTTAAAGAAGAATTAAAGCTAAAATATAAACAAGCCAGACTGGATTCTATAATTCATTGTTTAAAGGGCATCTCCAGCCTGTAAATTTTTTTATTTTGATATGCCCCCCCCCCCATTATGGAGTAAAGCCCTCCCACCACAGTGTGCCCTGGACATTCTCGAATCCCTACCTCTCCCCCTGCCAGAGCTGTCTAGTATCTATTGGGTGACCTGCCTGTGTCCTCTCTCTAATCAAGAATTAACAGTGAGAAAACCAATTCCTTTCTAGGACATTAGGAAATACCAGGACCGTCACAGAAATATAGAATCCATTCTGGCTTGTGTGTGATTTAGCCTTAGATTTAAACTCCTTAAAACCTCATCTTTATGGAGACCCGTCTGCCCTGTAACAGACATTATATGGTGGTTTTTATAACGTCATTTATGTCCTTTTACAGCCTCTAATTGGCTTTCCCATTGCACAGACAGGTGTGGAATATTCCCCTTATCACATGAGAATGGGAGATTCATTCCTAGATATCCTGTGCCCATTATACAGGGGAGGGGGGCGGAGATTAGCACTTGGGTGGCCTTTACAGCCCCACCCCCCAATCTGAGCCCCACCCCCTACTCACTCATTGATGAAATGGAACAGACCCATGATGCACAGAAATGGAAGGACAGCAATGACTGTAACAAAGTGGGTTAATGGCTTCAGTTACCAACCTCCCGTTAATGAATTCAAAACTGGGTTAACTTTCCCTTTATTTTACTTTATTCAGTACCTGAGCTGGTCGTAGTCGTCCTCCTCTTCCTGGAGTCTTTTCCCCGGCTCCCAGCTGTGCCTGCGGAAGGAATCTCTAGAGTGCATGGAAGATCGCAAGCGACAGGATCTCCTCATGGGGACCGCAGCAAAGCCATCCAGCTCCTCACTGTGCAGATCCTCCTCACTGGGCAGACTGGGCTCCAATGCAGAGAGACAGCGCTGTTTGTTCACCCGCCCCATGAAGGGTCCCGACCCCCCACAGGACGAAAACACCTCCGAGTTATTCATTCCCGAAATCTTCATAAGATACAGACTGCAAGAAAACGTTCATTGTCAGATCAGAAACCCCAACACGGAGTCTCTACAGGAATCTAGTAATAGAGAGAGACGTGTAAGGTTGGGGGTCTCTGTACATATAAAGGAGAGATGTGTAAGGTTGGGGGTCTCTGTACATATAAAGGAGAGACGTGTAAGGTTGGGGGTCTCTGTACATATAAAGGAGAGACGTGTAAGGTTGGGGGTCTCTGTACATATAAAGGAGAGATGTGTAAGGTTGGGGGTCTCTGTTTTCATAAAGGAGAGACGTGTAAGGTTGGGGGTCTCTGTACATATAAAAGAGATATGTGTAAGGTTGGGGGTCTCTGTACATATAAAGAAGAGACATGTAAGGTTGGGGGTCTCTGTACACATAAAGGAGAGACGTGTAAGGTTGGGGGTCTCTGTTTTCATAAAGGAGAGACGTGTAAGGTTGGGGGTCTCTGTACACATATAGGAGAGGCATGTAAGGTTTGGGGGTCTCTGTACATATTAAAGAGAAATGTGTAAGGTTTGGGGGGTCTCTGTACACATAGTAGAGACGTGTAAGGTTTGGGGGTCTCTGTACACATAAAGCAGAGACTTGTAAGGTTGGGGTCTCTGTACATATAAAGGGAGAGACGTGTAAGGTTGGGGTCTCTGTACAATAAAGGAGAGACTGTAAGGTTGGGGGTCTCTGTACATATAAAAGGGAGACGTGTAAGGTTGGGTGGTCTCTGTACATATAAGGAGAGAACCGTTGTAAGGTTGGGGGTCTCTGTACATATAAAGAGAGACGTGTAAGGTTGGGGGTCTCTGTACATTAAAGGAGAGCGTGTAAGTTGTTGGGGTCTCTGTACATATAAAGGAGAGAACGTGTAAGGTTGGGGGTCTCTGTACATTAAAGGAGAGCGTGTAAGGTTGGGGGTCTCTGTACATATAAAGGAGAACGTTTAAGGTTGGTTCTCTTGTACATATAAGGAAGATGTGTAGGTTGGGGGTCTCTGACATATAAAGGAGAACGTGTAAGGTTGGGGGTCTCTGTACATAAAGAGAGATGTGTAAGTTGGGGGTTCTCTGTACATTAAAGGAGAGACTGTGTAAGGTTGGGGTTCTCTGTACATATAAGAGAGACGTGTAAGGTTGGGGGTCTCTGTACATATAAAGGAGAGACGTGTAAGGTTGTGGGTCTCTGTACATATAAAGGAGAGACGTGTAAGGTTGGGGGTCTCTGTACATATAAAGGAAGACGTGTAATTGTTGGGGGTCTCTGTACTATAAATGAGAGACTTGTAAGGTTGGGGGTCTCTGTACATATAAAGAGAGACGTGTAAGGTTGGGGTTCTCTGTACATAAAAGGAGAAGGAACGTGTAGGTTGGGGGTCTCTGTACATATAAAGGAGAAGACTGTAAGGTTGGGGGTCTCTGTACAATAAAGGAGAGACGTGTAAGGTTGGGGGTCTCTGTACATATAAAGGAGAGACGTGTAAGGTTGGGGGTCTCTGTACATATAAGGAGAGACGTGTACGGTTTGGGGGTCTCTGTACATATAAAGGAGAAGACGTGTAAGGTTGGGGGTCTCTGTACATAAAAGGAGAGACGTGTAAGTGTGGGGGTCCTCGTACATATAAGAGAGAGACGTGTAAGGTGGGGGTCTCTGTACAATATAAAGGAGAATGTGTAAGTTGGGGGTCTCTGTACATATAAGGAGAGACGTGTAGGTTGGGGTCTCTGTACATATAAAGAAGACTGTAAGGTTGGGGGTCTCTGTACATATAAAGGAGAGATGTGTAAGGTTGGGTCTCCTGTACATATAAAGGAAGACGTGTAGAGGTTGGGGGTTCTCTGTACATATAAGGAAGAGTGTAAGTTGGGGGTCTCTGACATATAAAGGAGAGATGTGTAAAGGGTTGTGGTCTTTTACATATAAAGAGAGATGTGTAGGTTGGGTCTCTGTCATATAAAGGAGAACTTGTAAGGTTGGGGGTCTCTGTACATATAAGGAGAGATGTGTAAGGGTGGGGTCTCTGTACATTAAAAAGGAGAGAACGTGTAAGGTTGGGGGTCTCTGTACATATAAGGAGAGACGTGTAAGGTTGGGGGTCTCTGTACATAAATGAGAGACGTGTAAGGTTGGGGGTCTCTGTACATATAAAGGAGAGACTGTAAGTTGGGGGTCTCTGTACATATAAAGGAGAGACGGGTAAGGTTGAGGGTCTCTGTACATATAAAGGAGAGCGTTATGGGGGGGGGTCTCTGTACTATAAAGGAGAGAACGTGTAAAGGTTGGGGTTCTCTGTACATATAGAAGAGACATGTAAGGTTGGGGGTCTCTGTCACATATAAAAGAGATATTTGTAAGGTTGGGGTGTCTCTGTACATATAAAAAGAGACATGTAAGGTTGGGGGTCTCTGTACACATAAGAAGAGACATGTAGGTTGGGCGGTCTCTGTACATATAAGGAGAGATGTTAAGGTTGGGGCTCTTTTTTCATAAAGAGAGACGTGTAAGGTTGGGGGTCCTCTGTACATATAAAAGAATATGTGTAAGGTTGGGGGTCTCTGTACATATAAAGAGGAGACATGTAAGGTTGGGGTCTCTGTACACATAAAGGAGAGACGTGTAAGGTTGGGGGTCTCTGTTTTCATAAAGAGAGACGTGTAAGGTTGGGGTCTCTGTACACATATAGGAAGAGCATGTAAGTTTGGGGTCTCTGTACATTTAAAGAGAAATGTGTAAGGTTTGGGGGGTCCTGTACAATAGTAGAGACGTGTAGGTTTGGGGGTCTCTGTACACATAAAGCAGAGACTGTAGATTGGTGGGCTCTACCATAAGCAAGAGGGTAGGTGGGCTCCGTACACATAAAGCAGAGACTTGTAAGATTTGGTGGTCTCTACTCATAAATCAGAGACGTGTAAGGTTGGGGGTCTCTGTACACATAAAGAGGAGACGTGTAAGGTTTGGGGGTCTCTGTACACATAAAGCAGAGACGTGTAAAGTTTGGGGGTCTCTGTACACATAAATCAGAGACGTGTAAGTTTGGGGTCTCTGTACACATAAAGCAGAGACGTGTAAGGTTTGGGGGTCTCTGTACACATAAAGCAGAGACGTGTAAGGTTGGGGGTCTCCGTACACATAAAGCAGACACGTGTAATGGTGTGGGGGTCTCTGTACACATAAAGCAGAGACGTGTAAGGTTTGGGGGTCTCTGTACACATAAAGCAGAGACGTGTAAGGTTGGGGGTCTCCGTACACATAACAGAGACTTGTAAGATTTGGTGGGTCTCTACTCATAAAGCAGAGACGTGTAAGGTTTGGGGGTCTCTGTACACATAAATCAAAGACGTGTAAGGTTTAGGGGTCTCTGTACACATAAAGCAGAGACGTGTAAGGTTTGGGGGTCTCTGTACACATAAAGCAGAGACGTGTATCGTTTGGGGGTCTCTGTACACATAAAGCAGAGACGTGTATCGTTTTGGGGGTCTCTGTACACATAAAGCAGAGACATGTAAGGCTTGGGGGTCTCTGTACACATTAAAGAGAGACGTGTAAGATTTGGGGGTCTCCTGCAAGATTTGGACACTTACCTACCTCTGTTTCACACCTTGGCATTAGGAGCTGCATCCTGTACAGGACAATGTAGGTAGCTTCTCGTACAATGTGGATCATTATCTGCAAACCAAAAAAGGAAGATTAGAATCTTTTAGTTCTGTTCTATGTATTTGGTACAGACTAATCTCCGTGACAATCAGATCTAATACAATCACATAAATTATGGGTGACCCCTTTGCTATTAGGGGGCCACAAGCATAGCTATCACAGGAGGAGCCCCTGCGCTCACAGGGGGCATAACCTTTCATTCAATAGCCCCTAGCAGAGGGAGATGTAGATGATGGAGACGGGAAGAAACTTTCCCATATTATATCCTAGAAGGGAAGAAACTTTCCCATATTATATCCTAGAAGGGAAGAAACTTTCCCATATTATATCCTAGAAGGGAAGAAACTTTCCATATTATATCCTAGACGGGAAGAAACTTCCCATATTATATCCTAGAAGGGAAGAAACTTCCCATATATATCCTAGAAGGGAGAAACTTTCCCATATTATTCCTGAAGGAGAAACTTTCCCATATTATATCCTAGAAGGGAAGAAACTTTCCCATTATATCCTAGAGGGAAGAACTCTCCCATATTATATCCTAGAAGGGAAGAAACTTTCCCATATTATATCCTAGAAGGAAGAAAACTTTCCCATATTATAATCCTAGAAGAAGAAACTTTCCCATATTATATCCTAGAAGGGAAGAAACTTTCCCATATTATTCCTAGAAGGAAGAAACTTTCCCATAATTAAATCCTAGAAGGAAGAAACTCTCCCAATTATATCCTAGAAGGGAAGAAACTTTCCCATATTATATCCTAGAAGGGAAGAAACTTTCCATATTATATCCTAGAAGGGAAGAAACTTTCCCATATTATATCCTAGAAGGGAAGAAACTTTCCCATATTATATCCTAGAAGGGAAGAAACTTTCCCATATTATATCCTAGAAGGGAAGAAACTTTCCCTATTATATCCTAGAAGGAGAAACTCTCCCATATTATCTCCTAGAAGGGAAGAACTTTCCCCTATTATATCCTAGAAGGGAAGAACCTTTCCCCTATTATATCCTAGAAGGGAAGAAACTTTCCCATATTATATCCTAGAAGGGAAGAACTTTCCCATATTATATCCTAAAGGGAAGAAACTTTCCCATATTATATCCTAGAAGGGAAGAAACTTTCCCATATTAATATCCTAGAAGGAAGAAACTTTCCCATATTATATCCTAGAAGGGAAGAAAACTTTCCATCATTAATCCTAAAGGGAAGAACTTTCCCATATTATATCCTAGAAGGGAGAAACTCTCCCATTTATATCCTAGAAGGGAAGAAACTTTCCCATATTATATCCTAGAAGGGAAGAAACTTTCCCTTTATTATCCTGAAGGGAAGAACTTTCCCATATTATATCCTAGAAGGGAAGAAACTTTCCACATATTATATCCTAGAAGAGAAGAAACTTTCCCATATTATATCCTAGAAGGAAAGAACTTTCCATATATATCCTAAAGGGAAGAAACTTTCCCATATTATATCCTAGAAGGAAAAACTTCCCTATATATCCTAGAAGGGAAGAAACTTTCCCATATTATATCCTAGAAGGGAAGAAACTTTCCATATTATACCTAGAAGGGAAGAAACTTTCCCATATTATATCCTAGAAGGGAAAAACTTTCCCATATTATATCGAAGGGACAACTTCCCATATTATATCCTAGAGGGAAGAAACTTTCCCATATTATATCCTAGAAGGGAGAAACTTTCCCATATTATATCCTAGAAGGGAAGAAACTTTCCCATATTATATCCTAGAAGGAAGAAAACTTTCCCATATTATATCCTAGAAGGGAAGAAACTTTCCCATATTATATCCTAGAAGGGAAGAAACTTTCCCATATTATATCCTAGAAGGGAAGAAACTTTCCCATATTATAATCCTAGAAGGGAAGAAACTCTCCCATATTATATCCTAGAAGGGAAGAAACTTTCCCATATTATATCCTAGAAGGGAAGAAACTCTCCCATATTATATCCTAGAAGGAAGAAACTTTCCCATATTATATCCTAGAAGGGAAGAAACTCTCCCATATTATATCCTATACGGGAAGAAACTTTCCCATTATAATCCTAGAAGGGAAGAAACTCCATATTATACCTCCTAGAAGGGGGAAAACTTTCCCCTATATTCCTAGAAGGGAAGACTTTCCCATATTATATCCTAGAAGGGAAGAAACTTCTCCCATATATATCCTAGAAGGGAGAAACTCTCCCATATTATATCCTAGAAGGGAAGAACCTCTCCCATATTATACCTAGGAATGAAACTTCCTTTATACCTAGAAGGGAAGAAACTTCCCATATTAATAATCCTAGAGGGAAGAAACTTCCTCATATTATATCCTGAAGGGAAGAAACTTTCCCATAATGTATCATAAAGGAGAGAGCTAAAAACTCTCCCATATTTATCCTAGAAGGAAGACACCGTCCCCATATTATATCCTAGAAGGAAAGAAACTCTCCCATATTATATCCTAAAGGAAGAAACTCCCATATTATATCCTAGAAGGGAAGAAACTCTCCCATATTATATCCTAGAAGGGAAGAAACCGCCCTATTAATATCCTAGAAGGGAACTATAATTGAGAACTTCGAACTTCCATATTATATCTAAGGGAAGAATTCTCATATTAGATAACATACCTGCTTCACTAAGCACATCACACAATAGGACTCCCACGGGGCCCAGTAATTAACTGGTATCCTCAATAAGGGGTCTGTATGGGGACACTGCCCCCCAGCTCCAAACTGGTATCTAACAGATTCCCAGGGATATAATTCTGTCTTTAGTAACAAGTGTGACCACTGATCCCAGGACTAACTGACCCTGTAACCAACCAAGTGCTAATTAACCTGCAGGACCTCTGTTTGTAGATGGTTAACCAGGCTCAGAGGGACATTTAAACTGTAATCCTGGTGGGGAGAGAGTTTACAAGGGAATATGGATATTTCCTAGGGAATGTTCGGAAAATCCAAGGCTCCATAATTAAACAATAAAGTACATGTTTGTATGGGAGTGAACGTGTCCTTTAAACCAGACAACCCTTTATACATAAAATGGACAGTCATTGGATCCTCAAAAATTACACTGCAAGCAAAGGAGCGTCCAACACAGACACATTCCGCAGCCTGTAAAGCCGTTAAATGAACAGTAAACTTAATGTTAACATAGGAGAGCCACAGACTGCATTCTTTTTTACATCAGACAATTCCATGTGAATAAGATAAAAGGAGATGTAAAGTCTAATGATAAATTAAATTCAGGTGATTCCCCATCTAAAGAGGACTTCATCTCCCATAATTTAAACCATTAAAATGTTGTCAGTTTCCTATAATTGACATGTTTGTGGGCGATGCTCCTCCCCTTATCCCAAGCTCCTCTGCTTCTGGTTACACCTCCCTGTAAGTCATGACATCAGCAGCAAAGGACCATGGGAAACAGAAAGATACTTGTTTGTATTTACATTGGGATTTGCCTAAATTTATTTCATTCTCCTTTAACAAGCTGCAAGTCCTATTTCTATCAGTAGATGGCAGTAGGTATGTCTGTCCAGTATAATACATTTCTTAGATTTAGACTTAAAATAAACCTGTCAACACTCTGGTTATCTATTTGGAAATCAGTATGGCTGCTCCTTCTCAAATCAACAAATGCTAATACAACAAAAAGATCATTTGTCCGCTAAGCTAATGCAGTATTGTTTGTGACCACTAGGGGGGAATGTTGCAATTTAACTTAATGGAGAATCCCTCCTATTTTGAAATATTTCTGATTGTAACATACGCCTCTATGAAAGAAATAATGTAATAAATCCATTTACACAGATTCCCCTTTAAAGTGGCCCAGAGACCTTTAACCCTAAAAAAACAGGGGTCACGTTCCCTGAACACCCCATGGTGGTGGGTAGGGAATAGCATTCAAGATTTCTTGGTGGCATCCTAGAATTCATAGCCACAGCTAACCAGATCTCCAGCAGAGAATTCTGGGATGTACGTGTATGTTTAGACAGAGACCTGCCTTGTTTGTTACTAGCCCTACCTCATAACTACAACACCCAGAATCCTCCACTGACCTTTTTTTTTAACATTCCAATCACCACACAATATCCATCATTTCGAGGTAAAAAAAAAGCACTTTGATGAGTGTGTCCATATGGAGGTTTTATTCACTCAAAGCCGTAGCCACGTAATAATGGATTACCTTGAACTTCCCCTTTAAATAGGTACCTACCCTCCAACATTCCCCTTTAAATAGGCACCTACCCTCCAACATTCCCTTTAAATAGGTACCTACCCTCCACATTCCTTTTAAATAGATACCCCTTACCATTCCTTTAATAGGTACCGACCCTCCACATTCCCTATAGATACCTACCCTCTAACATTCCCCCTTTAAATAGATACCTACCCTCTAACATTCCCCTTTAAATAGTAGTTACCTCCAACAGTCCCCTATGATACCTACCACCCTCTAACATTCCCCTTTAAATAGATACCTAACCCTCTAACTTCCCCTTAAAGGATACCTACCCTCTAACATTCCCCTTTAAATAGGTAGCTACCTCCAACATCCCCTATAATAACCTACCCTCTAACTTCCCTTTAAATAGAACCTACCCTCTACATTCCCCTTTCAATGAGATACCTACCTCCAACATTCCCCTTAAATAGGCACCTACCCTCCAACATTCCCTTTAAATAGTACCCCCAACATTCCCTTACATAGATACCCTACCTCTAATACATTAAACCCCTTAAATGGTAGCTACCTTCCAACATTCCCCTATAAATAGATACCTACCCTCTAACATTCCCCTTAGTAGGTAGCTACCTCCAACATTCCCCTATAAATAGGTACCTACCCCTCCAACATTCCCCTTTAAATAGGTAGCTACCCTTCCAACAATTCCCCTTAAAGAGGTACAACCCCCAACATTCCCCTTTAATCACATTCCCCTTTAAATGGTACTTACCTCCAACATGCCCCTATAAATAATACCAACCCTCAAACACTTCCCATTTAAATGGGTACCACCCCCAACATTCCCTTTAATAGGTCCGTACCCCCAACATTCCCCCTTAATAGATACCAACCCTCTCCACATTCCCTTTTAAAAAGGTACCTACCCACCCTCCAACATCCCCTATCAATATATACCTACCCCTAACAGGCTCCCTTTAAATAGTGCTACATCCCAAAATTCCTCTTTAAATAGGTACCTACAACCCCAACATTCCCCTTTAAATAGGTACCTACCCCAACATCCCCTTTAAAATAGATAAACCTCCCCCAACATTCCCCTTTAAATGGGTACCTACCCTCCAACATTCCCCTTTAAATAGGTACCTACCCCCCAACCTTCCTCTTTAAATAATCACCTACCCTCTAACATTCCCTTTAAATAGGTACCTATTCCCCAACATTCTCCTTTAAATAGATACCTACCGTCCAACATTCCCCTTTAAATAGGTACCTACCCCCCAACATTCCCCTTTAAATAGATACCTACCCTCTACCAACATGCCCCTTTAAATAGTACCTATTCCCCAACATGTCTCCCCTTAAATGGTTACCTACAACCCCCAACATTCTCCGTTAAATAGATCCTACCTCCAACAATTCCCCTTTAATAGGTACCCCTACCCTCCCCATTCCCCGTTAATAAATACCAACCCTCCAACATTCCCCTTTAAATAGGTACCTACCATCCAACAATTCCCCTTTAAATAGGTACCTACCCCAACATTCCCCTTTAAATAGGTACCTACCCCCAACATTCCTCTTTAAATAGGTTACCTACCTCAACAATTCCCCTTTAAATAGGTACCTACCTTCCAACAATTCCCCTTTAAATAGATACCTACCCTCTAACATTCCCCTTTAAATAGATACCTACCCTCTAACATTCCCCTTTAAATAGGTAGCTACCTTCCAACATTCCCCTATAGATACCTACCCTCTAACATTCCCCTTTAAATAGATACCTACCCTCTAACATTCCCCTTTCAATAGATACCTACCCTCCAACATTCCCCTTTAAATAGGCACCTACCCTCCAACATTCCCTTTAAATAGGTACCTACCCTCCAACATTTCCCTTTAAATAGATACCTAACCTCTAACATTCCCCTTTAAATAGGTAGCTACCTTCCAACATTCCCCTATAAATAGATACCTACCCTCTAACATTCCCCTTTAAATAGGTAGCTACCTTCCAACATTCCCCTATAAATAGGTACCTACCCTCCAACATTCCCCTTTAAATAGGTAGCTACCCTCCAAAATTCCCCTTTAAATAGGTACCAACCCCCAACATTCCCCTTTAAATCACATTCCCCTTTAAATAGGTACTTACCCTCCAACATGCCCCTATAAATAGATACCAACCCTCAAACATTCCCATTTAAATGGGTACCTACCCTCCAACATTCCCCTTTAAATAGGTACCTACCCTCCAACATTCCCCTTAATAGATACCAACCCTCCAACATTCCCTTTTAAAAGATACCTACCCTCTAACATTCCCCTTTAAATAGGTACCTATTCCCCAACATTCCCCTTTAAATAGGTACCTATCCTCTACCATTCCCCTTTAAATAGGTACCTACCCCCAACATTCCCCTTTAAATAGGTAACTACTCTCAAAATTCCTCTTTAAATAGATACCTACCCTCTAACATTCCCCTTTAAATAGGTACCTATTTCCCAACATTCCCCTTTAAATAGGTACCTATCCTCTAACATTCCCCTTTAAATAGGTACCTACCCCCAACATTCCCCTTTAAATAGGTAACTACTCTCCAAAATTCCCCTTTAAATAGGTACCTACCGACCAACATTCCCTTTTAAATAGGTACCTACCGACCAACATTTCCCTTTATATAGGTACCTACTGTCCAACATTCCCCTTTAAATAGGTACCTACCTTCCAACATACCCCTATAAATAATGAACCTACCCTCTAACATTCCCCTTTAAATAGGTACCTACCCTCCAACATTCCCCTATAAATAGATACCTACCCTCTAACATTCCCCTTTAAATAGGTACCTAACCTCCAACATTCCCCTTTAAATAGGTGCCTATCCTCCAAAATTCCCCTTTAAATAGGTACCTACCCCCAAACATTCCCCTTTAAATAGGTACCTACCCCCAACATTCCCCTTTAAATAGATACCAACCCTCCAACATTCCCTTTTAAATAGGTACCTAACAATTAAAGGGCAATGCCTTTCTATAAGTGTAACTATCTAAGGGTACAGTTGGAGGCTAGAAATAAAGGTTATATACAGACTAATAATTAAGGATCTCTCCCCCATTCATTACTTACACTAGAACTTTTCTCTCCAAATCATATGGGGTGGGGGGTTAGTCTCCCACCTCCTTTCTAAATTAGTACAGTACTGTACACCTGGGACAATGCACCTGCAAGGCCCGCCTCCAGAAACAGTGTTAGCATCTGGTTGGCTCCCTGGGTGAGCTGAACCAATCGCTGCAAACCAGGAACATCCAGGTGTAAACCTATCCTGCTTGACATTTTAATGGACTGGTGATTAAAGAGACAGAGACCTCTTTATGCAGTAACATGTATATAGGGGAAACATAGTAAACCAATGATGTCCCCCGACAACTCCCAGCATTCCTTGGCTGCTACTGTGTGATGATGTCATAGATGTTATCCAGCAGCAACAATGAGAGATCACATGATCACAACTGGACCTGGGCCAATGCAAATCGAATGCACTCCTGTGACCCTCATTGTTATCAGACTCACCTAGAACACAGCAGACACTTGGCATTTGCTCCGAATGTGACAAAAATTAGCCGTGGCACAGTACGAACCTCATTAAATAAATATTAGCCGTGTTCCCCTTCCCTCTCTTCCTTTCACTCTGCCATGCTTAAGTGGAACTAAATGCAGCTGTTGCCTTGAGGGCAGTCAGGCTATGAACATAATATTGCTACTGGCTACTGACACTGGAGAGTTCTGTGTTTCACTAATGGTGCCTTCATGTTGAGTTAGAAATTACTCAACCAAGCAAATTGCTCTGAGCCTCCTAATGACATATCAGCCATGTCACCCTATAGGCCATCCTGGTTGTATGACACACCCTGCCCTGTATTGGTTGGGGCCCCGTGTGCATTGCCCTTTTGTTCAGCGTTAAGTCGGCTGTGGGTTTGTTTGTACAAGTTCAATCGCTCAACCTCCGGCGCCTCGTACAATCCCCACCTGACACTGAGAGCTCTTCACCTTGGTATTTCAAGTGCCCACTGTCTGCACCCCACGTGCCACCCTGAAGAAACCTTTATTACTGAAACCGCACGGGGCGGAGACCAAACCGCAGCCCACAAAGAAGTAGTAAGGATAAGGAGCTGCCTCACAGCTATGGAGGGTGCAAGGAATTTCCAGAGTAAACCAACAGGTTTTTTATAATGTAAATGGCTGAACAGACCCGGGAGGAGGTGGGAATGTGAATCACTAACAGCAGCTGATTTCACCAACAAAGGATTTTACGACCAGAAGCCACTTACTGCCCTAAACTAGGATGTTGTGGGTTTAGTTGCTAATGGTGACAGAGTCCAGGTGGGAGGTGATAATGTCCCCCCCAACAGACATGGGGTAATAATGTGTCACTGAGCTAATAGGAGGTTTGGGTGGAGCCCTTGAAACAAAGCAAACAGCAAGAGCTGGAGCTACCACACTGTAACCACAGTTACATAGATAACTTAACCCTACCCTACCTACTACACAGGCCGTCCATCAAACCACGAACACTGCTACCTACTAGTCCCCTCCAATACCCAGAAACATTCATTGGGGTTCAAACTGAATCCTGAATAATAATAATAATAATAATAATAATAATAATAATAATAATAATAATGTAATAATAATAAATAGTAATAATAATAATAGTAATAATGTAATAATAAATAATAATAGTAATAATTATAATAATAATGTAATAATAATAAATAGTAATAATAATAATAGTAATCATGTAAAAATAAATAATAATAGTAATAATGTAATAATAATATTAATAATAATAATAGTAATAATGTAATAATAATAATAATATTAGTAATAATATAATAATAAATAGTAATAATAATAATTAATAATTATAATAATAATTTTATAATAATAATTAATAATTATAATAATAGTCATATTGTAATAATAATAATATATAGAGACGGATGCAATAAGAGGTGCAAAACTTTCCCTGTGCTATTAATTAGCGAAAGCCAATCTGGGTTATTGCAGTTAGATAACATGTGATTGGTTACTGCAAATGTTAGCACTAGTTACTATCAGTCCCATAGCCTTGTATTAGTTGGTGGCGTGTAGAATCCCGTAATTGGGCAGATCCAATACAATTTGCATCATTTCCTGCACGCTAATAGTTAAGGGTAAACTGAACTTTTACTCACAGTAATTACATTGTCTGGGGATGAAATTCATTTTCTTAATCTACCAAATGTCAACCCAAAGGATAAAATTCCTCATCAAAGCGAATCCTACAGCAATACGATCTGAACGCCCCACGCTGTAAGGATTAGTTGTAATTACTCCATCCAAGTAATAACCTCATTGTGATGGCTATCCCCCAAAAATATTCTAAATTTCACACTGTCCCTTTAAACTAACACACAATGACTGTATGTATGACACTGTCCCTTTAAACTAACACACAATGACTGTATGTATGACACTGTCCCTTTAAACTAACACACAATGACTGTATGTATGGCACTGTCCCTTTAAACTAACACACAATGAATGTATGTTTGACACTGTCCCTTTAAAACTAACACACAATGACTGTATGTTTGACACTGTCCCTTTAAACTAACACACAATGACTGTATGTATGACACTGTCCCTTTAAACTAACACACAATTATATGTTGACATGGTCCCTTTAAAACTAACCACACAATATGTAGTATGACACGGTCTTAAACTAAAACACAATATGAATGTAGTATACACTGTCCCTTTTTAAACTAACACCAATGACCGTAGGTTTGACACGGTCATTTTAAACTCAACCAAGACTGTATTATGACACTATGTCCTTATAAACTAGACACACAAATGGATCTAGTATGACACGTCCCAGTTTAAACTAACTAACAATGACTGTATGTTGGACACTGTCCCTTTTTAAACTAACACAAGCAAGACGGTATGTTGACACTGTCCCGTTGAAACTAACAAAAAAGCACAAGGACTGTATGTTTACACTGTCCACTTTAAAACTAAAACACACTGACTGATGATATGACACTGTCCCCTTTACTGTCCCTTTAAACTAACACACAATGACTATGTATGACACTGTCCCTTTAAACTAACACACAATGACTATGTATGACACTGTCCCTTTAAACTAACGCACAATGACTGTATGTATGACACTGTCCCTTTAAACAAACACACAATGACTGTATGACACTGTCCCTTTAAACTAACACACAATGACTGTATGTATGACACTGTCCCTTTAAACTAACACACAATGACTGTATGTATGACACTGTCCCTTTAAACTAACACACAATGACTATGTATGACACTGTCCCTTTAAACTTACACACAATGACTGTATGTATGACACTGTCCCTTTAAACTAACAAACACTGACTGTATGTATGACACTGTCCCTTTAAACTTACACACAATGACTGTATGTATGACACTGTCCCTTTAAACTAACACACAATTATTATGTATGACACTGTCCCTTTAAACTAACACACAATGACTGTATGTATGACACTGTCCCTTTAAACTAACACATAATGACTGTATTTATTACACTAACACAACGCGGCCTCCCACCTTACACACAGGTAACTTGTGTGATTGGTCAAGTTGAGTTCTAATGGATGGGCATCTTTAGGCTGGGTACACACGGCCAGATCTTTGTGAACCGGTTGGTTGGATTAGCGAAGAACAGACGGTCGGAACCAAAAATTTGTCCGTGTGTATCCAGCCACATATCATGTAGAGTTAACTTTATAAACACAATATCTAAAGTCAATTCTGTAACACACCAATTAGAATCCACTCTGCATAGAATTGGTTTCTATGGGACACTAGTAGAATTGCACAAATGCTTGTGAATTGCTCAGTGTGCCCCATAAACTCACACACAATACTGAGACCATTTCCTTGCACGTGCGCTCTGTCAGTGGTACTATATTAACCCCTTGGTTACTCCAAGGCAGGTGGTAAGAAGTGTCAATCACAGTAACAGCCCTTAGAATGCATTGGGCCAATTGGTTGCGGCGAACTGTCGGCCGATGATACTTTTGTCGTGACAGACAGTCCTTCATGCTCACCAGGCGTAACAAACAATTGCAAAGTGTGTACCCAGCTTAACACACAATGTACTACAGAGGTGCATAGGGAGGATAATGAAGTGAATCTGATTTTAGCACAGCTCTGTGTAATGCTTTTCTCTATAGCGTATCTATGTAAAGGGGAATGTTGGAGGGTAGGTACCTATTTAAAGGGGAGTGTTGGAGTTTAGGTACCTATTTAAAGGGGAATGTTGGGGGATAGGTATCTATGTAAAGGGGAATGTTGAGGGGTTGGTACCTATTTAAAGGGGAATGTTGTGGGTAGGTACCTATTTAAAGGGGAATGTTGGAGGGTAGGTACCTATTTAAAGGGGAATGTAGGAGGGTAGGTACCTATTTAAAGGGGAATGTTGGAGCGTAGGTACCCATTTAAAGGGGAATGTTGGGGGTAGGTACCTATTTAAAGGGGAATGTTGGAGTGTAGGTACTTATTTAAAGGGGAATGTTGGAGGGTAGGTACCTATTTAAAGGGGAGTGTTGGAGTGTAGGAACCTATTTAAAGGGGAATGTAAGAGGGTCGGTACCTATTTAAAGGGGAGTGTTGGAGTGTAGGTACCTATTTAATGGGGAATGTTGGAGGGTAGGTACCTATTTAAAGGGGAATGTTGGAGGGTAGGTACCTATTTAAAAAGGAGCGTGTTGGAGTGTAGGTATCTATTTAAAGGGGAATGTTGGAGTGTAAGTACCGATTTTAAAGGGGAATGTTGGAGTGTAGGTACCTATTTAAAGGGGAATGTTGGGGGTAGGTACCTATTTAAAGGGTAATGTTGGAGTGTAGGTACCTATTTAAAGGGGAATGTTGGAGGGTAGGTACCTACCCAGTACCCAGAATCCTCAGTACTGTACAACCAGTGGCTAATCATGGGACGTGGAATCTATTAGTGATTTATTCTCCACATTATTAAATAACAGAAACTCCTGTGTTTCCTTCAAAGGGAAAATCCTTCACGTCTCCTCCACACACCTGGATATCCTGGTCAATGTCTAATTCCCTTGGAAAGACACATCAAAGATTCTCAGAGAATAGAATTGTCTCATTGGGAAATCAAAGCTAATTATCAACTGTGTGTGTATATGCATGTATGTTAGACTATTACTGTGTGTGTATATGTATGTATGTTAGACTATGACTGTGTGTATATGCATGTATGTTAGACTATGACTGTTTGTGTATATGCATGTATGTTAGACTATGACTGTGTGTGTATATGCATGTATGTTAGACTATGACTGTGTGTATATGCATGTATGTTAGACTATGACTGTGTGTGTATATGCATGTATGTTAGACTATGACTGTGTGTGTATATGCTGTATGTTTTAGACTATGACTGTGTGTATATGCATGTATGTTAGACTATGACTATATATGTATGAATGTATGTTAGACTATAAGTGTATGTGTGTACATGTATGCAGGTGTATGAGTACGAGTCTAAATGCATCTGTATGTACGTGTTTTTGTGTTTGAATATATCTGCACATATGTATGTGTGTACACACGTCTTTGTGTAAGTCTTTGTGTTATTGTGTGTTATGTGTGCCCACTGAGTGTTAATATGTGTATCACATCTCAGTGTGTGTCCAGAATAAAATCCATTCATTGGATTCCCATACACACACGTTATACAGTCAGTCAATGGCGACATATTAAAGACCCCTATAAAGCAGGAATCCCCCCTCCAGATGCTCTCATATCAATAACCAGAATCTCTCATCACCCACTGGGGACATCGCTGTCCGGCAATAAGGTTCATTCATCATCCTATTGTGATCTGCAGGGTCTGTTTTGTACACATGGCTCTGGTTACTACAGCAATACCCAGACCCACCCTGCCCCTTATCAGCACCAGGCTGGCGTCCTACCAGGTCCTCCCTCTGCTTCCCCTCTCTTCCCATTGGAAAGTGACTGATCAGTTGAACTGTAATTCCCCCCCTCTCTATTTCCCAACATAAAGAAATTAATTCAGGGATATTACTGAGCTGGTCATGATTGCATAATGTGATTAATGAATGGGTATTCAGTACAATTCTATTGCACATTGTTAAAGGTGATGTCCCCCCCCCCCTCAATTCAAAGACTCTTCAAGCTCCCTAAGCTTTATTACAAGCTCGCACATGCTCAGAGGAGACAGCTAGGGGAGTAGAATTCAGTCATTGGCTGCGATGTCATCTGTTACATCCACGACTGACAGCTGCTAACTGGCAAAGCCAGGAAGCAGAAAGAGAAGTAACAGAACATCGGGTTAGTCTTACATCTCTCATCCTCCAAACTATTGCAGTTTTTGGTGTTTGAAGGTGACTGACCAGATTTTGATTGAACGATAATCTGCTCCGTCACCCATAAAGTTATCCTGGGTACACACTCAACAATTCTCCGCCCCGGCCGACCGTTCGCCAGTAGCGAGCGATAGGCCAGGATGAATCACTGTCGGTCTTGGCAAAAGTAGTCGTGCCCACAATCACCCATGCAGTCCATAGGGTTGCCCGTGATTAATCTGTGCTGCACAATCGCACTTTATTTACCGCCATGCCTGATCCGGGCAAACGGCCACAACCAACTTCGATCACTGAGGTGGCTCCTTTAATCTACCGACCTGACGAAGGGCCCAGTGTCTCCGTCCTCGGCAAACAGGAGCAGGATTAACTAACCGTACGCATAGAGTAACTCAATTCGATCAGCATGGAGATTAAAAGACAGTAAAAGTGTTTATCTGGAACAAACAGAGTTATCAGCAGCTAATCCTGATATTTCCAGGCAAACACGTCCAATAGGGCTACAGAGAGAGGAAGGTCTCTACACCTGCTGAAACGGGTGCTACGTTCTCAAACAGCCTTGGAGCCAAACCAGGAAGATGAGCTCATGTCGGACATTCAATCAGAGGGGCGACTGTGGGAAAATGTCACATGGAGTCACCTCTTCACCCCAGTAGGAAGTGACATATTTATATTTAGAAGAGACGTCAGTTATTTCTAGTGAGTGATCAGGATGGGAAAGAGAACTTTCCACAATTCAGTCCCAACATCACTGGCGTAATATCCATGGGACAGGGTCTCCCATTATACCGCTAGATTGTAATATCCATGGGACAGGGTCTCCCATTATACCACTAGATTGTAATCTCCTTGGGACAGGGTCTCCCATTATACCGCTAGATTGTAATATCCATGGGACAGGGTCTCCCATTATACCGCTAGATTGTAATATCCTTGGGACAGGGTCTCCCATTATACTGCTAGATTGTAATATCTTTGGGACAGGGTCTCCCATTATACCACTAGATTGTAATATCCATGGGACAGGGTCTCCCATTATACCGCTAGATTGTAATATCCATGGGACAGGGTCTCCCATTATACCGCTAGATTATAAAATCCATGGGACAGGGTCTTCTATTATACCGCTATATTATAATATCCATGGGACAGGGTCTTCCATTATACCACCATATT
>JAACNH010000013.1:1215521-1350223 GCA_019447015.1 Hymenochirus boettgeri | reverse complement strand
ATAATATCCATGGTACAGGGTCTCCCATTATACCGCTAGATTGTAATATCCTTGGGACAGGGTCTCCCATTATACCACTAGATTGTAATATCCATGGGACAGGGTCACCCATTATTCCGCTAGATTGTAATATCCTTGTGACAGGGTCCCCCATTATACCACTAGATTGTAATATCCATGGGACAGGGTCTCCCATTATACCGCTAGATTGTAATATCCTTGGGAAAGGGTCTCATTTCCGGGAATTCCCTAATCCTGGTGACTGTTTCCCATCCAGTGATCTGCCTGCACCCAGAGCCCAACTGATCCTCCTCTCCCTCCTGGTCGGTCTCTGTTCCCTCCCTCATTGTGCTAATCTCCCCCCTTCCACCGCACTCCTCCAGCTCAGGTTGGATTCCTTTCAACTGCCCTAATCCTATTGATTCAAACTTTGTCAGGGAGACAATCATTTCCACCCTAGGTTACATAGAAAGTCTCACTGGTATTCGTGTATCGGGACACTTTAAAGCTTCGTACACACATACGATCTTAAGACGCTGCTTCAACAATAGTGCCGCGACCGGTCCCATAGGGAAGGCACGACTCAGCCATGATTTACCAATGGACCCAATCTCCGTTCGTCCGATTCGGACGCACGGGCAACCGAGCTCTGGTCGCAGCCATCACCGCCCCCACCGCACACCCAGTGGCGTAACTACCCTGCGAACCACGAGCCCAAGCCGTCTTCCGCGATCAGCCGTTTTAACAAGTATGAATGAAAACATACGGGCGATCAGCGTTAAAAGACTGCACCCGAATCAGATACAGCTGATCGTGCGTATGTTTCATTCATACTTTTTAAACACCTGTTGAAGGGAGGAGGGCCCCCACCCCCGGCCTCAAATCTGCGGGGGCGGGACCATGAGGTATGCCCTACTCACATCATTAGAAATGTCCGATCGTCCGATCACGACACTATCGGAAACATCTGCTGGTGTGTAACCAGCCTAATGGAATATACAGTATTGAAAGCTTTAAACTGGGAGATTGAACCAGGGACCCATCGCTTCAGGTAGATCACCCCACCCGCATTTAATACGCGACTTTAACTCCAGGGAAACAGCGCAAGTTTACTGACTACAACAGGTGGGATATCTGCTTAGGAATCTCTTTAACAAAAATCATGTAATCAGCAGTTTAGAAATTTAAAGGCAGGTTAATAGCTACATAAACGTATGAAAGATAAATTATTCCGTCCCCCTCCTGATCCTCTTCTCCCCATCGCCTACAAACGCTTATACATGGCCCCTCAGACTGTTCACTGTGTTTTCTGCGAATGTGCAAACAACAATAGATATTTTTTTTCGTTAGCTGAATCTGACCGACATCTGTCAGTCACGTGGAACCTTCCCATCGATATTACTAAATATTGCGCTGGTGATTGGATTGGCCTGAAATATCCTCATGTGTGCCAGGCGTAAATCTGGCCCATACACTACATAGATTTTACATTCTGGTGTTCCACGAAGTTCCCAGGGCGATTTTTCTGAGCCACGTGAGGGATATGTGAACTGACGACCGTCCAACAACATTTTTTCCTAACGTTACAATATTTTTTTCAAAAGGATTGATCCAATCAAAATTTGGCAGCGTTTGTACGAGACCTACACCCAATCTCATTCTTCTGACGTAATAGGCCGTACTCAGGACACGCCCATCCTAGTAGACGACCTAAACCTGGTCAATCATGGAGTAAAATGGCAGACCATGCGTTTCCCCTTAATCCCTACCCACAGTCTGTTGATCAGTTTATTGGGTGAAATTAGCCTACGTGTCTACGCACTGCATCTCTTTATGCAGTGTACAGGGGCCTTCAGCCTGAAAACGAGTTCTTACAGTGTTAGCATGTTTTGCTATCCGATTGCTCTAATGTGTGCGCACGGCTGTAGTAGCCTATTGGATCGACCTCACTACACGCGCTGCGTTTCTGTCTGCTATCGACCCATATCATAGCGCTCTGATAGTTTTCAATTACGGAAACCGCACACACACGCCTACGTTATTTCCTTCAATCAGTCATGCGAATGGTCGGGTTGCAATTGATATTAATAATTGATTTCCAATACAGATCAATTCCCCTCGACTCATGTAAGACAATCTCTGCCCCTGAGCTGACAAGTCTAGAATTAACATGAACAGCGCCTCTCCTGGTTTCCCCCAAACCTGCTGGCAAATTTTATCACCAGGGATAGGGGAATGTTACAGGATTCCCTAGATCTGTTCTCCCAGATTCCCCCATAGCTCATCCCACTGATACCAAATACACATGATTTCAATTTTATTCTCCCTCGGGGGGATTTTTCTCTGGGAAACACAAAATCCGATAGGTCGTCGAGTCCGCACTGTAAATAAGGAAACGCTGGAGGATGTAGATAGGGGGACAGACATTCTTACATGATAGGAAAAATTTACTGTTAAAGGGAAAGTGTATCACTGGGGGACATGACGACAAGGGACAGATAAAAGTCAGCCCGGCCCCCAGCAAAACTATACATGTTCGGTGATTATTGGGGTGCTGTATCTGTGTAGGAAAAGTAAGGGGGCAGAAGTTGCTCCATAACAGTTCCCCTCCGTGATTACAGAAAGGACAAACTTTATTGATTAGTGAGTTAGGTTTGCACTACGATTACACCAAGATCGTAGTAACCAGACAACAAGTTAAGCTAGGTACAGGTGCACGCCAGGTGGCTGCTCGTGCGTCATTGATGATCGCACCCGGCAGTGTACTCGAGCATCAGGCATGCATCGTGCAACTGTAGCTACCTTTAAGGCACTGAGTTGCTATTAATTTGCAGGCAACCAATTGGGTGTCAACTTTTTACTGGGTCTGCAATTAGATAACATCGATTGGTTGATGCAGATTCATAGCATCAGCCCTTCACAATGTTAATGCCAATGTCTAGTCTAGAGATTCTGGACTAGAGCCGTGTTCCCACTCTCAAATGTAATATTGCAGAAATCCGTTGATTCTTCCCTCTTCAATTACTGCTTTATACTAATCCATGCTCTCATCCTATCACAAACTGGACTATTGTAACCTTCTGCTTTCTGGTCTTCCTGCTTCCCATCTTTTCCGCTTCATCCATACATAACATACATGCTACACGCATTGTCACTCCTAACAATCGCGGAAAATTAAATCTCTCTGTGCCATACATCTACCGGCTCCCCATTTAAACAACACATTATCTACAAAATCTTCTCTTAACATTTAAATCCTTTCATTTGTGTCTCCCTCTCTCTACGTCAAGAAACTTAAAAAACAAATACTTATTTATATATTTATGTATTTATTTAGTGTCCCCAGTACGGCTTTTTGTACTATATTGTACAGCGCTGCGTCCCCCAAGTGGCGCTATATAAAAACCTATACATACAACATAACAATTTCTTCATTCCTATCTAAATGGGATTTGTGGACACAAACACTTCGGTGCCTGATGCATTCTGGGATCTCACATCCTGGACAACCGTCTTACCTGCCAAATGTCATTTTCAAGCCTCATTAGCGGGCACCAGATAATAGAGGTGGAGCTGTTTGCTTTATCGCGTCAGTCTGGAACCTTGTGCCAAACTGAAGTTTATTGCCAATATTTCCAGTAAAACTTTACCCTGGGAGCACTGAACGTTTACCACTTCACGCAGGTTATTTAGCTCAATAAAGATTGTCCCTTTTCTACAAAGTTGCATTATTTTCACTTGCACATACCGGATCACGTCTTATTCCATTTAGCTGAGCCAGGCGGACGACGCCAATCGAATACTGAACAGAACAATCCCTTCTCATTGAATTTAGTGGGTGAAGATATTTCATTGTTTCACAGGCGAGGACGTGATATTATCCTCGCCACCAAAATACTCCACGTAAAGGACACTAAACCTTACAATTAACTATTTCCATGATCTATAATTGTATGGGAGGTAGGACTGAAGTGTATTGCCTGAAATCAATTTGCATTTTACTGTTTTACTGCCATAGCTCAGTTCTCTCTATTGCACTGACAAAACAACATTCCACCCTTATCCACACCCTCCAACAGAATAATAATGAGTTACTTACCCTTTTTAAACTGTAGCCTGTGGATATGTCCGGTAACATTCAGTCCGTTAACACAAGTCCAATTGTGTTGACATGTAACGTGACGATCATGCAATCAGTTCATCTAAACCAATGTCATCACCATCGATATTGCCAAACCAAACTGCCCAATAGATAAGGACACCCGGACATTCAGTGTGAGCTTCATTATTATGTATGTTAGGGCCATTCACTGTGTATGTAGGCCATTCACTGTGTATGGGGCCATTCACTGTGTATGTAGGGCCAGGTCACTTGATGTAGGGCCTTCATGTGTGTAGGGGCCATTACTGTGTATGTAGGGCCAATCACTGCTTATGTAGGGAACAATGTGTAT
The DNA here is from genome assembly GCA_019447015.1 of Hymenochirus boettgeri. Lineage (NCBI taxonomy): Eukaryota > Metazoa > Chordata > Amphibia > Anura > Pipidae > Hymenochirus > Hymenochirus boettgeri. The sequence continues at coordinate 1,345,769 of JAACNH010000013.1, read as the reverse complement.
GAGCAATCACTGTGTATGTAGGGCCATTCACATACGTATGTAGGGCCATCACAGTATGTAGGGCATTCACTATGTATGTAGGGCCATTCATATGTATGTAGGGCCAGTCATATGTATGTAGGCCTTCACTATGTATGTAGAGCCATTCACTATGTATGTAGGGCCATTCACTATGTATGTAGGCCATTCACTATGTATGTAGGGCATTCCTATATGTAGGGCCGTATTATGTATGTAGGGCCATTCACGATGTATGTAGGGCCATTCACGATGTATGTAGGGCCATTCACGATGTATGTGGCCATTCACGATGTAGTTAGGGCCTTCACTGTATGAGGCATTCATATGTATGTAGGGCCATTCATTATGTAGTAGGGCCATTCACTATGATGTAGGGCCATTCACTATGTATGTAGGGCCATTCACTATGTATGTAGGCCTCCTATTAGCTTCACGATGTATGTAGGGCCATTCACGATGTTATGTAGGGCAATTCACGATGTATGTAGGCATCACGATGTATGTAGGGCCATTCACGATGTATATGTAGGGCCATTCACTATGTATGTAGGGCACATTCACGATGTATGTAGGGCCATTACGAGTATGTGGGTCACGTAGTAGGGCATTCGACTAGTAGTAGGGCCTCCTATGTTAGGGCCATTCACTATGTATGTAGGGCCATTCAGTATGTATGTAGAGGCCATTCACGATGTATGTAGGGCCATTCACGATGTATGTAGGGCCATTCACAATGTATGTAGGGCCATTCACAATGTATGTAGGCCCTGGATTGTGGGGTAAATCTCAGATCACCTGTGGCTTCCCTAAACTGTGTCTGGATCTGGATGTTGAGGTTTGTGGTCGTTCTGCAACATCTGGAGAGTTACCAGAGATTTACATATTTGCACCATTCCTCTGTCTGGGTGTAAAGATTCACCAAAATACCCTCCCCCCCCTCCCCCATGTTCCAGGCTGGTGATGAACTAAATTTTCATTCTGCAGATTTTGCTGTTGAGATTAATGACTAAAGTCACCTATTTAAAGGGCACAGGTCACAGACTCACTCAGAGCACATTAATCCACCACTGAACTGGGCTACAGGTGACAGGTCCCATGACTCACCGGTGTCACATGACTCTGAGCTACACTCAATCCTCCACTGGAACGGGCCTACAGGTCACATGACTCTGAGCTACACTCAATCCTCCACTGGAACTGGGGTCTACAGGTCACATGACTCTGAGCTACACTCATCCTCCACTGGAACTGGGGCCTACAGGTCACATGACTCTGAGCTACACTCAATCCTCCACTGGAACTGGGGCCTACAGGTACATGACTCTGAGCTACACTCAATCCTCCACTGGAACTGGGCCTACAGGTCACATGACTCTGAGCTACACTCAATCCTCCACTGGAACTGGGTCTACAGGTCACATGACTCTGAGCTACACTCAATCCTCACTGGAACTGGGGTCTACAGGTCACATGACTCTGAGCTTACACTCAGTCCTCCACTGGAACTGGGGCCAACCAGTCACATGACTCTGAGCTACACTCAATCCTCCACTGGAACTGGGGCCTACAGGTCACATGACTCTGAGCAGCACTACACTCAATCGTCCACTGGGACTGGAGCCTACAGGTTACATGACTCTGAGCTACACTCAATCGTCCACTGGGACTGGAGCCTACAGGTTACATGACTCTGAGCTACACTCAATCGTCCACTGGGACTGGAGCCTACTTCTGACTGGTCACATGACTCACACGGTGCGCAATGGCAATCCCGCTAGTGTGGCCTAGGCTAGGCCACACTAGGCGTTTTTCGCGCGTTTGCGCACGCGTTTCGCTCGCGATTGTGCCCCGATTTTCGCTAAAATGGAAATCGCGCGAACGAAAAAATTTCCCGCGATTTCCGATGCGCATGCGATTGCGTGTCCGTTCGCGTTTTGGTAAACGCATGGTTACCATTTTTGGTGCGTTAACGCAGCGTTTCCATAACGAAAAGGCCAAAACGCAGACGCACAAGAAAAGCGCACACAATCGCGTGCGATAACGCTCTCGATTTTGTGCGCGATTCCTGTGCGTTGCAGTATGGCCTCAGCCTGTTGTCGACGACGTCTAACAATTTTGATTCCGGTTTTCAATCTTGTGCTTTACTCCACCTGGTGGCCATTTCTAATTACTACATTACCCCATGAGTTAAATGCTCCAAACCGTGATCTGTTTATATGGTTATTATTTACTCAAATGATCTCCTTACTACTTTGTATTTGTCTGGACAACACTGCGTATATCTTCCTCCGTATATTGTGTCCATCCCTGTGTAAGACTTATGGTACACACACACTTACCATGGAGAATGTTGATGTTTGGGCGATTGGGCGCGGATGGTCTGTAGGTTCCCATACACCAACCAATTGACGGTTGTATAAGCCATTTGCTGTAAACCCTAACCTACCCCTTCCTTATCTCTGCCAGGGCCGTAACTACCAGGGCAGCAACCGCAGAGGGGCCCGGGAGCCAAGGGGCCCCATCTTCTTATTTCCCAATGACGGATACAGCCTCCCCATTAAACCACAAACGGGCCCCATCACTAGTTTTGCAGGGGGCCCAGTGATTTAGTTACGCCACTGACTGTCGACCGGTGTTAGGGGCCCCAACTGTGCATGCTGGGAGTTGTAGTTGCCAAACCACGTTTCCACATGGCGGTTTAGCAAACTGATCTTTATGGCTCTACAATAAAACAAATGGCCATTCAAATAAAGTGGCGGAGTTGCCATGCGATTGCCGCCTCACTGCGCCTGGTTCAGGTCTAATAAAAACAAAGTAACTGCATCTCTCAGCTACTGATATATAGATTAATAAATCTGCTAATGGAATAGCCCAGTGGCTGTGTTCCCTGTGGGTTCCAATGAGCTGCCCCTACTGCTGCAGTTTTACCTTATTTGGTCATGAGAACTACAGGGCAGCAGTAATACACATAGAAAACTACCACTCCCACAATGCAACACGGAAATGATGCTCCCCGTGTTGATGGCCCCCACCGCGCATGCTTACGAAACCTCCGTAACCATGCCGACAATACTAGTCCATCGTGCCGCGGGAGGGCAGACATGCGCACTAAGCCAACAGCCACCATGCGGCTTGTAACTGTCGGTGAACAGGCAACCAAGCTTGCTTGTCCCAGCCCTGTTTATTCTCCGCCCCTCGAACGACTATTGGCTGGGGAAGCCGGGAAGCGTCTGTGATTGGCCGAGACGAGGCGCAGCGCGGTTGGTTGTGCGATAGGAGGCGGAGGATTATTTCTGTCCATTCTTTTCTCCAGAATCTTCTCTCCCCCTTCGAAGCCGCCAGATGATGGGCCGCCGTGCTCGTGCTGAGTAAGTGACCCGGAGAGAAGGAAGATAGGACTGGGGGAGCTGTCAGTGTCGGGGGGTCTCCTGCCTTGTCATTGGAGGAGGAGTGTGGGCCCTTGACTAGGGCCACATTGTCTCTGAAATGATTCTATCCTGACCCCTCCTCACTGGCACCTCTGTCTGCTGGGGATGCTGGGAGTTAAATTCTGTCTGCTGGGATGCGGGAGTAAATTTGTTGCTGGGGAGTGGGAGTTAATTCTGTCTGCTGGGATGCTGGGAGTTAAATTCTGTCTGCTGGGGATGCTGGGAGTTAAATTCTGTCTGCTGGGGATGCTGGGAGTTAAATTCTGTCTGCTGGGGATGCTGGAGGTTAATTCTGTTGCAGGGGATGCTGGGAGTTAAATTCTGTCTGCAGGGGATGCTGGGAGTTTTAATTCTGTCTGCAGGGGATGCTGGGAGTTTTAATTCTGTCTGCAGGGGATGCTGGGAGTTTTAATTCTGTCTGCAGGGGATGCTGGGAGTTTTAATTCTGTCTGCAGGGGATGCTGGGAGTTAAATTCTGTCTGCAGGGGATGCTGGGAGTTTAATTCTGTCTGCAGGGGATGCTGGGAGTTTAATTCTGTCTGCAGGGGATGCTGGGAGTTTAATTCTGTCTGCAGGGGATGCTGGGAGTTTAATTTTGTCTGCAGGGTCCAGGAAGTGACACCCCCCCCCCCTTCCCATGTCCCATTGATTGGACACAGACAGGGAAGTGTCATCTGGGGGCTGACAACTCGCTGTGCTTCAGATTAAAAGGGGCTGCAGGTTTCAATTAAACCCCTTGTAATCACTGGGACATGAAGGGCTCTCATAGTTATCTGCTGTATAATATTCCCTCTCACTGTACATTAATAGTGCATAATGCACCCCAACGTAAACTATAAGGATATAGAAGTCACAAGAAGTTCCGTGACCATATAAATGTAGGAGGCTGCAGGCTGAGACCTACTACATTATAATGTTCCCTCTCGCTGTACATTATAATCTATATAACCTGCCCCTGTATGGATTTCTGTGGGAGGAACTGGTAAGATACAGCCTTATAATCTTACAGTTCCAGGAGGAAAAGGAAACCATAAGCCACAAAAGGGGTAGGTGTTAAATAAATAATGCACCCGAACTGTAAATTAAAAGGGATATTAGAAGTCACCTTTTAGTTATGCGCCCTGTATAAAAGGTACTCGGCCTGCGGCCCTCGTGCTTTATATGGTCACGGAACTCCTCTGTGACTTCTAATATCCATATATTTACAGTAGGGGGTGCATATCCACTATATAAACTATATTATAATATGTTCCCCCTCGCTGTATATTTATTATAATCTATATAAACTATATTATCAGAATAGGAGGCTCAAATTATAATGGGAACAGCAATGGAATATTTCTTATAATAATCACTGAGTGATTTTTATATAAAATGTTCCACTACAGCTCCCATACTCTTCTGGCCATCCACCATTCCACCGTATGTATTATATAAATGTATCACCCCTTTCTACCTTCATCCAACGCTCCCATGCTGAGAGATGAGATCTTATAGAACCACGTTCCCTTGCTTGAAGTCCCTTCTGCTTTGCTCCTGTATCAAGCTGGTTACAAGCACGCTCAAAACTGCTAGATCGGTAGTGGCAGTCAGCCATTGGCCTTGAGTCACCGTGGGCCTTTACTGAGTCACTGCTAGGAAGTAGAGAGGGGACCGGTGAGGAATCAGTTGTGCAAGTTCTAGTCACACAGTGTTAGCTGAATGTAAGATATAAAATAAAACAAGGGTCTTCGAAACGGTTATGAAACTGACATTCTGTGTCTAATTATAAATAGTAATAATACAATTAGACCTTTAATTTCACGCGTCATAGAGACAGGTGCGTTGTTGCATTTAACCTTGCCAGCCCAAAGTGATTCTCGCAGTACAAACTTCTGTGTTATCAGCTGTATTTCAAGGGCCAATCGGAAATTGAGCCTTTATTAGTTGGTCTCATAGTCCGTCGTTAGAAAACCTTTCAAAATGTTATCTACCTGTCTCTGGAGGTTTCTCCCGTCCTGGGGGAAGTTAAGTGGATTTTTAGGGCATCATTCACCATGTTTTTTTATTGCGTTAGCCAGTAACCTTTTGCCTGTGTCTTCCACCAACACACACAGTTTGTACTGGAAAGATCAGCCAGGATAATTGTCTGCAGATTTCTTATATTATTTATATTGAGTTTATAACTTTTCATATCTTCCTTTTTTATTATTTAGGCCAGACAATGAAACGTGAATCTGGAAGAAAAGTCCAGACCGGAAATATCAATGCTGCAAAGGTATCGGAATTTAACTCTTCCACTTACGTCCTAACTAGTGTGCTTGTCTCACGGTTTGATGTGAATCTGTTGGTAACTAACTTCTATTTGATCTTGGTTATAGACCATCGCAGACATCATTAGAACATGCCTGGGCCCAGAGCCATGATGAAGGTATTTGAATGCTGACAATGTCACCCTGACTGTGTACAGCACTGTTATTTTATTGAAGAGTTGGTACAAATAACCGTTTTCTTTGTTGCAGATGTTGCTTGATCCTATGGGTGGATTGTGATGACAAATGACGAAATGCAATTCTAGGGAGGTGTGAGTAAATATATAATCATCCCTCCAGCCTTGATTGAAATAAGGCTATCATCAGATGTCTATAGTGGCTATTATTTCATGAAGAAGCATTTGTCACTGGGGATGTTGCTGGTGTGCAGTCTGTAGGAGCGCGTTGGTAGATTCCTGAACATAAACAGATACTGCTGTGAAGACTGAAACTTGCACGTAGTGTCTGTTCTCTAAGGTTGATCTTTCTATAACCCGCAGACAAATTGTCACATGAATAATGAGAGATAGATTTAAACAATGGATTATGGAGGCTTTGCTAAAAACTTTATTTTGCATCCAGCGCTATTCCAAAATTTTGGGTCAGGTAATTATTTTAATAGAGACTTTGTAATTGTAATGGACTTATGGCATTTAAATGTCTAAATCATTGGAAGTCTAGACGCACACATTGAAAGATCTGTCCGTGTAATTTATTGGCTGTGATGTACCAGTGGGTATGATAATGTAAATGACAGATTTAACAAAAGAATCGTTTGGGAACAATTACGTGACCTGAGAATATTTTATTAAGAGTTTATTCCCATGCTAACTTTATTTTTCACTCTCCTGTCTTCAACATTCATAGGACGTATAAACCTTGTAATTAACTTCCTCAAAATGCTCCTTCCCTCCGACCCAGCGAGAATCAGCTCACTTACCTGCACAGACAGACATAGTAGTTGACAGTTGAGAAGGGTAGCCTATTAATGCAGGCAGGGGCTGGTCACATGGCTGAAAACAGGAAGTGTTCAAGCAGGAAGTAATACTGCAGAACCTCTCACAATTTTTACCTAGAGATGTAATTTGGGGTCATTTGAAGGTACAACAGGAGGCTATTTGTATAACCCCCACTTGTTTGGAAACATTGGAGACCACAGTTACCCTAATCTGCTAATCCATACAAATAATCGGGAAAACGTATTTATAAATTGTGCTAAAATTCTCTGCTGGTCACAAAGCCGTACTAAATAACCTACACAAATAACCCCCCGATGTTGTGACACTTGGTCTAACTATGTCGTCCCCCAGATTCAAGTGCAGCATCCAGCTGCTAAGTCAATGAATTGATCAGTCGTACCCAAGACGAAGAGTGGGGATGGCACCACATCTGTCATCATACTGGGTAAGGATCCGTTATGAGATTGCTCACTGTCGCTAGTGTTCTGTGGTGTCTGTAGAATTTATTAAACAACGCATGTTCCTTCTTAGCTGGGGAAATGTTGTCCGTCGCTGACAGTTTTTTGGAACAGCAAATGCATCCGACTGTGGTTATCAGCGCCTACCGGAAAGCTCTAGATGACATGGTGTCTGCACTGAAGGAGATCAGGTGAGTCTCATAGTCTAGGTCTTCATACCTCCCAACATTTGAAAGTCCTAAGAGGGACAAAGTCTTATAAAAAGGGTGTGTGGGTGGGTGTGGTTGAGTGGGCGGGGTGTGGGAGGAGTATGATTACAGTCGTAATGGCAAAACATTCCTTTTAGTATTGTGTCAAAAATGTGTTACTTTTTCAATTGTGTTCATTCTAAAGTATTAATTTAAGGGTGCTGTAAAATAAACTTCTTTTATTACTGGCTGAGTTATACAGGTCAGGGAACTCTGGGTACCACTTATGTATTATAACGGATAATGTATCCCCTACTGTAAATTATAAGGATATTAGAAGTCACTGAGGAGTTCTTGTCTATACTACAGGAACACCAGACTGAGTTATACAGGGAACTCTGGGTACCACTCATGTATTATAGGGATAATGTATCCCCTACTGTAAATTATAAGGATATTAGAAGTCACTGAGGAGTTCTGTGTCTATATAAAGGTTACAAGGACACAGACTGAGTTATACAGGGAACTCTGGGTACCACTCATGTATTATAAGGGATAATGTATCCCTACTGTAAATTATAAAGGATATTAGATGTCACTGAGGAGTTTCTGTGTCTATATAAGGTACAAGGACACAGACTGAGTTATACAGGGAACTATAACTTTTATTTGAGTGGCCCAGATATAAAAATATCCTCCCAAACTAAACCTAAAGCCCACAGGCCCTTTATAATGGGATGGGTTAAGCTTCATACACATGTATGATGTGGTGCAGAGAACACAAACCCGAATGAGTTCACACACACGATGAACGACTGTTTGGGTGATAATCGTACATGAGTTTGGTTGGGGGTCGTTTGTCAGTCCATAATGGCAGATTAACGAACGACCAACATACACGTGTGTGATTATCAGTCGTTCGTCGCCATGAATGAGCCATGGTAGGGGGTCACTGCACAGATATGTGAAAAAATAAATGGGAGTATACACTGTTAAACACATGGGTCTCACTCTCAGTTCTAGCACTTCTGTGACCCAGCAGTTGGGCTGAATGCGGCACACAAGCAACAAGATTGCAGAAACTTAAGACTTAGGGCAATCCATTGCCATTTTTAAGATATAACCCCCCCCCCCCCAGCATCTGCACCCTTTAGCTGAATATGCGCTGATGCGTATGCACTCGGTTCTGTGGGCGGTGATGGAGGTTTATTTAAAAATTAGGTGCACTTGCCTTTTAACTCATCCTATTGTACAATCACTTAAAAGTAATAAAACCAGGTGATAAGAGAGCATGATGTTATTTATATGTGACACACAGACAGTGTGACCCCCCATGCTGATATGAGCCTGGCACTGTGGAGCATGGGAGATTATATTGCATGATGATGATTTATATTGACACACTGACCTCTCTCAAAACTCTGCTTTATCAGCGTCAGTGTTCTTCTTGTCTCCCTCCCAGCTTACCTGCAGTGTGCATACATACAGTGAGGAAGGAGCATTTACTCTGCTGCTGCAGCGTGCTCTGAAAACTCTCACCCACAGTCAGAGGCTTACATTACTGGCTGAAAATGACGGAAATCCCACCCAAATCCACTTCCGTGGGTCTTCATAAGGAACCATTATTTCCCCCAACCACTTCGGGCACAGGGGTTATGGGAATGGTTAACTTTACCTTCTGTAACAGATGTTAAGATGGAATATGTTGCAATGCTTTCATAGATATTATTCTACTGGAACACTCCATTTCTAAAGCTGGGTACACACAGTACTGATAAAGCCCGATACTGTTGGATTTGAGGAATCGATACTGTGTGTACCTTGCTTTTCCAAACGATTGGGTCGGCTGAACGCTCTCCCTTTAGGGAGTCGCCCACGGTGAGGGAACACAGAGTCCCGAGCGTTCTGTCTTTGCTGTGTATAGGAGAACTATAGGAGAACGCTCTGGAGTGTGTAGCGGTCTTGGAGGAAATGATAGACGGATTTGCAGATTATATCTATCATCTTTCAGGTGTGTACCCAGCTTAAGGACTAAAGAACTGGAAGTGTAAAAATAAACTAGTTTGGTTAAATACCTTTTGATTATTTAACATGACAAATCCCACATCTTCTAATTCATTTTCTGTGCTCTGCTAGTAAAAACACATCTTTACACTTAATATTTGGTACTGGACACATTTTCTAGGGCCGTGTGAGTTTATTTTCCAAGTTTTCTCATTTGTACCAAAAACTTTCCAACCCAAACGCGATATTTGGCTGTACAGCCTTTTATTACAAACCTCATCACGTGTCCCGTTTCCTCCCGCAGTACGCCGGTGGATACAGCGACAGATCGTTAATGTTAAAGATCATCAATAGTGCCATCAATACCAAAAATCAGCGCTGGGCGGATATGGCCTGTGGTATTGCCCTGGATGCTGTAAGACCGTAGAGTTCGAGGAGAATGGACGGAAAGAATTCGAAATCAAGAAATACGCTAAGTAGAAGAGTGAGACCTTTTGTTTCGCGCTGCTAGATTGTTCCCTGTCGCAGGAAGGACCAGTGCAATGTCATCTTTGAATCGCCATTGCTGATCTGAATATTGCTTACACTTAGATCCCTGGAGGAATCATCGAGAGTCCTGTGTGCTACGCGGTGTCATGTTCAACAAAGATATCACCCATCCAAGATGCGCAGGGTGATCAAGAACCCGCGTATGTTCTGTTGGATTGCTCCTTGAATATAAAAAGGGAGAGCCAGTACAGACCAAGTGTTCTCTGCTAACTTAGTGTTTACCATATGTTGGCATGATATAGATTGATGTATATTCTTTTAAAGGGACGTTCAGTGGAAATGATCAATATTTGTTAAATGTTAGTTTGTGTAATGCCTTCTTAGTTATTCTACTATTCCCTCCCATTTTGAAAAATCAGTTGATTTCATACCCTTTGCTGTTCCCTGCTGTGGACTTAGTTGAGCGACATTTCAGGTTCTGTACGGTCCTTCTTCTTCCCAGAATGCACCACTTCCTTGGAATGTTCCTAACAGTAATTTCTACTGATTGACTGTAGGGTGGGTAAAACATGCTCCGATCTCTACTGAGCAAACTGAATCAACCAGGTGCTGGGTCAAGGGCAAAACCATAACGTCTCTATTAGGGGTCCTACAAACAGGAAGTCAGTATTCAGAAGCATTTACTTATACACAGACAAAATGCTGAATTGGCAGATTAAGGTCATTGACATGAAAAAAATACTGAAAAGCATATGTATTTGCCATGAACTTCCCCTTTAAGGAGAAATACACCCTAAAACACATGTTCCCTACTTTAAGGTCAGAAACGAACAATTAAAATGATGTATGTAATTCCCTATAGAGAACATCCAATCGGCACAGGGATTGGGAATCACTTTTATTTTTCTGTTTTGAACCAACTGAGCTATGGGAGGGGCGGTAACTGCAAGATATCTGTGCTCTTAGGGCAGATCCGTGTATGTTTGGTTAGGGAATACATGTTATTATCAACCAGGAACATGTATTTTATGGTGAACTTACAGATGGAGGTCCAACTAGAAGTATATTTTATCTTTACTTTTGTGTTGTTTGGAAACGGTTTATACCATTATCACTGGTACTTGTGCGCTGTACAGACTTTTTCTCCGTCTTTCCCGGTATAGACTGAAATTGAGATCACGCGGGAGGAAGATTTCGCTCGTATTCTCCAGATGGGGAGGAATATGTCCAGCAGGTGTGTGAGGATATAATTCGACTCAAGCCAGACCTTGTGATCACAAGAAAGGGAATCTCCGTATGCCCATGTGCTTTGGTGAATCTGTGTAGAGACGTAACGGAATGTTAGTTTGCACTAGTGATTTTCCACGATTCACCTTTAATTCAATTTCCCAGATCTGGCACCAGCATTAACCTGGTAAAGCCAACATCACCGCCATACGTAGAGTCCGAAAGAGTGAACAACCGTAATAGCCAGGTATGGAGTCTAATCTGCCGCTGGGTGAATATTTTCCAGTGTTTTATTTGCAAAACTTATCAATGAGTGGTATTCTGGAGATGTGTAAGGGTAACTGGTCTCCAATTTTTCCTTAACAAGTTGGGTGGTTGTATAAAAATCCTGCAGTTGTACCTCCCAATGAACCCTCAATCGCATCACTAGGTAAAATTTATCAGATGTTAATGCTGGAAATGTTCAGCAAAATGACTTCGCTTATAACACTTCCTGTTTTCTGCCATGTGACTAGCTTGCAGTCAATGTGACCGCTCTGCCTGCATTGAAAGGCTCCCCATCGAACTGCTAATTATTATTATTTTGTCTGTGTACTGTTTTTCCCAGCATATTACTCTTAAGTGAGCATGATTCCCCCGTGGCAGGGGATTAGGTAATGTCACTTAACCTACTGGAAGCAGGAAATTTTAACCTTCACTGCAATATAATTTCTCACGGGTTGGCAGACATAAAGGGAACTTCACAGCGCATTATTGTAAAAGGGTCATGTTATTCATTAAATCTCTAGTGCTATACAGAGTAGCGATCTGATGGTAAATAATCCCGGTGTGCACGTACTATTTATAAATCTGCTCTTTGGTTACTGCAGAGCTTGTGGGCTCGTATTGCTAGCAGGACAGAGGAATTGAGAGAGGAGGATGTCGGCACCGGTGCAGGACTCTTTGAAATAAGAAAATTGGGGATGAGTATTTTACCTTCATCACAGAGTGCAAGGATCCCAGGCCTGCACCATTGTCTTACGAGGGGCCAGCAAGGAAATTTAGCTGTAAGCATGTTGACTGAGCATTAGATTATAACATATACTCTCCATCCCTTACTAGCGTGTGCCAGTGCTCCGTGTTTGTTGGCTCATTTCTATCGTTCATGTTTCCATTGCTGCAGGAGGTGGAGCGTAACCTGCAGGATGCCATGCAAGTCTGTCGCAATGTGATGGTTGACCCCCACCTGGTGCCAGGAGGGGGAGCCGCAGAGATGACCGTCGCTCACATTCTAACCGAGAAATCAAGGTCATGACTGGGGTAGAGCGTGGCCGTACCGTGCAGTGGCTCAGCCCTGGAAGTGATTCCTAGAACACTCATTCAGAATTGTGGTGCCAGCACAATCCGCGTCTTTATTCGTCTCTATCGGGTGAGTGCAGTTGTCTGGGCCTCGTACAGGTACAGCTTTAACATGATTGGATGCCTATATCCACTGTGCAGGGCAGTGCCAGCTTTAACCATGTAGATAAATCTCCTATATAGAAAAAGGTGGTCGGAATGACACCGATTGCAAGGGTATCGGGTTATTGTTTGATTCAGTAAATGTCCCAGTGTGACTACCACCCCCTCTATCTCTAAATTACAGGAGAGAGGTGAGTGGTCCGAATAGGAGGGGAGGGGTTTGCACGGGGCCCCTATAAAGATACAAAACGGTAAATGAAAGTGACCTAGTTGCAGTTTGTTTTCTGTTACAGGCAAAACACACTCAGGACGGCTGTCATCTTGGGGGTGTCGATGGAGAGGCCGGGGGTACTAACCGATATGAAGGATCTGGGAATCTGGGAGCCTCTGGCTGTTAACTGCAGAATCTACAAGACTTCGGTGGAGGTAAGTCCTGCCAGCCATGACCGTTACATAATATATCTCCCATCTTCCCCAAGGCATGTTTGGCCAGTGCTATATTTATTTAATCACAGGCTTTCTATAGATTGAATCAAAACTTTAATGTCTTGTTTTTTTTTCTAAATGAAACAAATTCAGCAATGTAACTGACAGGGTTTCCCCTCCACAGACTGCCATTCTGCTTCTCCGCATCGATGACATTGTATCCGGCCAGCCACAAGAGAAAGGGAGGCGACCAGGCAGACAAGCCCCCCCTGCAGCCCCCAGGAATGAGAAGATTTAAAGAGTAAACGGAGCAGACATCCCTCCGAGCACTTGATTGGCCCTTTCACAAGTTTAGTTCCCACCCTTGTTACCGGTTCTGGAGGGCGGGAACTGTTTGTATTTATTAAGGTCTGAGATGGTCGGGGTTATATGTTCCGAAGAGGAGTAATGGAAGTAACGCGACATTCTTCTAAAGACAATAAATTTGGTTTGGATTCCATGTGGTCTGGTTTATTTATTGTGGTGGAGACGTGTATGTATACATTCTCCATAGGTATTTAAGCTTGTCCTGCGATCTATCTATGAATGGGAGTAACCCCACACTAGTAATGTGCAGTTCACAAACTTGTCCCTAAGCCAGCGGGTGTCACATGGTCATATATGATCCAATTGAAAGTAGGATATGGGTCATGTGCTACCAGACATAATGAGCACTAAACTGCAAATTAAAGGACAACTAATTCTAATTGAATAATAATTAACCTAGAGTCTCCTAATCTATAGGGGTTCTACACAATGAATGGACTATGTTGCACCACCCAAAATGGTTGGGTTTTATATTGCTGTATGAGAGACCTGCATTGTGTCCGGGACTCAATTTTGGGCGGTCCTGTTTGCATTTGCAGGTTGTGTGGTGAGGCCTTAGAATATTTTTCAGCAGTAAATCTGCTCAGAAGACCACGAGTGAAGTTTCCCTTTTTAATCTTGAATATATAAGATATCTATCCAATTTATTAATACTATCTGGTTATATACAATACCTATCCTATTATTAATAACTATGGGGTTATGTACATAATCCTATTAATAACTATCGGGTTATATACGATATCTATCCATTTATTAATAACTATCGGGTTTATATATATCTATCCTATTTATTAATAACTATCGGCTACATACAATATCCTATTTATTAATAACATCGGTTACATGCAATATCCTATTTATTTAATAACTATCGGTTACATGCAATATCTATCCTATTTATTAATAACTATGGGGTTATATAGTATACCATATTCAATAACTATGGGGTTATTATACATTATCCACTATTAATAACTATGGGGTTATATACATTATCCTATATAATAGGGGTTATATACATTATCCTATTATAACTATGGGGTTATATACATTATCCTATTAATAAATATGGGCTTAGGTATTACATTATCCTATTAATAACTAGTGTTATATACATTATCCTATATAACTGTATAATACATATCGGGTATATACACATTATCCTATAATAACTATCGGGTTATATACATATCCTATTAATAACTAGGGTTATATACATTATCCTATTAATAACTCTCGGGTTATATACATTATCCTATTATAACTCTCGGGTTATATACATTATCCTATCATAACTACTACGGGTTATATACATATCCTATTAATAACTATCGGGTATATACATTATCCTATTACTTAGGTATAACTATACTGGGGGTTATTACATTATCCTATTAATAACTATGGGGTTATATACATTATCCTATTAATAACTATGGGGTTATATACATTATCCTATTAATAACTATGGGGTTATATACATTATCCTATTAATAACTATCGGGTTATATACATTATCCTATTAATAACTATCGGGTTATATACATTATCCTATTATACTATCGGGTTATATACATATCCTATTAATAAACTATCGGGTACATGCGAATCTATCTATTTATTAATAACTATCGGGTACATGCGATATCTATCCTATTTATATAATAACTATCGGGGTACATAGCGATATCTATCCTATTTATTAATAACTAACGGGTACAGCGATATCTATCCTATATTAATAACTATCGGTTACAGATGCGATATCTATTATTTATTATTAATAACTATCGGTACATGCGATATCTATCCTATTATTAAAACTATCGGGTACAGCGATATCTATCCTATTTATTAATAACTATCGGTTACATGCGATATCTATCCTATTTATTAATAACTATCGGTTACATGCGATATCTATCCTATTTATTAATAACTATCGGTTACATGCGATATCTATCCTATTTATTAATAACTATCGGTTACATGCGATATCTATCCTATTTTTAATAACTATCGGTTACATGCGATATCTATCCTATTTATTAATAACTATCGGTTACATGCGATATCTATCCTATTTATAATACTATCGGTTACATGCGATATCTATCCTATTTATTAATAACTATCGGTTACATGCGATATCTATCCTATTTATAATAAACTATCGGTTTACATGCGATATCTATCTCTATAATTGACTATATCTATCTATTATATAACTATCGGTTACATGCGATATCTATCCTATTTATTAATAACTATCGGGTACATGCGATATCTATCCTATTATTAATAACTATCGTTAATGCGTTATCGATCCTATTATAATAACATCGGTTACATGCGATATCTATCCTATTAAAAAAAATCAGGAAATATACAATATCTATGTATTAATAACTATTGGGTTTATACAATATCCTATTAACTATCGGTTATATTAATATATATAGGATGATATATGATTCGGTATAACAATATCCTATTTATTAATAATCATCGGGTTATATACAATATTCATTAATAACTCAGGTTTTATATATTCGAGAGTGTATGAAGAGAACTAGAGAGTACAAGTGTGCAGTAAACGTAGTAGCAGAGAGAACTGGAGAGATTACTAGAGTACTAGACATTTAGTGAAGAGCACTAAGGGGAGTATTATAAAGTGCAAGAGAGTAGTAGAGCATACTAATGTATGTAGCACTAGAGATAATAAAGAGTACAGGAGAGTAGTAGAGTGAGTGCTAAAAATGTTCATTAGAGGTACTTAAAAGCTTAGTGGGAGTGCTAGAGAGTGGACCATATATAGCTATTATTCTATATAGCAGATTTATATTATACTAAAAAAATGTTGAGAATTACTGGTATTAATATACTGTAGTTCTGGTTGGTACAGGGATAGTATATAATGTTGAGAATTACTGGTAGGAATATAATATACTGTAGTTCTGGTTAGTACAGGGATACTATATAATATTGAGAATTACTGGGTTAATACATATACTGTATTTGGTTGGTACAGGGATACTATATAATAATGAGAATTACTGGTATTAATACATATACTGTAGATCTGGTTGGTACAGGGATACTATATAATATTGAGAATTACTGGTATTAATACATATACTGTAGTTCTGGTTGGTACGGGGATACTATATAATAATGAGAATTACTGGTATTAATACATATACTGTAGTTCTGGTTGGTACAGGGATACTATATAATAATGAGAATTACTGGTATTAATACATATACTGTAGTTCTGGTTGGGACGGGGATACTATATAATATTTATAATTACTGGTATTAATACATATACTGTAGTTCTGTTTAGTACGGGGATACTATATAATAATGAGAATTACTGGTATTAATACATAACTACAGTATATGTATTAATACAGAATTCTCATATTATATAGTACCCTTGTACCAACCAGAACTACAGTATATGTATTAATACCAGTATCTCAATTATTATATAGTATCCCCGTACCAACCAGAACTACAGTATATGATTAATACCCGTAATTCTCATATTACTATAGTTCCCGTACCAACCAGAAACTATAGTATATGTATTAATACCAGTAATTTCTCATTTATATAGATCCCCGTTACCAACCAGAACTACGTATATGTATTAATACCAGTATTCTTTCAATATATGTATCCCTGTACCAACCAGAACTACAGTATATGTATTAATACCAGTAATTCTCAATATTATTATGTATCTGTACCAACCAGAAAACAGTATATGTATTAACACCAGTAATTTCAATATTATATAGGATCCCTGTTACTAACCAGATACAGTATATTTATACTACCAGTAATCTCAACATTATATACTATCCCTGTACCAACCAGAACTACAGTATATTAATACCAGTAATTCTCAACATTTTTTAGTATAATATAAATTGCTATATAGAATAATAGCTATATATGGTCCACTCTCTAGCACTCCCACTAAGCTTTTAAGTACTCTCTAATGAACATTTTAGACTCACTCTACTACTACCTGTACTCTTTATTATCTTAGTGCTTACATTTTAGTATGCTCTACTACTCTCTTGCACTTTTAATACCCCCTTAGTGCTCTTCAATAAAGTTCTAGTACTCTAGTAATCTCTCCGTCTCTCTGCTACTCGTTTATGCACACTTGTACTCTCTAGTTTCTCTTTACACTCTCGAAATATAAAAACCTGAGTTATTAAAGAATATTGTATATAACCGATGATTATTAATAAATAGGATTTTGTATATAACCCGATATACAATATCAATCCTATATATATTAACATAACCGATAGTTATTAATAGGATATGTGTATATAACCAATAGTTATTAATACATAGATATTGTATATTTCCTGATTTTTTTTAAATAGGATAGATAGCGCATGTAACCGATTAGTTATTAAAAATAGGATAGATATGCGCTGTAACCGATAGTTATTAATAATAGGATAGATATCGCATGTAACGATAGTATTAATAAATAGGATAGATATCGCATGTAACCGATAGTTTATAATAAATAGGATAGATATCGCATGTAACCGATAGTTATTAATAAATAGGATAGATATAGCATGTAAACCGATAGTTATTTATAAATAGGATAGATATCGCAGTAACCGAAAGTTATATAAATAGATTAGATATCGCATGAACCGATAGTTATTAATAAATAGGATAGATACGCATGTAACCGATAGTTATTAAAATAGGATAGATATCGCATGTAACCGATAGTTATTAATAAATAGGATAGATATCGCATGTAACCGATAGTTATTAATAAATAGGATAGATATCGCATTAACCGATAGTATTAATACATAGGATAGTAGATACGCAGTAACGATAGTTATTAATAAATAGGATATATACCATTACCCGATAGTTATTATAATAGTAATATCGCATGTACCCGATAGTTATTAATAAATAGGATAGATATCGATGTACCCATAGTTTAATAAATAGGATAGATATCGCATGTACCCGATAGTTATTAATAAATAGGATAGATACGCATGTACCCGATAGTTATATAAATAGGATAGATATGCATGTACCCTATAGTTTTAATAAATAGGATAGATATCGCATGTACCAGATAGTTATTAATAAATAGGATAGATATCGCAGTACCCGATAGTTATAATAGGATAATGTATATAACCCGATAGTGTATTTAATAGGATAATGTATAATAACCGAAGTTATTAATAGGATAATGTATATAACCCGATAGTTATAATAGGATAATGTAATAAACCCCATAGTTATTAATAGGAATGTATATAACCCCATAGTTATTAATAGGATAATGTATATAACCCCATAGTTATTAATAGGATAATGTATATAACCCCATAGTTATTAATAGGATAATGTATATAACCCGATAGTTATTAATAGGATAATGTATATAACCCGATAGTTATTAATAGGAAATGTAATAACCCGAGAGTTATAATAGGATAATGTATAACCCGAGAGTTATTAATAGGATAATGATATAAACCGAGATTTAATAGGATAATGTATATAACCCGATAGTTATTAATAGGATAAGTATATAACCCGATAGTAGTATAATAGGATAATGTATATAACCGATAGTTATTAATAGGATAATGTATATAACCGATGTTATAATAGGATAAGTATATAAACCCCATAGTTATTTAGGATAATGTATATACACCCCTAGTTATAATAGGATAATGGATATAACCCCATGTATTAATAGGAAATGGATATAACCCCATAGTTATTATAGGATAATGTATATAACCCAGTTATTAATAGGATAATGTATTAACCCATGTATTAATAGGATAATGTATATAACCCTAGTTATTAATAAATAGGATAGATATTGCATGTAACCGATAGTATTAATAAATAGGATATTGCATGTAACCGATAGTTATTAATAAAAGGATATTGTATGTAGCCGATAGTTATTAATAAATAGGATAGATATATATAAACCGATAGTTATATAAATTGGATAGATATCGGTATATAACCCGATAGTTATTATAGGATTATGTACATAACCCCATAGTATTAATTAAAATAGGATAGGTATTGTATTAACCCGATAGTTATTAATAAATTGGATAGATATCTTATATATTCAAGATTAAAAAGGAAACCTTACTCGTGTCTTTGAGCAGATTTACTGCTAAGAAATAATTCCTAAGGCCTCACCCACAACCTGCAAATGAAACAGACCGCCCAAAATTGGAGTCCCGGACACAATGCAGGTCTCTCATACAGCAATATAAAAAAACCAACCATTTTGGGTGGGTGCAACATAGTCCATTCATTGTGTGTAGACCCCTATAGATTTAGGAGACTCTAGTTTAATTATTATTCAATAGAATTAGTTGTCCTTTAATTTGCAGTTTAGTGCTCATTTATGTCTGGTAGCACATGACCCATATCCTACTTTCAATTGGATATAGTATGACCATGTGACACCACGCTGGGTAGGGACAAGTTTGTGAACTGCACATACTAGTGTGGGGTTATCTCATTCATAAAGATAGACGCAGGACAAGCTGTAAATACCTATGGAGAATGTATACACCGTTCTCCACACAATAAATAAACCAGAACACAATGGAATCCAAACCAAATTTATTGTCTGTAGAAGAATGTCGCGTTACTCCCATTACTCCTCTTCTGAACATATAACCCCGACCATCTCAGACCTTAATAAATACAAACAGTTCCCGCCCTCCAGAAACCGGTAACAAGGGTGGGAACTAAATTGTGAAAGGGCCAATCCAGTGCTCGGAGGGATGTCTGCTGTCGTTTACTTTTAAATCTTCTCATCCTGGGGTGCTGCAGGGGGGGTGTCTGCCTGGTCGCCTCCCTTTCTCTTGTGGCGGATACAATGTCATCGATGCGGAGAAGCAGAATGGCAGTCTGTGGAGGGGAAACCCGTTCAGTTTACATTGCTGAATTTGTTTCATTTGAAAAAAACAAGACATTAAAGTTTTGATTCAATCTATAGAAAGCCTGTGATTAAATAAATATAGCACTGGCCCCAACATGCCTTGGGGAATGAATGGAGATATTATGTACGGTCATGGCTGGCAGGACTTACCTCCAACGAAGTCTTGTAGATCTGCAGTTTAACAGCCAGAGGTCCCAGATTCCAGATCCTTATATCGGTTAGTACCCCGGCCTCTCCATCGACATCCCCAAGATAGACAGCCGTCCTGAGTGGTTTTGCCTGTAACAGAAAACAAACTGCAACTAGGTCCCTTTCATTTACCGTTTTGTATTTTATAGGGGCCCCGTGCAAAACTCCCCTCCTATGGACCACTCACCTCTCTCCTGTAATTTAGAGATAGAGGGGGTGGTAGTCACATGGGACATTTACTGAATCAAACAATAACCCGATAACCCTTGCAATCGGTGTCAATTCGACCACCTTTTGCTATATAGGAGATTTATCTACATGGTAAAGCTTGCACTGCCCTGCACAGTGGATATAGGCATCCAATCATGTTAAAGCTGTACCTGTACGAGCCCAGACAACTGCACTCACCGTAGAGACGTAAGAAACGGGATTGTGCTGGCACCACAATTCTGAAGAGTGGTTCTAGGAATCACTTCCAGGGCTGAGCCACTGCACGGTACGGCCACCTGCTCTACCCCAGTCATGACCGTTGCGCGTTAGAATGTGAGCGACGGTCATCTCTGCGGCTCCCCCTCCTGGCACCAGGTGGGGGGTCAACCATCACATTGCGACAGACTTGATGGCATCCTGCAGGTTACGCTCCACCTCCTGCAGCAATGGAAACATGAACGTAGAAATGAGCCAACAAACACGGAGCACTGGCACACGCTAGTAAGGGATGGAGAGTATATTGTTATAATCTAAGCTCATGTCAACATGCTTACAGCTAAAATCCTTGCTGGCCCCTCGTAAGACAATGGTGCAGGCCTGGGATCCTTGCCACTCTGTGATGAAGGTAAAATACTCATCCCCAATTTTCTTAATTTCAAAGAGTCCTGCACCGGTGCGACATCCTCCTCTCTCAATCCTCTGTCCTGCTAGCAATACGAGCCCCACAAGCTCTGCAGTAACAAAGAGCAGATTTATAAATGTACGTGCACACCCGGGATTATTTACCATGTCAGATCGCTACTCTGTATAGCACCTAGAGATTTAAATGTAATAACATGACCCTTTGTACAATAATGCGCTGTGAAGTTCCCTTTATGTCTGCCAACCCGTGAGAAATTATATTGCAGTGAAGGTTAAAATTTCCTGCTTCCAGTAGGTAAGTGACATTACTAATCCCCTGCCACGGGGAAGAACATGCTCACCTAAGAGTAAATGCTGGAGGAAAAACAGTACACAGACAAAATAATAATAATTAGCAGTTCAGATGGGGAGCTTTCAATGCAGGCAGGCTGGTCACATGACTGCAAGCTAGTACACTGGCAGAAAACAGGAAGTGTTAGCAAGGAAGTCATTTTGCTGACATTTCCAGCATTAAAATCTGTATAAATTTTACCTAGTGATGCGATTGAGGGTTCATTGGGAGGTACAACGGCAGGATTTTTATACAACCCCAACTTGTTAAGGAAAAATTGGAGAGAACGTTACCCTTACACATCTCCAGAATACCACTCATTGATAAAGTTTTGCAAATAAAACAATGGAAAATAATTCACCCAGCGGCAGATTAGACTCCATACCTGGCTATTAGGTTGTGTCACTCTTTCGGACTCTACGTATGGCGGTGATGTTGGTTTTACCAGGTAATGCTGGTGCCAGATCTGGGAAATTGAATTAAAGGTGAATCGTGGAAAATCACTAGTGCAAACTAACATTCCTATTACGTCTCTAACAGATTCACCAAAGACCAATGGGCATTACGGAGATTCCCTTTTCTGTGATCACACAAGGTTGGCTTGAGTCGAATTATATCCTCACAACCTGCTGGAAATATTCCTCCTCCATCTGGAGAATACGAGCGAAATCTTCCTCCCGCGTGATCTCAATTTCAGTTCTATACCGGGAAGACGGAGAAAAAGTCTGTACAGCGCACAAGTACCAGTGATATGGTATAAACCGTTTCCAAACCAACACAAAATGTAAAGATAAAATATACTTCTAGTTGGACCTCATCTGTAAGTTCACCATAAAATACATGTTCCTGGTTGATAATAACATGTATTCCCTAACAAACATACACGGATCTGCCCTAGAGAACAGATATACTTGCAGTTACCGCCCTCCCATAGCTCAGTTGGTTCAAACAGAAAAATAAAAGTGGATTCCCAATCTCCTTGTGCCGATTGGATGGTTCTCTATAGGGAATTACCATACATATTTAATTGTTCGTTTCTGACCTATAAAGTAGAGGAGGAAATGTGTTTTAGGGTGTATTTCTCCTTAAAGGGGAAGTTCAGTGCAAATACATATGCTTTTCAGTTATTTTTTCATGTCAATGACCTTAATTGCCAATTCAGCATTTTGTCTGTGTATAAGTAAATGGCTTCTGAAATACTGACTTCCTGTTTGTAGGACCCCTAATAGAGAATGTTATGGTTTTGCCCTTGACCCAGCACCTGGTTGATTCAGTTTGCTCAGTAGAGATCGGAGCAGTTTTTACCACACCTACAGTCAATCAGTAGAAATTACTGTTAGGAACATTCCAAGGAAGTGGTGCATCTGGGAAGAAGAAGGACGTGTACAGAACCTGAAATGTCAGCTCCAATGTCACAGCCCAGGGAACAGCAAAGGGTATGAAATCAACTGATTTTTCAAAATGGGAGGGAATAGAGAATAACTAAGAAGGCATTACACAAAACTAACATTTAACAAATATTGATCATTTCCACTGAACTGTCCTTTTAAAGAATATACATCAAATCATATATGCAACATATGGTAAACACTAAGTTAGCAGAGAAACACTTGGTCTGTAACTGGCTCTCTCCCTTTATATTCAGGAGCAATCAACAGAACAATAGCGGGTTTGCTTTCATACCCCCTGCGCATCTTGGGATGGGTGATATCTTTGTTGAACATGACACCGCGTGAGCACAGCGTATAGACTCTTCGATGATTCCTCCAGGGATCTAAGTGAAGCAATTTCAGATCAGCAATGGCGATTCAAGATGACTTGCACTGGTCCTTTCTGCGACAGGGAACAATCTAGCAGCGCGGAAAACAAAAGGTCTCACCTTCTACTTTAGCGTATTTCTTGTATGTTCGAATTCTTTCCGTCCATTTCCTCGAACTCTACGGTCTTACAGCATCCAGGCATACCACAGGCCATATCCGCCCAGCGCTGATTGCTTTGGTATTGATGGCACTATTGATGATCTTTAACATTAACGATCTGTCGCTGTATCACACGCGTACTGCGGGAGGGAAACGGGACAGTGATGAGGTTTGTAATAAAAGGCTGTACAACCAAATATCGCGTTTGGGTTGGAAAGTTTTTGGTACAAATGAGAAAACTTGGAAAATAAACTCACAGGCCCTAGAGAAATGTGTCCAGTACCAAATATTAAGTGTAAAGATGTGTTTTACTAGCAGAGCTACAGAAATGAATTAGAAGATGGGGGATTTGCATGTTAAATAATCAAAAGGTATTTAACCAAAACTAGTTTATTTTTACACTTCCAGTTCTTTAGTCCTTAAGCTGGGTACACACCTGAAAGATGATAGATATAATCTGCCAAATCAGTCTATCATTTCTCCCAAGACCGGGCTACACAGTCCAGAGCGTTCTCCTATAGTTCTCCTATACACAGCAAAGACAGAACGCTCGGGACTCTGTGTTCCCTCTCCGTGGGCGACTCCCTAAAGGGAGAGCGTTCAGCCGACCCAATCGTTTGGAAAAGCAAGGTACACACAGTATCGATTCTTCAAATCCAACAGTATCGGGGTTTAATCAGTACTGTGTGTACCCCGCTTTAGAAATGGAGTGGTTCCAGTAGAATAATATCTATGAAAGCATTGCCAACATATTCCATCTTAACATCTGTTACAGAAGGTAAAGTTAACCATCCCATAACCCCTGTGCCGAGTGTGGGGGGAAATAATGGTTCCTTATGAAGACCCACGGAAGTGGATTTGGGTGGGATTTCGGTCATTTTCAGCCAGTAATGTAGCCTTTGACTGTGGGTGAGAGTTTCAGAGGCACGCTGCAGCAGCAGAGTAAATGCTCCTTCCTCATGTACTGTATGCACACTGCAGGTAAGCTGGGAGGGAGACTAAGAAGAACACTGCGCTGATAAAGCAGAGTTTTGAGAGAGGTCAGTGTGTCAATAAACATCATCATGCAATGTATAATCTCCATGCTCCACAGTGACACAGAGCTCATATCGCATGGGGGGGGGTCACACTGTCTGTGTGTCAAATATAAATAACCATCATGCTCTCTTGATCACCTGGGTTATTACTTTTAAGTGATTGTTTACAATAAGGGATGAGTTAAAAGGCAAGTGCACACCTAATTTTTAAAATAAACCTCCCATGCTCCACAAAAGGGCTGCAGATCAGCATGGGGGGGGGGGGGGGTTATATCTTAAAATGGCAATGGATTGCCTTAAGTCTTAAGTTTCTCAATTCTTGTTGCTTGTGCCGCATTCAGCCCAACTGCTGGGTCAAGAAGTGCTAGACATGAGAGTGAGACCCAGTGTTTTAACAGTGTATACTCCCATTATTTATTTCACATATCTGTGGCAGTGACCCCCTACCATGGCTCATTCAGTGCGACGAACGACTGATAATCACACACGTGTATGTTGGTCGTTCGTTAATCTGCCATATATGACATGACAAAAACCCCCAACCAAACTCATGTACGATTATCACCCAAACAGTCGTTCATCGTGTGTGTGAACTCATTCGGGGTGTTGTGGTTCTCTGCACACATCATACATCTGTGTATGAAGCTTAACCCATCCCATTATAAAGGGCCTGTGGGCTTAGGTTTAGTTTGTGGAGGATATTTTTTATCTGGGCCACTCAAATAAAAAGTTGATAGTTCCGTATAACTCAGTCTGTGTCCTTGTACCTTAATTGAAGAAGACTCCTCAGGACATCTAATATCCTTATAATTTACAGTAGGGATACATTATCCCTTATAATACAGAGTGGTACCCAGAGTTCCTGTATAACTCAGTCTGTGTCTTGTACCTTTATATAGACACAGAACTCCTCAGTGACTTCTAATATCCTTATAATTTACAGTAGGGGATACATTATCCTATAATACATGAGTGGTACCCAGAGTTCCCTGTATAACTCAGTCTGTGTCCTTGTAGATAGACAAGAACTCCTCAGTGACTTCTAATATCCTTTAATTTACAGTAGGGGATACATTATCCGTTATAATACATAAGTGGTAACCAGAGTTCCCGACCTGTATAACTCAGCCAGTAAATAAAGAAGTTTATTTTAAAGCACCCTTAAATTAATACTTTAGAATGAAACACATTGAAAAAGTAACACATTTTTGACACAATACTAAAAGGAATGTTTTGCCATTACGATGTAATCATAATCCTCCCAACCCCGCCCACTCAACCACACCCACCCACCACACCCTTTTTTATAGGACTTTGTCCCTCTTAGGACTTTCAAATGTTGGGAGGTATGAAGACCTGACTATGAGACTACCTGATCTCCTTCAGTGCCGACACCATGTTATCTAGAGCTTTCCGGTAGGCGCTGATAACCACAGTCGGATGCATTTGCTGTTCCAAAAAACTGTTCAGCGACGGACAACATTTCCCCAGCTAAGAAGGAACATGCGTTTTGTTTAATAAATTCTACAGACACCACAGAACACTAGCGACAGTGAGCCAATCTCATAACGGATCCTTACCCAGTTGATGACAGATGTGGTGCCATCCCAACCTCTCGTCTTGGGTACGACTGATTTCAATCATTGACTTAGCAGCTGGATGCTGACTTGAATCTGGGGGGACGGACATAGTTAGACCAAGTGTCACAATCGGGGGTTATTTGTGTAGGTTATTTAGTTACGGCTTTGTGACCAGCAGAGAATTTTAGCACAATTTATAAATACGTTTTCCGATTTTTGTATGGATAGCAGATTTAGGGTAACTGTGGTCTCCAATGTTTCCAAACAAGTGGGGGTTAACAAATAGCCTCCTGTTGTACCTTCAAATGACCCCAAATTACATCTCTAGGTAAAAATTGTGAGAGGGTTCTGGCAGATTACTTCCTGCTTGAACACTTCCTGTTTTCGCCATGTGACCAGCCCCTGCCTGCATTATAGGCACCCTTTTCAACTGTCAAATTACTATGTCTGTCTGTGCAGGTAAGTGAGATGATTTTCGCTGGGTCGGAGGAAGGAGCATTTTGAGGAAAGTTAATTACAGGTTTATACGTCCTATGAATGTTGAAGACAGGAGAGTGAAAATAAGTTAGCATGGGAATAAACTCTTAATAAAAATTCTCAGGTCAGTAATTGTTCCCAAACGATCTTTTGTTTAAATCGTCATTATACACTTATCAGCCCACTGGTACATCACAGCCAATAAATACACGACAGATCTTTCAATGTGTGCGTACTAGACTTCCAATGATTTAGACATTTAAATGCCATAAGTCCATTACAATTACAAAGGTCATTATTAAAATAAATTACCTGACCCAAAATTTTTGGAATAGCGCTGGATGCAAAATAAAGTTTTTAGCAAAGCCTCCATAATCCATTGTTAAATCTATCTTCATTATTCATGTGACAATTTGTCTGGGGTTATAGAAAGATCAACCTAGAGAACAGACACTACGTGCAAGTTTCAGTCTTCACAGCAGTATCTGTTTATGTTCAGGGATCTTACCAACAGCGCTCCTACAGACTGCACACCAGCACATCCCAGTGACAAATGTTCTTCATGAAATAATAGCCACTAAGACATCTGATGATAGCCTTATTTACAAGGCTGGAGGGATGATTATATATTTACTCACCTCCTAGAATTGCATTTGTCATTTGTCATCACAAATCCCACCCATAGGATCAAGCAACATCTGCAAACAAAGAAACGGGTATTGTACCAAAATTCAATAAAATAACAAGTGCGTACACAGTCAGGGTGACATTGTCAGCATTCAAATACCTTCATCATGGCTCTGGGCCCAGGCATGTTCTAATGATGTCTGCGATGGTCATAACCAAGATCAAATAGAAGTTAGTTAACCAAACAGATTCACATCAAACCGTGAGACAGACACACTATGTAGGACGTAAGTGGAAGAGTAAATTCCGATAATTTGCAGCATTGAATTTCCGGTCTGGACTTTTCTTTCAGATTCACGTTTCATGTTCTGGCCTAAATATAAAAAAGGAAGATATGAAAAGTTATAAACTCAATAAAATAAATAATAAGAAATCTGCAGACAATTATCCGGCTGATCTTTCCAGTACAAACTGTGTGTGTTGGTGGAAGACACAGGCAAAAGGTTTACTGGCTAACGCAATAAAAAACATGTGAATGATGCCTAAAAATCCACTTAACTTCCCCCAGGACGGGAGAAACCTCCAGAGACAGGTAGAAACATTTTGAAAGGTTTTCTAACGACGGACATGAGACCAACTAAATTAAAGGCTCAATTCGCTATGGCCCTTGAAATACAGCTATAACACAGAAGTTTGTACTGCGAGAATCACTTTGGGCTGGCAAGGTTAAATGCAAAACGCACCTGTCTCTATGACGCGTGAAATTAAAGGTCTAATTGTATTATACTATTTATTAATTAGACACAGAATGTCAGTTTCATAACCGTTTCGAAGACCCTTGTTTTATTTTATTTTACATTCAGCTAACACTGTGTGACTAGAACTTGACAACGATTCCTCACCGGTCCCCTCTCATCCTAGCAGTGACTCAGTAAAGGCCCCACGGTGACGTCAAGGCCAATGGCTGACTGCCACTACCGATCTAGCAGTTTTGAGCGTGCTTGTAACCAGCTTGATACAGGAGCAAAGAGAAGGGACTTCAAGCAAGGGAACGTGGTTCTATAAGATCTCATCTCTCAGCATGGGAGCGTTGGATGAAGGAAGAAAGGGGTGATACATTTATATAATACATACGGTGGAATGGTGGATGGCCAGAAGTATGGGAGCTGTAGTGGAACAATTTTAGTATAAAAAACACTCAGTGATATTTATAGAAAATATTCCATTGCTGTTCCCATTATAATTTGAGCCTCATTCATGATAATATAGTTTATATAGATTATAATAATATACACAGGAGGGGGAACATATTATAATATAGTTATATAGTGGATAATGCACCCCCTACTGTAAATTATATGGATATTAGAAGTCACAGAGGAGTTCCGTGACCATATTAAAGCACGAGGGCCGCAGGCCGAGTACCTTTTTACAGGGCGCATAACTAAAAGGTGACTTCTAATATCCCTTTAATTTACAGTTCGGGGTGCATTATTTATTTTAACCTAACCCCCTTTGTTGGCTTATGGTTTCCTTTTCCTCCTGGAACTGTAAGATTATAAGGCTGTATCTTACCAGTTCCCACAGAAATCCACTACAGGGGGAGGTTATATAGATTATAATGTACAGCGAGAGGGAACATTATAATGTAGTAGGTCTCAGCCTGCAGCCTCCTACATTTATATGGTCACGGAACTTCTTGGGACTTCAATATCTTATAGTTTACAGTGGGGGTGCATTATGCACTATAATGTACAGTGAGAGGGAATATTATACAGCAGGATAAACTATGAGCCCTTCATGTCCCCGTGATTACAAGGGGTTTAATAGGAAACCTGCAGCCCTTTTAATCTGAAGCACAGCGGAGTTGTCAGCCCCAAGATGACACTTCCCTGTCGTGTCCAATCAATGGGACATGGGAAGGGGGGGGGGGTGTCACTTCCTGGACCCTGCAGCAGACCATGCAACAAATTAAACTCCCAGCATCCCCTGCAGACAGAATTAAACTCCCAGCATCCCTGCAGACAGAATTAAACTCCCAGGCATCCCCTGCAGACAGAATTTAACTCCCAGCATCCCCTGCAGACAGAAATTAAAACTCCCAGCATCCCCTGCAGACAGAATTAAAACTCCCAGGCATCCCTGCAGACAGAATTAAAAACTCAGCATCCCCTGCAGACAGAATTAAAAACTCAGCATCCCCTGCAGAAGAATTTAAACTCCCAGCTTCCCTGCAGACAGAATTTAACATCCCCAGCAATTTAACCCCAAGCAGACAGAATTTAACTCCCAGCATCCCCAGCAGACAGATAGAATTAACTCCAGCATCCCCGCGACAGAATTTAATCCCAGATCCCAGAGACAGAATTAACTCCCAGCATCCCAGCAGACAGAATAACTCCCAGCATCCCAGCAGACAGAATTTAACTCCCAGCATCCCCAGCAGACAGAGGTGCCAGTGAGGAGGGGTCAGGATAGAATCATTTCAGAGCAATGTGGCCCCTGAGTCAAGGGCCCAACTCCTCCTCCAATGACAAGGCAGGAGACCCCCCGACGACTAAGCTCCCCCAGTCCTATCTTCCTTTCTCCGGGTCATTACCCAGCACGAGCACCGGGCGGGCCCATCATCTTGGCGGCTTCGAAGGGGAGAGAAGATTCTGGAGAAAAGAATGGACAGAAATAATCCTCCGCCTTCTTATCGCACAACCTAACCCGCCTGCGCCTCGTCTCGGCCAATCACAGACGCTTCCCGGCTTCCCAGCCAATAGTCGTTCGAGGGGCGGAGAATAAACAGGGCGGGACAAGCAAGCTTGGTTGCCTGTTCACCGACAGTTACAAGCCGCATGGTGGCTGTTGGGCTTAGGCGCAGTCTGCCCTCCCGCGGCACGATGGACTAGTAGTGGCGCATGGTTACGGAGGTTTCGTTAAGCATGCGCGGTGGGGGGCCTATCAACCGGGGAGCAGTCATTTCCGTGTTGCATTGTGGGAGTGGTAGTTTTCTATGTGTATTACTGCTGCCCTGTAGTTCTCATGACCAAATAAGGTAAAACTGCAGCAGGAGGCGGCAGCTCATTGGAACCCACAGGGAATCACAGCCACTGGGCTATTCCATTAGCAGATTTATTAATCTATGATATCAGTAGCTGAGAGATGCAGTACTTTGTTTTTATGACCTGAACCAGGCGCAGTGAGGCGGCAATCGCATGGCAACTCCGCCACTTTATTTGAATGGCCATTTGTTTTATTGTAGAGCATAAAGATCAGTTTGCTAACCAGCCATGTGGAAACGTGTGTTGGCAACTACAACTCCCAGCATGCACAGTTGGGGCCTAACACGGTCGACAGTCAGTGGCGTAACTAGGAATCAATGGGCCCCCTGCAAAACTATGATGGGGCCCGTTTGTGTGGTTTAATGGAGGAGGCTGTATCCGTCATTGGGAAATAAGAAGATGGGGCCCCTTGGCTCCCGGGCCCCTCTGCGGTTGCTGCCCTGGTAGTTACGGCCCTGCAGAGATAGAGGAAGGGGTAAGGTTAGGGTTTACAGCAAATGGCTTATACAAACGTCAATTGGTTGGTGTATGGGAACTACAGACCAAGCGCCCAATCGCCCAAACATCAACATTCATCCATGGTAAGTTGTGTGTGACCATAAGTCTTACACAGGGATGGACACAATATACGGAGGAAGATATACGCAGTTTGGCCAGACAAATACAAAGTAGTAAGGAGATCATTTGAGTAAATAAAACCATATAAACAGATCACGGTTTGAGCATTTAACTCAATGGGGTAATGTAGTAATTAGAAATGGCCACCAGGTGGAGTAAAAGCACAGGAGATTGAAAACCGGAATCAAAATTGATAGACGTCGCACAACAAGGCTGAGGCATACTGCAACGCACAGGAATCGCGCACAAAATCGAGCGTATCGCACGCGATTGTGTGCGCTTTTCTTGTGCGTCTGCGTTTTGGCCTTTTCGTTATGGAAACGCTGCGTTAACGCACCAAAAATGGTGAACGCTATGCGTTTACCAAAACGCGAACGGACACGCAATCGCATGCGCACGGAAATCGCGGGAATTTTTCGTTCGCGCGATTTCATTTTAGCGAAAATGCGGCACAATCGCGAGCGAAACGCGGGCGCAAAACGCGCGAAAAACGCGTAGTGTGGCCTAGCCTAGGCCACACTAGCGGGATTGCGCATTGCGCACCGTGTGAGTCCGTGAACAGTCAGAAGTAGGCTCCAGTCCCAGTGGACGATTGAGTGTAGCTCAGAGTCATGTAACCTGTAGGCTCCAGTCCCAGTGGACGATTGAGTGTGCTCAGAGTCATGTAACCTGTAGGCTCAGCCCAGTGACGATTGAGTGTAGCTCAGAGTATGTGACCTGTAGGCCCCATTCCAGTGGAGGATTGAGTGTAGCTCAGAGTATGTGACTGGTTGGCCCCAGTCCAGTGGAGGACTGAGTGTAGCTCAGAGTCATGTGACCTGTAGACCCCAGTTCCAGTGGAGGAGGATGAGTGTAGCTAGAGTCATGTGACCTGTAGACCCATTCCAGTGGAGGATTGAGTGTAGCTCAGAGTCATGTGACCTGTAGGCCCCAGTTCCAGTGGAGGATTGAGTGTAGCTCAGAGTCATGACCTGTAGGCCCCAGTTCCAGGGAGGATTGAGTGTAGCTCAGAGTCATGTGACTGTAGGCCCCAGTTAGTTCAGTGGAGGATTGAGTGTAGCTCAGAGTCATGTGACCTGTAGACCCCAGTTAACCAGTGGAGGATTGAGTGTAGCTCAGAGTCATGTGACCTGTAGGCCCCAGTTCATGGAGATTGAGTAGCTCAGATCCTGTGAACCGTGTGAGTATGGGACCTGTCACTGTAGCCCAGTTCATGGTGGATAAGGGTAGTCTGAGTGAGTCTGTGACCTGTGCCCTTTATAATAGGTGACTTTAGTCATTAATCTCAGACAGCAAAATCTGCAGAGATGAAAGATTTAGTTCATCACCAGCCTGGAACATGGGGGAGGAGGGGGGGAGGGTATTTTGGTGAATCTTTACCAAGACAGAGGAATGGTGCAAATAATGTAAATCTCTGGTAACTCTCCAGATGTTGCAGAACCACACAAACCTCAACATCCAGATCCAGACACAGTTTAGGGGGAAGCCACAGGTGATCTGAGATTAACCCCACAAACCAGGGCCTACATACATTGTGAATGGCCCTACATACATTTGAATGGCCTACAGTACATCGTGAATGGCCCTACATACATCTGATGCCTACATACATATGAATGGCCCTACATACATAGAAGGCCTACACATAGTTGAAATGGCCCTACATACATAGTGAAGGCCCTCTACATAGTGAATGGCTACATACATCTGTTGAATGGCCTACATACATCGTGAATGGCCCTACAGTACATAGTGAATGGCCCTACATACATCGTGAATGGCCCTACATACACGTGCTGCCTACATACATCGTGAATTGCCCTACATACATCGTGAATGGCCCTACATACATCGTGAATGCCCTACATACATCGTGAATGGCCCTACA
The DNA here is from genome assembly GCA_019447015.1 of Hymenochirus boettgeri. NCBI lineage: Eukaryota > Metazoa > Chordata > Amphibia > Anura > Pipidae > Hymenochirus > Hymenochirus boettgeri. The sequence goes on along the minus strand of JAACNH010000013.1, from coordinate 1,312,898 downwards.
TACATAGTGGGGGAATGGCCCTACATACATAGTGAAGGCCTACACATAGTGAATGGCCCACATACATAATGAATGGCCCTACATACATTAGTGCAGTGGGCCCTAATACATCGTGATATGGCCTACATACATCGTGAATGGCCCTCATAATACATCGTGAATGGCCCTACATACATCGTGGAATGGCCCACTAATGAAGCATACATAATGAATGGCCCTACATATATAGGAATGGTCCCTACATACATAGTGAATGGCCTACATACATAGTGATGGCCCTACATACATAGTGAATGGCTACATCACTAGTGAAATGGCCCTACAACATATGAATGGCCCTACATACATAGTGAAGGCCTACATACATAGTGAATGGCCCTACATACATCTGAATGGCCCATACAACGTTAGTGAATGGCATAACACAGTGATTGGCCCTACATACACAGTATGGCCCCTACTACACAGGATGGACATAACAGAATGGCCTACATCCACAGTGAATGGGCCCTAATACACAGTGAATGGCCCTACATACACAGTGAATGGCCCTCATCACAGTGAATGGCCTACATAACGTGAATGGCCCTAAATACATAATAATGAAGCTCACATGAATGTCCGGGTGTCCTTATCTATTGGGCAGTTTGGTTTGGCCAATATCGATGGTGATACATTGGTTAGATTGAACTGATTGACCATTGATTCGTCACGTTACATGTCAACACCAATTGACGTGTTAAAATGCGACTGAATGTTACCGACATATCACAGAGCTCAGTTTAAAAAGGGTAAGTAACTCATTATTATTCGTTGGAGGGTGTGTGATAAGGGTGGAATGTTGTTATTGTCGTGATCAATAGAGAGCTGAGCTATTGGCAGAGTAAAACAGTAAAATGCAAATTGATTTCAGGCAATACTTCAGTCCTACCTCCCATACAATTATAGATCATGGGAAATAGTTAATTGTAAGGTTTAGTGTCCTTTAACGTGGAGTATTTTGGTGGCGAGGGATAATATCACGTCCTCGCCTGTGAAACAATGAAATACTACCCACTAGAAATTCAATGAGGAAGGGGATTGTTCTGTTCAGATTCGATTGGCGTCGTCCGCCTGGCTCAGCTTAAATGGAATAAGACGTGATCCGGTATTGCAAGTGTAAATAATGCAATTGTAGAAAAGGGACAATCTTTATTGAGCTAAATAACCTGCGTGAAGTGGTAACGTTCAGTCGTCTCCAGGGTAAAGTTTTACTGGAAATATTGGATATAACTTCAGTTTGGCACAAGGTTCCAGGAGACGCGATAAAGCAAACAGCTTCCACCTCATATCTGGTGCCCGCTAATGAGGCTTGGAAAATGACATTTGGCAGGTAAGACGGTTGTCAGGATGTGAGATCCCAGAATGCATAGGCACCGAAGTGTTTGTGTCCACAAATCCCATGTTAGGATAGGAATGAAGAAATTGTTATGTATGTATGTATAGGTTTTATATAGACGCCACTTGGGGACGCAGCGCTGTTACAATATAGTACAAAAAGCCGTACTAGGGACACTAAATAAAACATAAATAATAATAAGTATTTGTTTTTAAAGTTTCTGACGTAGAGAGAGGGAGACACAAATGAAAGGGATTTAAATGTTAAGAGAAGGATTTTGTAGATAATGTGTTGTTTAATGGGGGAGCGGTAGATGATGGCACGAGGAGATTTAAATTTCCCGAGTTGTTAGGAGTGAGACAATGCTGTTGTAGCATGTATGTTATGTATGGACTGAAGACGGAGAAAGATGGGAAGCAGGAAGACCGAAAGCAGAATGTTACAATAGTCCAGTTTGTGATAGGATGAGGAGCATGGATTGTATAGCAGTAATTGACAGAGGGAAGAATCAACGGATTCTGCAATATTACATTTAGAGTGGGAACAGCGGCTTAGTCCAGAACTCTCTAGACTAGACATTGGCATTAAATTGTGAAGGGCTGATGCTATGAATCTGCATCAACCAATCGGATGTTATCTAATTGCGAACCCAGTAAAAAGTTGACACCCAATTGGTTGCCTGCAAATTAATAGCAACTCAGTGCCTAAAGGTAGCTACAGTTGCAAGATGCATGCCTGATGCTCGAGTACACTGCCGGGTGCGATCATCAATGACGCACGAGCAGCCACCTGGCGTGCACCTGTACCTAGCTAACTGTTGTCTGGTTACTACGATTTGGTGTAATCGTAGTGCAAACCTACTCACTAATCAATAAAGTTGTCCTTTCCTGTAATCAACGGAGGGGAACTGTTATGGGAGCAACTTCTGCCCCATCTTACTTTTCCTACTACAGATACAGCACCCCAATAATCACCGCACATGTATAGTTTTGCTGGGGGCCCGGGGCTGACTTTATCTGTCCTTGTCGTCATACGTCCCCCAGTGATACACTTTCCCTTTACAGTAAATTTCTCTCACTGTAAGAATGTCTGTCCCCCTATCTACATCCTCAGCGTTTCCTTATTTACAGTGCGGACTCGACGACCTATCGGATTTTGTGTTTCCCAGAGAAAATCCCCCCGAGGAGAATAAAAATTGAAATCAGTGTATTGGTATCAGTGGGATGAGCTATGGGGGAATCTGGGAGAACAGATCTAGGGAATCCTGTAACATTCCCCTATCCCTGGTGATAAGAATTAGCCAGCAGGTTTGGGGAAACCAGGAGTAGGGACGCTTTCATGTTATTCTAACTTGTCAGCTCATGGGGCAGAGTTGTCTACAATGAGTCGAGGGGAATTGATCTGTATGGGAATCAATTTGATTAATATTCAATTGCAACCCGACCATTCGCATGACTGATTGGAGGACAATAAACGTAGCGCGTGTGTTGTGCGGTTTCCGGTAAATGAAAACTATTCAGAGCGCATATGATAGGCACTAGATTGTAATATCCATGGGACAGGGTCTCCCATTATACCGCTATATTGTAATATCCATGGGACAGGGTCTCCAATTATACCGCTATATTGTAATATCCTTGGGACAGGGTCTCCCATTATACCGCTAGATTGTAATCTCCTTGGGACATGGTCTCCCATTATACCGCTAGATTGTAATCTCCTTGGGACAGGGTCTCCCATTATACTGTTAGATTGTAATCTCCTTGGGACAGGGTCTCCCATTATACCGTTAGATTGTAATCTCCTTGGGACAGGGTTTCCCATTATACCGCTAGATTGTAATATCCTTGGGACAGGGTCTCCCATTATACTGCTAGATTGTAATCTCCTTGGGACATGGTCTCCCATTATACCGCTAGATTGTAGTCTCCTTGGGACAGGGTATCCCATTATACCACTAGATTGTAATCTCTTTGGGACAGGGTCTCCCATTATACCGCTAGATTGTAATATCCATGGGACAGGGTCTCCCATTATACCACTAGATTGTAATCTCTTTGGGACAGGGTCTCCCATTATACCGCTAGACTGTTATCTCCTTGGGACAGGGTCTCCCATTATACCACTAGATTGTAATATCCATAGGACAGGGTCTCCCATTATACCGCTAGATTGTAATATCCATAGGACAGGGTCTCCCATTATACCGCTAGATTGTAATTTCCATGGGACAGGGTCTCCCATTATACCACTAGATTGTAATATCCTTGGGAGTAATATCCTTGGGACAGGGTCTCCCATTATACCACTAGATTGTAATCTCCTTGGGACAGGGTCTCCCATTATACCATTAGTCTACACTTTCCATAGGCCAGTGCCTTTCTAATAATACTATATTATCCTTGGGAATCCTGTATAGAAATGACACCACGTTAAGGTACAGTCAGGGAAGTTGTAGAGAGCAATGAATGAAGCTCCTGTAACCATAAAGCCACAAACCTTTTGATCACGGCCCTTCCCAGGTGAATGATCTTTCTGCCTTCCCGCTGCACAGTAAAGTTTCTTTGTTTGGGATCTTTATGGGTTTGGTTTATGGGGTCGTTTCCAGACTTTGTACATTGGGTTAATTTCTCATTCTGAGCCGAGAGACAGTGACTGATCCCAAGGTAATAAGATTCTGGGGCACAGTTACAGCCACGAGACACCAGGTCCATCTACGTTTCACCTGTTTAGACCAACTAAAGGGAACAGATCCGGTAGGAACCAGCCTAGGGTTGGGGGTCTGATTGACCATCCTCGTGACTTTCCTCTGTCTAGTTCACAGCTCAATATCTTGTGAAACTATGTGGAGGAATTTTGTGGTTTATCAGCCAAACAATAACACAACAGTCACATGGGTGTAAATCGAAACGTCTTCCCTTTTGTGTTGGATATAATACGGTAAAAGAAGAAAGGTTAATGACAATCATGGGTTTGGTGTTCGTCCTTGGCTCAGCCTGATAGATGACATCATGTTTGGGAACTTCATACCCACAGTTACTGGAACACCCAATTAAAGACATCAACACCCTTCTGTGACTCCAACCCTTACACACACATATTTAAGAAAGTAGATGCAGTTTCTCAACAAAAGAAGCCAAGAAGATGCCGTGTGGCAGCCAATACACAGGGATCCGATAATTTGGTTGGATGCCATGGTGGTTAGAAAGGGATCTACTTGTGCGTACCAGACCACGGTCAGGGGAGCCCCTTCCATGAAGCAGCATGAAACATTTGCTGAAGGCGGCACCCCTGTGGAAAATCTAAAAGGCCCCCCATTTCCCCCTTCCCTTTAAATCGTGCAGCGAGTCACGTTGTACAGCTTTCCTTTGTCCAACAAGATCTCTGAAGACCAGACACCTTGCTGTGAAAACTCATATCTTCACCTTGTTGTACAAGGGCTGATGGGAGAGAGTGTGGGTTAATCCCTTGAACAAGGACAGTTACTTCTCTAGTGACACTTTTCACTTAATCCTGTTTCACATATTGAACCTTGGAATTTGGAGAATTTTCGAAGTTCACAAAACATATTTGCTAATCTTTAAGCAGGGTTGGGTAGCAGATCCACGGTGTAACCAGAGACACTTAAAATAACCGAACAGTGAGGCTACACCGTGGGATGATATTTTGACACAACGCTCTAGATTGTAAGCTCTATGGGGCAGGGACTTCCTTTCCTTTGTGGCAAAGCTCTAGTACTTAAATTGTTATATTTAAATAATTTATCTATTTATGTATTTATCCCCCTTGTATGACTGTATTGTATTTTGTTACTGTACAGCGCTGCGTCCCCAAGCGGCACTTTATAAATGAACTATACATACATACATAGTAACGCAGAACCCCAGATCAGTCTATAGTAATCTACAGTAACTCTATAGTAACACAGAACCCCAGATGTCTATAGTAATCTACAGTAACTCTATAGTAACACAGAACCCCAGATCAGTCTATAGTAATCTACAGTAACTCTATAGTAACATATACTGTATGTCTAGTTACCCAGGCATTAAAAGGACTGGTATATACGTCTAGTTACCCAGGCATTAAAAGGACTAGTATAGTTAATCAATATGATGCTCTGGGATGCAGGTGTAAAGAACACATGTTATCTTGGCTTCTCCATGAATTGATTAGGGCTGAAATGAAAAACCTTTAAAATGGCCGCAAATGAAATCCACATATTTAAATCTGTTTCTACTGTTTTCTTCACTTTAATAGTAAATTATTTTCATACCGCGTCAAGTAAAATCAGATTTACACTGTCTTACAGTAATATTAAAATATTACATCATTCAATTGCAGCCTTAAGAAAACATATCCAAAAATATTAAGCCATAAACTATTTGACATCAGTCTAATGCTGATCATACACTGGCCCGACATTAGATTGTGTTGATTGACACAACACAAACATTGAGGTAAATCACACACCCCTCATATTGACAGTTAACATTACAACCAATGACTGAATGCTATTCCCCTAGCTGCATCCTCTAAGCATGTGAGACTGTAAAAGACCTTGAAGAGTTTGGAAAGGAGGCAGAGACCATTTAAGAGGGAGGGGAGAAGAACATTTTGTTGCGTAACAGGTTTGTTCTACATCTGTCAGATTTGTATCTATTGCATTTTGGGGGTTCGGGGGTGATTTACCTAATTATAATTTCTCATTTAAAGGGTTGACATGCCCTTTAATATTGCACTGTCCAGAAGTTCTTCCTGCCAATGTTCCAGTAACATTCTCCCAGTTTGAGCCATTCATTTGTAATTGATAATAGAGCTTAATGTTGATCAGAAAATGATTGGCCCAGATTGTTGTAGGAACACCCGGAAACGTCAGTGAGTTTTTCTAATGTCAAACAGCACACTGATTATCAAAGGGGGGGTAATGTTAGACTGTATGCATACAGTTTTCAGAACGCATGTGTTTTTAAAAAAATGCAAGGACATATTCTAAACGCAATGCTGCAAGCATTCATATAACATTTTTAAAATGCAATGCTGCATGCATTCCTCAGTGCAAAACACAGAGGAAATAAACCCATGGAAAAATTACATTTATCTTTTGATCCAGATTTAGTGTGAACGTAACCTTAGTGAATCCAATCTGCTGTACCAAGGGTAAAGACATGAAGAAGATAGCAAGGGGAGGTTTATAACAGACTATTACAACAAATGGTCTTATATTCAAAACATATTTGACAAAAACTGGCATATTCTGACATCTGACCCTACTCTTTCCCTATACATACATGACAGACGTCAGTTGACAGCCTGGCAAGCAAGGAATGTTGGTGACACTTTGAATGCAAGACTGCAAGAACAGGTACAGGACGAAGATACTTAGGTACTTTCCCGTGTGGGGAGTGTATTTTTTGTCCATATATCGAGAGAACAGACTATATAAGGAACGCTGAGAAAAGAATTGAATACAAAGTTAAATATATTAACTGTAACTCAACTCAACATGTAATATACTGTTTGAAATGTCTCTGTAATAGGCTTTATGTGGGAATGACTGGTCAGAGATTGAAGCAAAGACTGGCCAGACACTTATCACACATAAGGTTAGCAAGAGGAAATCTTACTGAAGGCAAAACTCTAACTACTGTAGCCATACACAGGGCTGGCCTTAGCATTAATAGCACCCTGTGCAAGATAAGTTACTGACGCCTAGCACTCCTTCCAAAACACGCCCCTGGGCACACTGCTTAATGCTGCTTGCCTTGACCTGCTTCAAATCAAGTCTGCCACCTGCACTTACTGTCTAACAGTATTTAAAATGCGTGCTTGTATATATTGTGCGTACATCATTACATAAAACGTAACACACTAAATGCACAGACACAACAGCACAGCATACAGAAAACTTACATCTGCAAGGAGTTTGTATGTTCTCCCCGTTCTTGTGTGGGTTTCCTCTAGGCACTCCCGCAATCATAAAGACATACTGATAAGTTGTATATGTCAAATAAATATGCTTAGATTGTTAGCTCTTCGGGGCAGGGCCTGGTGTTGATGTATCCATGTAATTGTAAAGCGATACAGAAGATGCTGGTGCTATATAAATCCATAATAAGAATTTACCCACTGCCACAAAATTCATAGTGAAGTGCCTTCGGGAGATGTACTTGGACCGACAACGGCTCTGGGAAAATCTCCCCCATTGCGTATTAATTAACTTAAATAAATAAATATATTGCTATTCAATTGAAGTGAATAAATATTGTTGTGTTTATCATCTTCTTGGTTATATTTTTTACACTATGTGAATTACACATTGCTTAGCCAGACTGGCAACAAAAGGATTCATAATCTATGGTTTCTTTCTGTGCCATGCATGATCGTATAATGTTTAATTCATCTTGTCATTAAACTAGTGGCTATACAGAAATGTAGCGACAGAGTTACTGTATTGTGGTCTATTTCAAATCTATGGGAAATAAAATGTAAATGTGTCATCTCAACATTAAGACAAGGTATAGTGAGCTATTGGGGTTGGTAATACATGTGTGAGCACCTTGGATAACTGAATTGGAATGTTGCTGTTAATAATGCAATAATACATGATGTAATAATAGTAACAAAGAAAATGCATTCCTAAGCTTTAAGGATTTGAAGGATTTATTTGACTAGAAAACAGCAGAATTTTACATCTGCAAAGCATTCAAACACTGTCTTACATACATCCTCTTTTTGTATGTGATCAGCTGTCTCTGGGCTTTCTCTCTCTCAGCTCCCCCTCCTCCCTCCCACGCCTCCAGTGTACATTTCCACATAAAAACACAGACCCTGCCATCTTTCTCAATCAGAAACAGGGGAGGAAGGAAGCAGACCACTCAGCTCTTTGCTGTATCTTGTTGGCTTTTCAGCTGAATCGCAGATGCTCAGACCTAGCTGAAACTGTGCTTTGCAGCAGGACAGGTTTATACAGATTCTTGTAAGGCATTTTTCCATTGCCTTTCTTACTCCCCTTTGTTTTGTAAGGGTTACATTAACACTGATACTTGTTTTCTTTCAGTATTCATGGCTTTACCAGACACTGCACGTGGATTACCCAATGGTGGTGGGGGCGGTGGAGGTTGTGCAGGGAGCAAAACTTCTGATCCTTTGTTCCCTGAGATTGTGGAACTAAATGTGGGGGGGCAAGTGTATGTGACCCGCCACACTACTCTTGTATCCGTACCTGATTCCCTTCTTTGGCGCATGTTTTCCCAGCAGAAACCTGGAGAGCTTGCTAGAGACAGTAAGGGTCGTTTTTTTCTTGACAGGGATGGTTTCTTGTTTCGCTATGTTCTGGATTACCTGAGAGACCTTCAGCTTGTACTGCCAGATTACTTTCCTGAGAGAAGTCGGTTACAGAGGGAAGCAGAGCACTTCCAATTACCTGAACTTGTGAAGCGTTTGAACCCTCTGCGGATCAGTAAAGAGAGCTCTATTGGGGGGGAAGAGCCACCTTTACTTCTTACTCCTGCAGGTATTCAAGACCCTGACTCAGACACAGCAATCATCCCATCCTCAACATCTCCAGCAGCTGGGGTTCCTTCTCCAACATTAGATCCATATCGTTTCAATGCCTCCTCATCCTGTAGCCCAGCATCAGTTCCACGGCTCACACCTTCTCAATCTTTGGAAGGAAGAAGATCTGGTTACATAACTGTTGGCTATAGAGGGTCCTACACTATAGGACGAGAGGCACAAGCTGATGCCAAGTTTAGGAGGGTGGCTCGCATCACAGTTTGTGGAAAAACTTCCCTAGCCAAAGAAGTTTTTGGAGAAACATTAAATGAAAGTCGAGACCCTGATAGACCTCCAGAGAGGTACACATCCAGATACTACCTTAAATTCAATTTTCTGGAACAGGCCTTTGACAAGCTGTCTGAAGCTGGTTTCCACATGGTGGCTTGTAGTTCAACAGGAACTTGTGCTTTTGCTAGCAATGACCAGACTGAGGACAAAGTCTGGACCAGTTACACCGAATACGTCTTCTGCAGGGACTAAACTTTACCAGAGTATATCAGACTAAGTATGTTATAATCTCATTGTCACTTATTCAACATTCCGATTACAAAAAGAGGGTTATTTCCTTCACTGAACAGAAGCTAAAAAAAAGCAGAAGTGAACTTAAATCACTTTTTTATTTAAAAATAGCAGCTGTTAAAAAACCTTTATCTGCACATAGAGAAAATTGGAAACCAAAAGCAAAAAGTTCTAGCATTACTAGTGATTGTAAAATACTGAGACGTTAGGGTTTTGTCATCTTCTCTTCACAGCTGCACATTTATTGGTAAATGATAAATACAATGAGATTGTTTTTCTTATGGGGAAGACTTAAAAAGGGTTACATGCCCTCACTCATATACTGAAACATATTTCACTATTTGCAATATGAAGAAAATATGTATATAGACAAATATATTCTTTCAATAAACATATTTTAGCACCATGCGGTGTACTGTTGAGATAAACTATAAAAAAGAACATTTCCCCCTGCATACACAATACATTGTTTTACTTTTTGTAAATGATATTGCATATGCCAGGTAACTGTACACTGACCCCTTTCAAATGGTCTGAAAACGCATTTCTTTTTATTCTAGCATTATTCCTACGGACATAAGCAATACTGTGTAATAGGTACATGTCTTGTTAGTGTTTCAGAGAACTCTACAGTTATAAACTGTATTTTATTGGGACATGCAATTGGGTTTTGTGTGTTCACAGCCTACGGTATAATATGGGTAATAAGAATAGATTGTTCACTCCAGTAACAGATACAGAGCTTTCATTTTCTTCTATATGCTGTAACAAAGGAGAAGAATGAGAAAGAAAAAATGTCTAAAAACACAGAAAGCAATAGAATATTTCCAGACGACACACAAAGTGCATGTTAAGGGGTAGTGTTGCCTTGGGATCCTAGAGACCCTACAATTTACAAAATACATAACTATTATTGGATGTGTCTTCCCGGTTTATAAATACAGAATGATGGGATGGCAGATTCTAATTTATTATAAACTTTGAAACCATAATAATATGAGGCTTTATTTTAAATAAGAACACATTTGACCTTATCTGAAGCAACTAAATGATAGAGCACAAAACATGCACTGAAATACATAGAATGGTATCAGCAAAATAAACCAACAAAAAACATCAGATGGAAAGACTACAACTCCCAGCATCTCCTAACAGCATTTTGGCTATAAGAAGGATGTTTGAAATTGTAGCATGACACTATTCGAAAGGAGCCACTAGTTGACTATACCTTTTGCTCTAGCTAATTGACTAAAGAGAGAACTTACCCTTACCTAAACGCTGAATTAGATATTGTGATTATTCCCTAAGCTTTTATGTTTTTCTGTCTACAACCATGGAAAACATGGCCACAGAAAAAAAATCAGGCAGTTGTGGCTTTACCAAAGAACGCCATAGCAAGTATTCAAATTAAAATCTCTTTCTAATTTTCTGTAATAACAAACCCTTTGTTTTTATTTTTATCCTAACAACAAATTGTACATTTTCTAATCTCTCTGCTGAAGGAAATGCATTGCAACTTGGATGTCTGCTTGTTACCCTTTTTGTTAACCTTGCAATAGCAAAGGAAAGGGTGATTTATTTGTCTAGAAACAAAATTTGATTCTCAGAAAAGCAAAGAATATATATATTTTCATGTTTTAAATTGATATTTACAGTTATAAGCAATAAGAAAATGGAAACCTCTTGAATAGAATAAGTCCACATTAACAAACACCCTACCTGGTATTTTTGTAGCCTTTGTAGACTTTTTTACCTTAAGGAATCTTTTTTTTTTCTAATTCAAACTAAAACATTGCACTGTTTTTTTTTTGTTCATTATAGCAGCATATCTGCACACCCACAAACACACAAATGTCTATCTATGATATGTACATGTGCAACTTTATATCAAATATATAAGGCCTACCGATCTACCAACAATATATTAAATGGAAGTCATTCCGTACCAACAATATTTAGGCCCAATGCCTGATTCTGCACATTAAAACATTAAAAAATATACAGGGTTATTCAATAAAAGTTTTTATCGTTTAAAATGGTGCTAATTTTGCCCCAACCAATCAGATGTTATTTAACATTTGAAAACTAACATCTGATTGGTTGGGGCAAAATTAGCACCATTTGAAACAATAAGAACTTTTATTGAATCTCCCTGATTATAACCTTAACAACATGTTTTTCCTTTTTTTTGACCCATTTTGGGGGGGGGGGAAATCAGGTGAAAAATATTTGTTACAATGATATTTCATCACAATCGACCATAATATTGCACTGGTTGGTAAAAGGAAATATCAAACCTTGTGTACCTACCCTAAGCAATCCACTGTGAAATGATTTAATGATAGCAGCCACATGAATAGGTATAGACTGGTTCTTTATCAGTCACTGAGTGTTAATACTGCCAATTTGATCATTTTAATGGCTCTCAAATATCATGTGTATGTATGTATATATTTATATATACATACATTACTTGCAATTTATAGTCTGTTACTATGGCAAACCCTATATACTGTATACTAGAATTCCAATAGAATTTTGGTAATTGTAGTTTAAGAATGCAGGTTCAAGGGTCCCTTCTTATGTAATTATGTGGGTATGAGAGAGAGAGAGATAGATAGCATTTAACATGTATAGGGAACTATTTTAGTCACATAGTATTCTTAAATTTAAATATTTAGCTAATAAAACAGTATAAAACAAACATAAATATTGAAAACATTTTCTATAGAGGCTTCTGACTGTGTAAGATCTGATGTTTTTGAAGCTAAAACTGTAGTAGAATGACGATATATTACTTTAATTGTGAATACCAAGAAAAAAACTCAGTGTTCTGTATTCATTGGTGGGTTTGTTATGTTTCCAAATATGAACATAATAAAAATACCGTAACTAATATTGTTTCCTGTCCTGTTGCTAATTTTAATAAAGTTCCTATGTTTAGTAAACACTGTGTTGTTTTTACTGTCTTCTTGCAATCATTGAGAAATAACTGACATTGTGGATGTCTTTATGTTGCAACTGCTACAGCAACTGTCAAAATGTGCAAACTAAAAGGCATCTATACCAAAAAATAGGTTATTTTAAATTGACCATAACTGGAAACTATAATTCTTCCCAACCACCACTGTATCATTTTTTTGTTGATCTGCCCCCTATTTCTTTAGATTTAAAATCTAAAACTTCTTTTATTTCAGCTGTCAATCAAATTCCTTGCTCTCAAAAACTATTCTGTGAGTAGTTTTACTGTAGCTGGAATGGTGACAGAGATTTGACAGTTGGAATGCTGTGTGCAGGCTTGACAGTTGGTTTGTGGGAAAAAAGTCAGGTCGGATGGAAGTGGGAGTGGTTAAAAGAGGGAGGGGAGATACTGCTCCTAAACAAAATATGTGCTGGATTGAAGGCATGCAGCAACACACACAAATCAGAGGAAGTGCTACTTACATGTATTCAATTATAGATTAAGATGAGGCAAAGTCATTTTTTCTGTATAGTGTCCCTTTAAGGAGCCCATAGAGTGATAATATCAGAATGTTCAATTTTCACTCATGTCCAACAGACCAAAAGGACTTTTCCATTTTCAGATATGATACGATTACCAAACAATAACACATATGGCAATATTCCCCGTTAACATTGCAAAGTAATGCACGTAACATTTTAATAGGCTGTATCATAGCGGTATATTACATTTGTTACCTAACTTTAAAATTAATGGATGTATTTCTTGTTTTTTTTATAACCACCACTTGTAAGAAATGTTCCTTATAATTAGAAATTGTATGTGTGTGCAGAAATAAATTTTCTGTGCGCATACAAAATTAAATTGTGTGTGCTACATACCGCAGCACTTATTTTCCAGCAGATTTTTGTGTGCGCACCACTTTAACCTGTGTGCGCAGGCCTGCAGAGTTGTGTGCGCGCGCACGAGCGCACACCTTAGAGGAAACAGTGCTCGTAAGTAATTATTTACTATCACACTTGCAGCTCTTGGTAAGTTTAATGTCAGCAAGGAGCTCACCCCCCTAAACAAAAAATGCAATAGATTTAACACTCACCTGGTAGGCAGCCCAGTATTCTGATTTTCCTCTCTCTTTCTCCAGGTTTCTTCCTGGTTACTGCAGTCAGTCATGCCCGCAACAGCTGACATCACCACCAATTAATGACTTCTGTTTTCTGAGCTGCCTCCTCTGCTCACATGTGTGCTTGTAAACAGCTGGTACAGCTTTAAGAAGCAGCAGAAATCTTTTTTGAAGGGGGATCATCAGGCTAAATACTGGATAAGCATAACATCAAAGACCTTTGAAACCACTCCAGGTTTGGGGGTGAGCTACATACATGTCATTTTTATTTGGGGGAGTGAGAGACAGTCCTGCGCGGATCTAATTTTATACCCAACAAATTTTTACCGGAACCCAATCTGATTTTCTATCTGCTTCATACCCGCGACCTGACCCGCAAGTTTCGACCCTAAACCCAACCTGCTTTTGGGTTTTTATTCATAACCAAAAATGTTCATAGAAACAAACCTACCATACATCTAAAATATATAGCAGGGGTCTTCAACTTGTAGGCATCCAAATATCTGAAAACTACAACTCCCATCATTCCCTAGATGCTGTAGTGTGTAGTGGAATGATGGGAGTTACATTTTTCAAACTAATGGAGGCCCACAGGTAGGAGATCCCTGGTACAATGTATACTTTATATAATATATCCCTAATGTCCACAACTACCTAACCATGGGCCTCTACTGTCCCCAACTTCTACCTACCAATGGGCCTCTACTGTCCCCAACTTCTACCTACCCATGGGCCTCAGCTCATTTTAAATCTTTATCTGCAACTATTTTCTTGTTAATCTGTGACAGGGATAGGGAACCACTAGTAGTTATACAGATGGTTTATAAACTACAACTTCCAGCATTCACTCAATAGCCAAGGAATGCTGGGAATTAGGGCTTGTTCACACTACATCAGTTTGTATCCGTTTTTCAAACGCAGGTGTGTTTAAAAAAATGGACAGACAGTAAAACCCCATAGGATTTCATAATATCGTTCACACCTGCTGCGTTATATTCCATTCCGTTCCAGTCCGTTTAAAAAACGCACTGCATGCAGCATTTCTATCTGTTTTTTCATGCATTTTCTATAAAAATCTATGGAATACACATTGTTAAAAATGGATACAAACTGACAGTATCACATGCTGTGTGTTTCTGTCAGTTTCTAGTGTGAACGAGCCCTTACAGTTCTCAAACATCTACAGGGCGATTTACGGAGAGGCGTTATTGGTAAAAAGTTGTGCAGAGTGGTGCGTTATGTGTTGCGTGGCCGTAATTCAGTATGCTTACCTCCAGTTGAGCACATCTGTTAGCGAGTGTAGCGTAATTCCTGTAAAATGCTGTAGCGTGGTTGGTGGATGATATTCAATATGAGATAGCGCTGTGTGCCCATGACTTTACCGCCGTTTATGTACCGCCTGGAAAAGCAGCCTGTTAAACCAGCACTACTGTTCGGTCCACAATTAGCTTCTTCACTTAGATAATTCAATACATTCCAGAATCTAGACTATCATTGGTAATCTCTGCTTCATTGGCAGCCACTGGTGTTGAAAGTACAATTCACATCAAAGACGGCACCGTGGAAGTACTGAGGAACCTACCTAGCACTTATATATCAGATTGGAAATTTACTTTCCCTGGTACATATTGTAAGGCATCACTTTTGTTACATGTATAATTGGTCACCGTGTTTCCTGATTCATTCAATGATACAGCCTTTAGTGTGAACCAAAACTTCACCGACGGCATGACAATCCAACAGAGGGCAGCTTTAAAATTATGTCAGAGTCTGGAAGCTCCTTCAGCTGTAACCCCCCACGCACAATGCCAGATTCAATAAAGTCCATGGAGAATGACAGCGCTGTTTTGCACAGCTAAAGGCACACTAACACTTTACATTAGAAATTTGCGCTAAAGGTGATTTAATATAACGCGCACTGTCCATAATGAATTCTATTCTTGCACGGACGATAGTTGCTACATGCAGGATAACACCTCTCTCTGTAAATTGCCCTGCTAGAGATCTACTGGTTACCTATCTATGATTTTATAACTATGTCCTGCAGAAAATACATTTCAATCTCCACCCACTGTGTAAACTTGAGTTGTGGAAGTTACAATGAGCAGGTACCATAACAGAGGATTATGGGTAGGGAGCAGGTGGAGCTGCAGTGAAAAATCTACACCTTTATATGGGTGTAGATATTTTGTACTATACTTTGAAAACTACAACTCCCAACATTCCCTGTCAGCTGTTATACAATTCTTGGGAATTTTAAATGTCAATCATCTGGAGGTCAACATACCTGCTGTAATTCTAGCTGAACCACATCAAGTGCTAGATTGTTATTATCATCACTAGAATCATCCACATCCCATAGATCATTATGGCCAGAAGGATTTACAAAGACCAATAAAATCACATGTCATCTGTTCCCATGCAGACACTTGCTCTGGTCTCATGCATAGGTGCAGATAGAAGTTTGTTACTTTGTTCTATGGAAGATTGTTACTTTGCTGGCTCTGACATCTGCTAGTAAAACCAAGGTCAGAAGTAACCCATCTTTCCAGTCACTACAACATTTACTGCTTTTTTTACCCAGTGATCTCTGCAAAACCTACCCAGGCACTACAAGAGTTAAAGTTCAACATAGCTGTCTGCATTCCTATCCACAATGGCGTCCTGTGTAAGATTCTTAGTACATTAGAGTTGTTGATAACTCAATATTTACCCAGCCAAAAACATAGTAAGAGGCTTGGAGCTTTTGCATCTAGATATATTTGCCCTTTATCTGCCATAGTGTGATTTAGTGTAAGGTGCTATGCACACTGCACATTGTCTTGGATTGATAACAATGTATTGTCAGTTTCAGTTATTACAGACAGATCTCTCTTCATAGACAGGGAAAAAAGTTGGAAATTTTCTACCCGATCCGACCCGCAGTGGGTTACCTGAACCCAACCCGCAACTAATTCAAATCGGGTAAGCCGCAGATACCCAGGACACTAGGAGACAGGCCATTTAATAAATGTTATTGATATTGTGTATTTTATTCTTATTGTGTACATCTTCCGCAGCGTTTTACAATCACATGTATACATTCACATCGGCCCCTGCCACGAAGAGCTTACAATCTAAGCACATTTATTTGACACATACAACCTATCAGTATGTCTTTAAGGTTGTAGGAGAAACCGGAGTGCCTGGAGGAAACCCACACAAGGACGGGGAGAACATACAAACTCCTTACAGATGTGTCCAAGGGCCCTATTTATAAAAGATCGGTATCGTTATCGTAAAATACCGATCATAAAAAATGGTCGTTATTTTACGATAACGATCGGTATTTTACGATAACGATACCGATCTTTTATAA
Organism: Hymenochirus boettgeri; assembly: GCA_019447015.1. Classification (NCBI taxonomy): domain Eukaryota; kingdom Metazoa; phylum Chordata; class Amphibia; order Anura; family Pipidae; genus Hymenochirus; species Hymenochirus boettgeri. The sequence goes on along the minus strand of JAACNH010000013.1, from coordinate 1,296,001 downwards.
ATAGGGCCCCAAGGGTGGATTCGAACTTGATTGCTGCAAGGCATCAGTGCTAACCACCGAGCCACCGATTGATATACCCTTTATTTTACCTTTTATTTATAAACATACTTGAACTTGTGTGCAGCTACACACCATTTTTTTTATATAGGAACATTATATGTTGTTTGGCTCATTTTTGACATTGACAGTATTTTAAAACAGATCAGAATCAATGCAATTTAGAAGCATATCATCAATTAGTCAGAGTCAGGAAAGAATTTAGAAATGCATCTACTTCTTTTTCATATTGCTGCATACTGTTACTGCAGTTTACTATTTGCTTAATTTCTATAAATGACAAATGAGAGAACAAAACTACAGAATCTCTTCAAGGTTTACAATAACAAGATGCAAATCTGTGCGTTTCCTGCAATTTTTCTCATCAGTCTCCATGGGGAGTCAAGTCTTCCGCACAATTTGCAAAAAGGTGAGGAGACCCCATCACAGGGTGTAGTGCTTCAATTTCTTTGTGTTTGGATAATAGCTTAGTGTTTTATATTTATAGAGGGGGGTATAGAAAGCAAAATCATTTGGCATGTATCAAGAGAATTTCCAGCAGCACAAGGTCTTCATTGTATTTATATTTTTTTCCATATTACCTTCCATTGTCAAGAGAATTATATCTGTATGAAATGCATACAAGATACATTTGAACACATTATAGGGCATGCCCACCCTTAAAACAAAAATCAAATCACTTGTCTTTTTAACAGACAAGTATTTCTAAGTATTGCCCCTGTTCTCTCCCTTTCTGGCAGAGGTTGTTGCATAGAGGGAAGAAAAAGCTTCCTCTGCCAGAATGGGGCCAATGCATATCCTTAAAGGGGAACTAAAGTCTTTAGACAACATTGCCCTATTAGAAAGAGCATAGTCACAAAGATACCAAACGATGTGTCTTCCTGCGCTGTGGCTGCTGGGTGATTTATGAAATTAACCTGTGGGTACTCCAATAATCCACCTTAGCTGGGCACTCCCAGCTCAGTGTACTCCCAGCTAAGTGAAATGTTTACTATAGTAAAGTCCCTTTTCTCTGTCAAAGAGATGCAATATATATACTGATTCACTATACCACTCTTTGTTTTTAAAGGGCATGTCCATCCCGATTCCGTATTTTTAAGAAAAGGTTTTGTACCCCAGCATAAATTCTATTATACTTCACTTTAGCAGAATTCCTTCTGTCTTCTACGTACAGACTTCAATCCTTTGCTGCAGCTCTGCATTCTCTGCAGCTTCGGGGTCTGGAAGTCAGCCCAGCCAATCAATGGCTTCCTTTCCTGGAGTTGCAGAAGGTAATCCTCCTCTGCTGCTGCATAACACTTATTTAACACATAGGAAGCATCTACGTGGGGAGACATAAAGGTCTTTAAGTAGCGATAGAGGCAATTTTGCCAAAGGTAAATAAAACAAGATTTATACCAGTGGATGGGGGTTGGGCTTAATTTGTGTTAAAAATACAGTATGTGTTGACAGGCAGTTAAATAAATATGCCCATCATTTTTATAGCTTAAAGGGCATGTCCACCCTTTAAACAAAAAAACTGATCAATTATAAGTTATCAGCACTCAAACTCAACTGATATATATTGCACTTTACTTGAATTACTTGATTTTTTTGATATTATTGTCCCCATTCTGGCAGAGTAAGCAAGCCCCTCCCTCCATGAAGTTAATCAATGATGTGACAACTGCCATCACAGCCAATGATTGATTGTTGTTTCAGCTGCTGCATTCTCTGTATATTCCCAAGCTTATAAAAAGCTCATTGAGGGAGGAAGCAGATAATTTTGACAGAAAGAAATAGGACTTACCGGTATCATTAAATATCTAGTTACAAATGCATGTGGTGTTGCGGGACATTTTTTTTTTTAAAGGTGGACATGCCTGTTAAAGAGCCTGTCTACCTTTAGAACAATAAACTAGTTACCTGCCACCAATTCAGCACATTAGTAGATTAGTAGATGTATTACAAACCATATATTTAGGGATGTGTATTGCCTCCATTTTGGCAGAGGAACCTGTCTCCCTCCATGCAATCCATCAAAGCTTGGACTGCTGACATCACAGCCAATGATGGACTGCTCTTTCCCCTGCTGCCTCCTCTGCACATGCTCAAGTTCCCAAATGCTAATTGAGTAGGAGGAGGAGGCAGCAACCTCTGCCAGAAAGGGAAAGAACAGGGGCAATCATTAAATATGTAGTTAAAAATGCATGCATCTGGGTACATACATTGACAATTAAGGGACCCCGTCAGTCTGTCATCTGTCAAAGATTGGTAATTTGATTTTCAGAAATTACAGGTCGGATCTGATGGGGGAACATCCGGCATGTGTATGGATAGGTTATGATGCCCGATGGACTGTCAAAACCAGCTGACACACACTCTTACCTGTGTAGTTGCTGCCATCAGCATTGTTTATGGTCCCTCCTATTTGAATAATGCCATAAACAGACCTGATACTATTAGCAAATGAATCACACAACAATCAAAACCTATGTGTATTCAGATGTAGTAATATATAAGGAGAAATACTGTGTATATATATATATATATATATATACACAGTATTATATATGTGTGTATGTATATATATACACACACACACACAAAACACACACACATACAAAAGATATATATGAGAAATAAGCTTCAGATTTCATTCACATCTAAGTGGAGAGTCACAGGGTTCTATACTGGGGCCACTTCTTTTTAATTTGTTTATAAATAAGATATAAGTGAGTATTGAGAACAAGATATCTGTTTGCTGATGACTCAAAACAATGCAGAACTTTGGAAAACTCAAATGTTGTGCAATTGCTGCAAGCAGACCTTGTTAGCAGGGGCAAAACTGCAAAGGCACAGGCCTCCCCACAGCCTTTAAACCATGTCCCTGACACACACCCTTTTCTACCTAATCACCTGCGATCAGCAGTTTTTAAATAGTACATAGGTAAAGTTGCTCACAATCAGATGTTTAGAACTACTGTAATGGACTGGCAACAGTTTTAAACAGCTGATTGTGTGCACCTTTACTTACATACACACGACACATATAGTGTGTATGTAAATGTTAAAAAAACTGCGGATTGAGGTACTATTAGGGAGACTAGTGGGCCTCTTATTCCCCACCACCCCTTGCGGGGGGCTGTAGCTATGCCAAACTTTGATTGATTATAAAAATGGATGGCAAAGTTGCAGATTCAATGCTGATAAATATAAGATGATGCATTTGGGGTTTAAAAATCCTTGTGCCACCTACACCATAAATAACTCTGTAATCTAGATAAAAATGTAGATCCTGGTTGGTATAGTACACATAGAAAAATCCATGCATCTAAACCCCCATGATCAGTTTAATCTAGCCGCGCTGGCAACAAGAAATTAACAAGGCCGCTCACCTATATCACGTTAACATGCAAGGCCCGATAACCAAAGATCAGCTTGTGGTTCAGGTGTCGTATTATTACGTGAATTATGGTTTACACTGACGACAGTTGACTTATATTGTTTTAGCCACATAGGAGGGGTCAGGGCCGCCTCTCTAATGAGGCAGGGTGAAGCACATTACAGAGCAGCCCCCTGTGGGGAGGCAGCAGTTTTGATGGCAGAATTTTTTTCTTCCAGACATCATGTGCCTGGGGCCCAGAGGCTGTTTGTAAAAAATACACATTTTAGGGAGGTACTGTCACTTTAAATAACAGGGGAAGCCGTGACTTTCATTGCACAACAGAATACAGCTATAACTCCTCCCCCTCCCTTCTGACTGGTAATTCATTTGATCAAAATCAATGTTTGTCAGCCCTGCAGATCAAAATCAATGTTGGGCATTATTTACCAGTCACTGTTGGCTTTAAATAGCCATCACTGTGGGCATCATTTACCAGTCTTTGTGGACATTATTTTCCAATCATAAGTATAAGGCCCCTCCTACTTCTGGACAAGCCACACCCACTTCTGGAAAAAGCACCACTCACTTTCAATTATAAAACCACACCCCTTCCGGCAGCGAGAGTGGGCAGCATTTTGAAATTTTTTTCGGGTGGCAAAAATTCTAGAGATGGCCCTGGGAGGGGTTCCTTGATATTTATTGAAACTTACATACTGAGAGTTTGTTTCATCTCATTATACTTACCGGTTTTTGGAACATTGACCTCCAACAATTGTACTAGGGGCCCCACGAGAAGCCTTATTTGGATCCATACAACTTATTATTGCCAACATAAGATACATATCCAGTATATTGATTATTTGAATATGGTTTATATTTTAGATGGGATAAATAAGAGGGTGGTCGAGTAAGAGGGTGGGTTATTTTTAACAGTATATATTTTTAAAAGTATATATGCTTAGTGAGTTTATTATGGTCTTATGATGTTTATTAATGAATACATATTTTATATATATTTTATTTATTATTGTACATAGCGCGGGATAATTTACGTTTTATAAATAACTCTGTGTTAAGGCAATCTCTATTGAAAAAAGATTTAAGGGTTCTAGTAGATAACAGACTTAGCTGTAGCAAACAATGCCAGACAGAAATGGATAAAGCTAGCAAGATATTGTCTTTATAATAAAATAAAAAAAAGGGGGGGGTCGGGGGACAAGATTTAAGGGAAAAAAATATTATTCTCCCTCTTTACAAGGAATTGGTAAGGCCTCGTTTGGAATATGCAGTGCAGTTTTTGGAATCCCATATACAAAAGTGACATACAAATAGAAGGAGTTCAGAAAAGAGCAACTAAAATAATAAGGGAAATGGAGTGGACTTGAATTTGCAAGCCTATTGGACAAGTTAGGGCTTTTTACATTGGAGAAGCAACAATTGCGCAGGGATATGATCACTTTACACAAAAATATTAATCTCTGGTGCATTGTTCACTAATCGGTCATATTAGAGGATTTGTGGACATCCTTTAAGACTAGAATAAAAGAAGTTTTATTTTCAGTGAGAACTTTGGAGCTGTGTCTTCCAGCTGATGTGGTAATGGCAAGATCATTTAATTTTTTTTTTGCCTTCCTCTGGATCAACTGTCAGCTAGGGTTAAAGAAGAGGAGGGTATAAAGGTTGGGCTAGATGGACTTATGTCTTTATTCAACCTCAGTTACTATGTTACATGGGAATGTATATTTTATCTTAAATATTTTGCTTTTAGATTTATTTTGTTCAGTAATGCAGATAATAGCTTTAAAGAATGTGAAATTAGCCACCTCTTATTTCCTATGACAACAATGCCAGAGAACCGGAATGAGACAGATGGATATCTAATTGATAATTCCTGTGTAGCAATGTGGCTGTCCTGAAAATCTCATTGTGATGTTATTTTTAGTAGAATTAATAATTGTTTGCACATCCTTATTAGTGCAACCAATTGACCAGGCCACCTGTAACCTATTTCAGATAAACGTGATAATTATGTCACAAGATTCCTGGAGAATTGCACAAAAGTCTTTGTTTTTAGAAAATCAAACCAAGCGGTGCTGACTGCAATTTTATTGCACAGACTGTAATGTTTAGGATTTTTAAAAGTATGCATAATAAATAGGGGCATATGGAGACAATGTTAGTCTCAAATACTTTGTTCTACATTTACCAATCAATAAGTGTGACAGTCTTTGAAAGAAGCAGAAAGCAGAAATCTTTGAAAAGACAAAGGAGAGTTATGGATTTTATTGGCACAGCTATCTATCTCCAAGGTGTTAGTTGGATGATAAAGGTCCGAAGAACTTTAGACTTTACTTGATTATATCTAACTATATGTGTTTCTGGGGTTCCTTGCAACCTTTCAAAGAAATGGATTGGAGTCTATTTTATGTCAATGTGGCTAATGGTAAGTTGTTGTGAGAACTCTAGAATAGATGTTAAGAAATAAATATGCAATGAATGGGAAAATATGAACAAGATGTGCTGAATATTAGGAATAATCCCATAGCTGCTTTTTATATAAAAGGAAATGCATGCATTTAATTAAATCTTTACTGACAAAACTGACCTGCCATTTTTCACTTAATATGAAGAACGGAGATGAAGGAGCTATGTCTTAGAGTTAGGTCCCACTATGTGCTTGCATTGTGCAGTCCGTTTTGAGTATGTGTAGGACAATACATTTTGTTCACGTTCCGGTCTGTTTGCAGGTTAACAGACATACGTTCTTCTATGCATTTGTCAGTGTGTCCACTTACGGTCCATTTACGTGTGGGTTTTTGGAAAAACAACAGGTAACACATTCCCATATACTATTCTAGTGTGATTCTGACACCCGCGGGCCAAAAGTTGTGAATGCATGTAGATAAAAAATGAAAATGGACCACACGATCATAGCTTAGTACAAACCCACACGGTTTCGGGAGATTTCATGAGTTGTTCAGTTAATATAATAAAGACTGCAGTGAATAGTCATATTTACTTACCCCCCTATCTTGTCCCCTCCCCTAATTCTCTCCTACCCCTTTTCTCTAATTATACTAGCTCTCTTCCCCACTGAGTTTAGTATAGTATACTGTAGTATTTGAGGTTGAATAAAGACATATGTCCATCCAGTCCAGTTTGATTTAGCATAGTTTACCTAAGTTGTTACTAATAAAGCATTACTTCTATCATCACAATCAAAGTCAGTGAGATTGAAACAGTTTTTAGAATATAATATACCATAATTTAGAATGCCATACTATAATTCCCCATACCCCCTCCAATTCTATCTCCCACTTAGATATTCGCTCCCTCCAATTGAATACTATAAGGTCCTTAGTAAGCTACACCATAGCTCTCTACTGTTACAAACTACAAAGAATCACATGATACAATAGTTATTTTGTACATTTTATTAATTGTAATGAGTATATAATACAATGACTAATGTTTAACATACAAGTAAATAGTACTTGATCATGCTAGACGTATTGTGCTAACTGGAGAGCTGTATTTATAAAAACAGTTTATAAAATGGACCACATAGATTCGGAACGCAAATTATACAGTGGGAACTGATTCTTGTGATTGCCTTTATTTTTTAAGTTACATTGCGATTCACAAAACGCACGCAAAACGGGAAATGGAATGCAATGCGCATAGTGGGACCTAAACCTAACCTCCTGTTCTTCGATTAATCCATCAGGAGCAGGCAGGGAACCCGGCAAACTTACCCACAGGATGCAGTGGCCACCCACATTGGAATTCACTGCTTTACTATAAGTGTTACCTAGCCCTGACTTACTTTAGCACCTTAACTCCCCTTATAATTAGGTCCTAGTGCTAGTTGTTTCTGTAATTACACAATCCCAATTGAACACTGTGCAAGGAAATTAATATTTCTCCTTTTGCTAATATCTAAAAAGCTGAACAATAATGCATACACTACAAATGCTCATGCTGAGGCCCAACTGCATGAGACAAACAAATGTATTTTCATGCTTCATTTTCCTATTCCTGTCAATTGAATGAAAAGACATTTGATCCGGTTACAAATGGACCACAAATGGCGATTTCATGCATTTGGAAAATAAACGTGAAGACAACACATGTAGTGAGACACAGTGGGGGCATCACAAATGTACATTTTATCCATTGTGTCAATGTAGAAAGGACAACAAAAAATAAATATACAGTTCATGGCCAATGAGGGAACCTTTTGCCTTGCAAGAACTTGCTATGACTGCAAAATGCCGCGATCGTAAAAAAAGCCATCCTAGAATTTAACGTTTTTCAGCTCCTCTTATGGGTGTGGTGCCCGTCAGTAAGGTTGAGGCATTGCATAGCATAGCAGTGGTGTGCTGGTGCGCGTTGCTGTGCACTGCGATTTCGCAGTATTTGTGGTGGGTATTTCCAAATTTGAGGGGTGTTTAGTTTGAAAAACTAAAATATATTTTCTCCTGCTATTGCACTTATGCATTGGTTCTTTTTGGGTTAGTTGGTGGCCATGTCTCTTTGTACACTTATGCATATGGCATACCATTTGATTCAGGACATGTGGGAGATTTGTTATTTAGTGTGGGGGGAGGTATTTGTCAAGTGGTTTTAGGTAATATTTAACTGTAAATAATTTTTTTTCAGAAAATCTCCTTAAAAGTGTTAAATTCTTTAGGCAACTCAGGCCGCAATTCTGCATGTATGAATGTATGACAGAATGGAGCTGTTACATTGCTGAATATATGAGGATTTCAAATATGTATATACTAGCAAACCCTGTGGCACACGCACCTCGCACACGCATACCCCTGCACGCACCTCCTCTATCCCTCCCACATTGTGATTTCACCCCAATAACCAGATTTCACCCCAATAACCAGATTTCACCTCAATAACCATATTTCACCCCAATAACCAGATTTCATCCCAATAACCAGATTTCACCCCAATAACCAGATTTCACCCCAATAACCAGATTTCACCCCAATAACCAGATTTCATCCCAATAACCAGATTTCACCCCAATAACCAGATTTCATCCCAATAACCAGATTTCATCCGAATAACCAGATTTCACCCCAATAACCAGATTTCATCCCAATAACCAGACCAGATTTCATCCCAATAACCAGATTTCACCCCATTAATCAGATTTCACCCCAATAACCAGATTTCATCCCAATAATCAGATTTCACCCCAATAACCAGATTTCATCCCAATAACCAGATTTCACAGATTTCATCCCAATAACCAGATTTCACCCCAATAACCAGATTTCACCCCAATAACCAGATTTCATCCGAATAACCAGATTTCACCCCAATAACCAGATTTCATCCCATTAACCAGATTTCACCCCAATAACCAGATTTCACCTCAATAACCAGATTTCATCCCAATAACCAGATTTCACCCCATTAATCGGATTTCATCCCTATAATCAGATTTCACCCCAATAACCAGATTTCATCCCAATAACCAGATTTCACCCCATTAATCAGATTTCACCCCAATAACCAGATTTCATAATAACCATGTGCCGTTAATAACCATGTGGCGTTAATAACCATGTGCCGTTAATAACCATGTGGCGTTAATAAGCATGTGGCGTTAATAACCATGTGCCGTTAATAACCATGTGGCGTTAAGACTGACCAGATTTGATTGAACGATAATCGGATACGTCACCCATAAAGTTATCCTGGGTACACACTCAACAATTCTCCGGCCCCCGGGCCGACCGTTCGCCAGTACCGAGCGAATAGGCCAGGATGAAGCACTGTCGGTATTGGCAAAAAGTAGTCCTTGCCCACAATACCCATGCAGTCCCATAGGGTGCCCGTGATTAATCTGTGCTCACAATCGCACTTATTTACCGCCATGCATGATCAGGGCAACACGGCCACAAACCAACTGCGATCACTGAGGTGGCTCCTTAATCTACCGACCTCCTGACGAAGGGACCAAGTGTCTCCGTCTCGGCAAAACGGAGCAGATTAACTAAACCGTAGCATAGAGTAACTCAATTTCGATCAGCATGGAGATTAAAAGACAGTAAAAGGGTTTATCTGGAACAAACAGAGTATCAGCAGCTAATCCTATATTTCCAGGCAAAACAGTCCAATAGGGCTAAGAGAGAGGAAGGTCTCACACCTGCTGATGAAACGGCTTTGTTCGTGCTACGTTCTCAAACAGCCTTGGAGCCAAACCAGGAAGATGAGCTCAGTCGGAACATTCAATCAGAGGGGAGACTGTGGGAAAATGTTTACATGGGGTACCTCTTCACCCAGTAGGATAGTGACATATTTATATTTAGAAGAGACGTTCAGATATTTCAGTGAGTGATCAGGATGGGAAAGAGAACTTACACCAATTCAGTCCCCACATCACTGGCGTAAATCATGGGACAGGGTCTCCCATATACCGCTTAGATGTAATATACATGGGACAGGGTCTCCCATATACCACTAGATTGTTTGTAAATATCCAGGGACAGGGTCTCCCATTTATACCAACTAGATTGTAATCTCATTGGGACAGAGGGTCTCCCATTTATAACCGCGAATTGTAACTTCCAGGGACAGGTCTCCCATTATACAACTAGATTGTAATTCTCCTGGGACAGGGTTCTCCCATTATACGCTAGATTGTAATATCCATGGGACAGGGGTATCCCCTTAACCGCTAGATTGTAATATCCTTGGGACAGGGTCTCCATTATACTGCTGATTGATAATATCTTTGGGACAGGGTCTCCCATTCTAACACTAGATTGTAATATCCATGGGACAGGGTCTCCCATTCCTATACCGCTAGATAGTAATATCCATGGGACAGGGTCTCCCATTATACGCTAAATTATAACAAATCCATGGGCAGGGTCTTCTAGATGAACGCCTCTATTATAATATCATGGACAGGGTTTCATTATACCGCTAGATTGTTAATATTCCCTTGGAGGGGTCTCCAATTATACCACTAGATTGTAATATCCATGGACAGGGTCTCCAATTATACCGCTTAGATTGTTAATATCCATGGGAACAGGGTCTCCCCATATACGATTAGATTATAAATTCCATGGGACAGGGTCTTCTATTATACCGGATATTATATATCCATGGACAGGTCTTCCATTATACCACCATATTTTAATATTCTATGGGACAGGGTCTTCCATTATACCGCCATATTATAAATATCCATGGGACAGGGTTCTCCCATTATACCGATAGATGTAATTCTCTTGGGGACAGTCTCCCATTATACACTAGATTGTAATATCCATGGGACAGGGTCTCCACATTATATACCGCTAGATGTAATCTCCTTGGGGGACAGGGTCTCCATCAGACTAGATTGAAATCCATGGGACGGGTTCCCATTATACGCTAGATTGTATATCCTTGGACAGGGTCTCCCATTATACCACTAGAGATTGTCAAATATCCATGGGACAGGGTTCCATTATACCGCCTTCTAGATTATAAAATCCATGGGACAGGGTCTTTTATTATACCGCTATATTATAATATCCATGGGGACAGGGTCTTCCATTATACCACCATATTATAATATCATGGACAGGGTCTTCCATTATTACCGCCCATATTATATATCCATGGGACAGGGTCCCATTATACCGCAGATGTGTAAGTCTCCTTGGGACAGGGTCTTCCCATCCTTACCGCTAGATTGTAATATCCATGGGACAGGGTCTTCCCATTTATACCGCCTTAGATTGAATATCCATGGGAAGGTCTCCCATTATACGCTAGATTGTAATATCCATTGGGGGACAGGGTATCCCATTATACCGCTAGATTGTAATATCCATGGGACAGGGTTCCCATTATCCGCTAGTGATACATAGATTGTAATATCCATGGGACAGGGTATCCCATTAACCGCTAGATTGTAATATCCATGGAGACAGGGTCTCCAATTATACCGCTTATTGATAATATACGTGGGAACAGGGTCTCCCATTTTACCGCTTAGATTGCAAATCTCCGTGGGACATGGTCTACCTTATTACCGCTAGATTGTAATATCTTGGGGACCGGGTCTCCCATTATACTGTTAGATTGTAATCTCCTGGGGGGACAGGGTCTCCCATTATACCGTTAAAGGGCGATTGTAATCTACTTGGGGACAGGGTTTCCCATTATACCGCTAGATTGTGAATATCCTGGGACAGGGTCTCCCATTATACGGGCCTAGATTGTAATCTCCTTGGAATGGTCTCCAATTATAACAGTCTTAGAATGTAGTCCTTGGGACAGGGTATCCCAGTTATTACCACAGATTGTAATCTCTGGGGACAGGGTCTCCCATTATACCGCTAGATTGTAATATACATGGCGACAGGGTCTCCCAGTATACCACTAGATTGTAATCTCTTTGGGACGGGTCCCATTATACCGCTTTAGACGGTTAGCTCCTTGGGGACGGGTCTCCCAATTATACCATTAGATTGTAATATCCATAGGACAGGGTCTCCCCATTATACGTAGATTGTAATAGCCATTAGGACAGGGTCTCCCATGATACCGCTAGATTGTAATTTCCATGGGACAGGGTCTCCCATTATACCACAGATTGAAATATCCTGGGAACAGGGTCTCCAGTATACCCTAGTTGTAATATCCTTGGGACAGGGTCTCCATTTATAGCAACTAGATTGTAATCTCTTGGACAGGGGTTATCCCATTATACCGCAATTGTAATTTCCAGGGGACAGGGTCTCCCATTATACCGCTAGATGTATCTCCTTAGGACAGGGGTCTCCCATTATACCCCCTAGATTGATCTCCTGGGACAGGGGTCTCCATTATACCATAGATTGTAATCTCCTTAGGACAGGGTCTCACATTATACGCAAGATCTGTTAATTCCGGGACAGGGGTCTTCCCATTTATACCGCTAGATGTTAATTCCTTGGGACAGGTCTCCCATATTACCACTAGATTGTAATATCCTTGGGACAGGGTCTCCAATTATACCACTAGATTGTAATATCCTTGGGACAGGGGTATCCCATGATACACACTAGATTGTAATATCCTTGGCGAACAGGGTTCTCCATATACCACTAGATTGAATTCCATGGACAGGGGTCTCCCATTATACACTAGATTGTCATATCCTTGGGAAGGGTCTCCCATATAGAACTAGATTGTAATATCCTTGGGACAGGGGTCTCCCATTATACCACTAGATTGTAATCTCTTGGGACAGGGTCTCCCATTCTACCATTGTCTACACTTTCCATAGGCAGTGCCTGTCGAATACTACTATATTATCCTTGGGAATCCTGTTATAGAAATGACACCCGTTAAGTACAGTCAGGGAAGTGTAGGAGAGCAATGAATGAAGCTCCTTGTAAACCATCTAAAGCCACAACCTTTGATCACGGCCCTTCCCAGGGGAATGATCTTTCTGCCTTCAGCTTGACAGTAAAGTTTCTTTGTTGGATCTTTATGGGTTGGTGTATTGGGTCGTTTCAGACTTTGTAATTGGGTTTAATTCTCATTCTGAGCCGAGAGACAGTGGACTGAATCCAAGGTAATAAGATTCTGGGGTACAGTTACAGCCACGAGACCACCAGGTCCATCTACGTTTCACCTGTTTAGACCAAACGAAAGGAGGGGAACAGATCCTGGCGGAACAGCCTAGGGTGGGGGGTCTGATTGACCATCCTCGTGACTTTCCTCTGTTCTAGTTCACAAGCTCAATATCTTGTGAAACTATGTGGAGGGAATTTTGTGGTTATCAGCCAAAACAATAAGAAACAGTCACAGGTGTAAATCGAAACGTCTTCCCTTTTGTGTTGGATATAATACGGTAAAAGAAGAACAAGGTTAATGACAATAATGGGTTTGGTGTTCGTACCTTGGCTCAGCCTGATAGATGACATCATTGTTTGGGAACTTATACCCACAGTTACTGGAACCCCAATTAACGACACAACACCCTTCTGTGACTCCAACCCTCTTACACACAAAATATTTAGAAAGTAGAAGATGCAGTTTTCACAATAAGAAGCCAAGAAGACTTTGCCGTGTGTGGAGGCCCAATACACAGGGATCCGTAATTTGGTTGGATGCCCATGGTGGTAGAAAAGGGAATCTCATTGTGCAGTACAGACACGGTCAGGGCGAGCCCTTCCATGAAAAGCAGCATGGAAACATTTGCTGAAGGCGGGCACCCCTGTGGACAAACTAAAAGGCACCCCCAATTTCCCCCTTCCCTTTAATCGTGCAGGCGAAAAGTCACGTTGTAAAGCTTTCCTGTCCAACAAGGATCTCTGAAGACAAGACACCTTGCTGTTTGAAAACTAATATCTTCACCTTGTTGTACAAGGGTGATGGGAGAGAGTGTGGGTTAATCACTTGACAAGGAACAGTGTACTTCTCTAGTGACACTTTTCATTAATCCGTTTCACATATTGAACCTTGGAATTTGGAGAATTTTCGAAGTTCACACAAAACATATGCTAATCTTTAAGCAGGGTTGGGGTAGAGCAGAATCCAGGGGTAACCAGAGACACTTAAAAAACCCGAACAGTGAGGCTACACCGATGGATGATATGTTGACCCACAACGCTTTTAGATTGTAAGCTCTATGGGGCAGGGACCTTACTTTCCTTTGTGGCAAGCTTAGTACTTAAATTGTTATATTTAAACTAATTTATCTATTTATGTATTTATCCCCCCTTGTATGACTGTATTGTAGTGTTTGGTACTGTACAGCGCTGCGTCTCCCCAAGCGCACTTTATAAATGGAACTATACATACATACATAGTAACGGCAGACCCAGATCAGTCATAGTTAATCTACAGTAACTCTATAGTAACAAAGAACCCCAGATCAGTCTTATTTATATTTTTATTTTTTATATTTTATATAGTGCGGTGTATATCAGGTATTATTTTTATTATTCCAATAGGGTAATCTAACAGTAATCTATAAAACGCAGAACCCCATACAGTCTATAGTAATCTACAAGGAAACTCTATAGTAACACAGAACCCCAGAACAGTCTATAGTAATCTACAGTAACTCTATAGTTAACGCAAGAAACCCCAGATCAGTCTATAGTAATCTTACAGTTAATCTATGTAACAAAGCACCTTAGATCAGTCTATAGTATTCTACAAACTCTATGTAACACAGAAACCCAGCTCAGTCTATAGTTATCTACAGTAACGATATAGTAACGCAGAAACCCCAGATCAGTCTTAGTACATCTACAGTAACTTATGTAACACAGAACCTTAGATCAGTCTATAGTAATATACAGTAACGCTATCGTAATCCAGGACCCCAGATCAGTCTTAGTAATCTACAGTACCTCATAGTAACACGAACCCCAGATCAAGTCTATAGTAATCGACAGTAACTCTATTGAACACAGACACACAGATCAGTCTATAGTTAATCTACAGTAAAAACTCGATATTAAAAAACGAACCCCAGATCAAGTTATAGTTAATTACAGTAACTCTATAGTAACACAGAACCTTAGATACGTCTATAGTAATATACAGTAATCTATGTAAACTGCCTAGATCAGTCTATAGTAATCTACAGTAACTGATTGTTAAACACAGGACCAAAGATCAGTCTATCGTTAATCTATTAGAACTCTATCAGTAACAACAGAACCCCAGTCGTCTATAGTAATCTACAGTAACTATATAGTAACACAGACCCCAGATAGTCTATAAGTAATCGACAGCTTAACTCTATAGTAACACAGAAACCCCAGATTAGCTACGTAATCTACAGTAACTTAGTACCACCGAACCCCAGAGCATCTATAGTTAATATACAGTAACTGTATAGTAACGCAGAACCCAGATCAGTCTATAGTAATTACAGTAACCTATAGTAACACAGGACCCCAGATCAGTCTTAGTAATCTAACATACTCTATGAAACACAGAACCTTGGATCAGGCTATAGTATCTACAGTAACCTATAGTAACCACAGACCCCAGATCAGTCTATAGTAAATCTACAGTAAACTATAAGTAACACAGGACCCCAGAGCAGTCTATAGTAATTACAGTAACTCTATATAACAGAACCTTACGATAGTCTATAGTAATCTACAGTAACTGTATAGTAACACAGGACCCCAGATCAGTCTATAGTAATATTACAGTAACTGTATAGTAAAACAGGACCGCAGCTCGTCCTATTAGTAATCTACAGTAACTCTATAGTAGCACAGAACCCAGTCAGTCTATAGTAATCTACAGTAACTCTATTGGATAACACACGGGGACCCCCAAGATCAGTCTTATAGTAATCTACAGTAACTCTATTATAGTAGTAACACAGAAAACCAGATCAGTCTATAGTAATTACAAGTAACTCTATAGTAACACGAACTTAGATCCAGTCTATAGTCATCTACAGTAACTCTATGGTAACACCAGAACCTTAGATCATCTATAGTAATCTACATAACTCTATAGAACAAAGGACCCCAGTAGTCTATTAGTAATCTACAGGAACTCTATTGTAACACAGGACCCAAGATCAGGTCTATAGATATCTAAGAAGTAAATCTATAGATAAACACAGAACCCCAGATAGTCTATAGTAATCTACAGTAACTTATATAGTAACACAGGGAACCCCAGATCAGTCTATAGTAATCTACAGTAACTTGATAGGTAACACAGAACCCAGACAGCTATAGTAATCTACAGATAACCTGTATAGTAACGCAGACCCCAGATCAGTCTCTAGTAATTCAACAGGAACTCTATAGTACCACAGGACCCCAGATTCATAAGCATCAAGCATCATCATCAGGACTAGTAGAGCTCAATCTCAATATCAATCACTGGGGCAATGATAGCATATGTTCAAGCATGCAGGTCTATCTCATCAATCTCCAATTATTCAAGCATAAGTCTATAGTAATCTACAAAAACTCTAGTAACCACAGAACCTGGGATCAGTCTATAGTAATTACAGGAACTCTTATAGTAACACAGGACCCAGATCAGTCGATAGTAATTCGACAGTAACTCTATAGTAACAAGGACCCCAGAATCGTCTATAAGTAATCTACAGTAACTCTATAGTGAACACGGAACCTTCGATCAGTCATAGTAATCTACAGTAATGTTAGAACAAAGGACCCCAGATCAGGCTATAGCTAATATACAGTAAAGCTGTATAGGAACCAGGACCGCAGATCAGTCTATAGTAATCTACAGTAACTCGATAGTAACACAGAACCCCCAGATCAGGGGCTATAGTAATCTACAGTAACTATATAGTAACACAGGGACCCAAGATCAGTTATAAGAATATACAGTTAACTCTATAGTAAACACAGGACCCCAGACAGTCTATAAGAGATACAGTAACCTATAGTAACACAGGACCAGATCGTCTATAGTAATCTACATAACTCTATAGTAACCCAGAACCTTAGATCAGTCTATATGTAATCTTACAGTAACTGTATAGTAAACAGGAACCCGATCGTCTATATAATATAAGTAACTGTATAGTAACACAGGGGACCCCAGATCAGTCGTATAGTAATGCTACAGTAAATCTCTCGAAGTAACCACAAGGACCCCAGATCAAGTCTATCGTAACTACAGTAACTCTTAGTAACACGAAACCTTAGAATTCAGTATATTTAGTCATCTACAAGTAACTGGATAATGTAACACAGGACCCCAGATCAGTCTATAGTAAATAACAGTAATGTATAGTAACACAGGACCGCAGATCAGTCTATAGTAATCTACAGTAAACTCTTATAGTAACACAACAGAAACCCCAGATCAGTCTATAATAATTACAGTAACTCTTAGTAACCAGGACCCCAAGATCAGTTATAGGAATCTACAGTAACTCTCTAGTAACACAGAACCTTAGATCAGTCTATAGAATCTACAGTAAACTGTATAGTAACAAAGGACCCCAGATCAGTCTGATGTAATATACAGTAACGTTATGGTAAACACAGCACAGAACCCCAGATCAGTCTATAGTAATCTACAGTAACTCTATAGTAACACAGGACCCCAGATCAGTCTATAGTAATCTACAATAACTCTATGTAACACAGAACCTTGGATCAGTCTATAGTAATCTACAGTAACTCTATAGTAACACAGGACCCCAGATCAGTCTATAGTAATCTACAGTAACTCTATAGTAACACAGAACCTTAGATCAGTCTATAGTAATCTACAGTAACTGTATAGTAACACAGGACCCCAGATCAGTCTATAGTAATATACAGTAACTGTATAGTAACACAGGACCGCAGATCAGTCTATAGTAATCTACAGTAACTCTATAGTAACACAGAACCCCAGATCAGTCTATAGTAATCTACAGTAACTCTATAGTAACACAGGACCCCAGATCAGTCTATAGTAATCTATAGTAACACAGGACCCCAGATCAGTCTATAATCTACAGTAACTCTAATTACTGATGTGGCCTGACTTTCCATCCCTTACCTGGTATCCCTTCTAAATTGCGCAGGGAGGGGGATTATTGATAAAAGACTCTATTATTTCTATTTACACCCCTAAAGGAAAACAAACTTTACTAAGCCCAGTGCCCCACAGCAGCCAACCAGAAATCTGCTTTTATTATTAAAACTGATCTTCAAAACTGACAGCTCCCAGCTGATTGGTTACCAGAAGCCCCTGGACTGAGGATCAATGTTCCTATGTCAATACATAAAGGATATTATAAACATATATTGCTGTACGTAATCCAGGCTACGGTGTTCATTGGCAGTATACTATTTGTTCCCTGCAACATGGAAAGGAACATGTGTTTTCATAGCCACAGGGAGATGAAAGAATTTATTATGGGCTGTTAAACATCGAGTTCTATTGCAGTGACAGTTTTGTGAGGAAGTCCGGGCGGGAACCTTTTAAAAATGGTGAATCAGGTCTGCACATTATGATGCAAAATTATCAACAGAATAATGGAAACAGTCTGATTATTAGAGACCCACAGGAAAAGTCTGACATTGCTAATGATTTACACTTTTGTAAAGTAAAGCCCTCCAGCCATTTCTAGCCCCTCCTACTCTCAAAGTCACTGACTGAGGCATGCTCAGTGTGTTTCATCCAGGAAGAGAAGTTGTCCTATCCTATTGGCTACGTTGGATCTCCCAGTTCTAACGTTAGACTACATGATTGGCCTAAATTTACAAACATATCCAACTGATTTGGATATTCGATAATCATTATTAGGGATGGCCGGTTCGCGGATCCGAACCCGGATCCGCCGCGGATTTATCCCGTTTGCGAACGGCGGATTTTTCCGGATTTTCCGCCTTCCGAACTTCCGAACCGTGGATTTCTCGTATTTTCGAAAATACGAGGATGTCTCTTATTTTCGTAGATCCGTATTTTCGAAAATTTTCGAAATCACGAGGATTACTCGTATTTTCTAAAAAATAAGTTTTCGAAAATACGAGATTTCTCGTATTTTCAAAAATTTTCAAAAATACGTGAAACGCGTAATTTTCGAAAATTTTCAAAATTACGAGAAATCCCGTCATTTCGAGAATATTTTTCCTTTTAACTGGTCCGCTCGCGGATTTTCGAATTTTCCTCGAGCGGACCGGATTTTGCGAAGTTCGGACATCGATAAATAATTATAACAAGAACATTATGGTTCATTGGTTAAACTTATTTACATGGTTTGTGATGTCTATAGTAAAGGCAAGTCATGCATTAGTTTAAATCAGCAGTCACTACGCCATCATTAAGGTAAAAATGCGTTGAACCTAACACAGGTGCACAAGAAATCCCACGTGAAATCTCTTCCACTATATGGGGCACATTATCTCCCTCTGATCTTCTAGACTAACGGGATGTTAATGGCAAACAAAGGAAAGTTTGTCTATGATAAAAATTCTCCTTCTCCAAACATAATGACCAGGTTACTATGTAAATGGTTCAGGAGTCTAGATGGGCGAAAGATTAATGATCTGAGATGCCTTTGTTTCCCGAGGAAGCCACTGGCTGGGTCAATGGCTTTTTATCTTATCTCTGCTCTTTCCTTTAGGCCAAGTGTCTTCCCATCTCATGAATTGATTCCCCAGCTGGCCATACACTTGGTAGACATTATACAGATTATCTAGATACTTTACCTTCCTCTGGGTGTTCATTGGGAGGTTCCATGTCCTGGACCACTCATTAGTGATATATTGAGCCACTAATACAACGAACAACCCCCCCATTGTATCCAAAACTAGGTCCTCACCCATGTGTTTACCCTTTCAAACTTACGATGCTGGTCAATCTGCCCACTCCGAGACCCCTCACATACTGTCCATGTCTTCCCATAGATTGCCTGCGCACAATGAGGGGACTGTGTTTTTTTTGGAGGGGGGAGTTAACTGAAAAATTGATCAGGCCATGCGGTTGAGCACTGCCGCTATATTGGGAGGTAAAAATCCTGGTGAGTGGCCAGCAATATGCAGAAGGGTGTAAGGCTAAGTACACACAGGCAGATTTTTTTCCCGGTCCGACTGTTCTACCCATCTTTATCCTCCCATAATTCCTCATTGTATCTACCTACCTATCTACCCATCTTTATCCTCCCATAATTCCTCATTGTATCTACCTACCTATCTACCCATCTTTATCCTCCCATAACTCCTCATTGTATCTACCTACAGTACCTATCTACCCATCTTTATCCTCCCATAACCTAATTTTGTATCTACTACACTACTCTACCCATCTTATCCTCCATAATCCTCCTTGTATCTACCTACCTATCTACCCATCTTATCCCCCATAACTCCTCATGTATCTACCTACTCTATCTACCCATCTTTATCCTCCCATAACTCCTCATTTTACTACCACCTATCTACCCATCTTTTCCTCCCATAACTCCTCATTGTATCTACTACCTAACTATCACCCATCTTTATCCTCCCATAATTCTATTGTATATACTACCACCTATCTACCCATCTTTCCTCCATAATTCTCATTGTATCTACATACCTATCTACACATCTTTATCCTCCCAGAAATCATTGTATTACCTACAGTACCGATCTCTTATCCTCCCATAATTTCTCATTGTACTACATACATACTATCTTTATCCTCCCATAATTCCTCGATTGTAGCTACCTACAGTACCTATCTTCATCCTCCCATAATTCCTCATTGTATCTACCTACCTTTCTACCCATCTTTATCGTCCCATAATTCTTCATTGTATCTACCTTCCTACCTATCTCCCATCTTTATCCTCCCATAATTCCTCATTGTACCTACTTACCTACCTACCAATCTACCCATCTTTCTTCTCCCATAATTCCTCATTGTACCTACCTACCTATCTACCCATCTTTATCCTCCCATAATTCCTCATTGTAGCTACCTACCTACCTACCAATCTACCCATCTTTATCCTCCCATAATTCCCCATTGTATCTACCTACCCACCTATCTATCTACCATCTTTATCCTCCCATAATTCCACATTGTATCTACCTACCTACCTCCCTACCTACCAATCTACCCATTTTTATCCTCCCATAATTCCTCTTTGTACAGGAGCCAGTTACAGGTGTAGGGGTAGGATGTAATGTAGTAAACTTCCTCCTGTACCTGGCATTTAGTCACTCAGGGCGGTGCTGCTCACGGGCAGATTTTAGTGAGCGCTCGCCTGCAACTCTGCCTGTGCATCACTTGCCCTCGACTGCACAAGTTTCTGCTTTAACAAACTACATTTAGGTCAAGGCCCCACTAGGCAGCACCCAAGCAACGCACGACGAGGGAAAATTGCAATGTTGTGCGCCCCTTTGCGACGTCAATGACGCTACATTGGTCCACCCCGCCTCCTTCTCTCCACCCTGCCCGGAAGCCAAATTCGACAGGGTGGGATGTCAGAAAAATGGTAATCCCATGTGCCGCATCCCATGTGACCCATAAATACACAGCAATGATCGGCCTCCTATAAACTACACGGTGTATGGGGGACACACATGGAGCGGAATTTATACAACTTCTTTAATATAGAATAACGATATTGTTATTTAACCCGTGTTATTTCAATGTTGGGCATCATTTACCAGTCATTGTGGCCATTATTTAGCCACAAGCCATACCCCACTTCCGGACAAAGCATCACCCACTTTCAGTTATAAAACCACATCCCTTACGGTGGCGCGGCGGCATTTGGATTTTTTTTTTCAGGTGCCACAAAGTCTAGAGATGGCCCTGTTGGGAGATTTAAATGTCAATCATCTGGAAGTCCACATACCTGCTGTAGTTCTAGCTGAACCTCATCACGTGGTAGATTATTATTATCATCACTAGAATCATCCACGTCCCATATAGATCATTATGACCAGAAGGATTTACACAGACCAATGAAATCACATCTGTTCCCATGCAGACACTTGCTCTGGTCTCATGCATAGGTGCAGATAGAAGTTTGTTACTTTGTTCTATGGGAGATTGTTACTTTGCTGGCTCTGACCTCTACTAATAAATCCAAGGTCAGAACTTTAACACCTGCCTTTCCAGCATTAACTGTTTTTTTACCCAGTGATCTCTGCAAATCCTACCCAGGCACTACAAGAATTAAAGGGCATGTCCACCCCAAAACTAAAATTTAACCCATTACTGGCCCCACTGTGTAGTGTAACTGTTCAATAACCTTACCTTACATCTCTGTTCCTAATGGTTCTCCTGCAGTTCTAGTTCAAAGTCCCAAAAAGTAGGGGAGTAGGAGGTGTCAGTGACAGACATCCCACCCTGACGAATCTGGCTTTCGGGCAGGGTGGGGAGAAGGGGACGGGGTGGACCAATGTGGCGCCATTGACGTCGCAGAGGGGTGGAGTTATGGGTGGGCCACTGCACGTGATGTAATTTACGTCACAGAAATGGCATGGCTAGGGGGAGCGTGATGTAAATTACGTCACAGAAGAGGCGTGACGAAGGAAAGTAGGCGTTCCAGAGGCAGAGATCCCAGGTAAGTTCAGGTCACGGGAGTGCGGGGGACCACACCAAAATCCGAGAGACTCCCCCCGACTCCCGGGAGGTGAGTCATCCGGTCCCTGCTGCTCCCTTAACCCCAAAATTGGACTGTGACATCTCCCCCCCTCTGGACCTATCTTTGCTGCCTGGTGCCCTACCTATAAAACCCTTTTCTGTATCCAACCCCCAGTCCGCTTGTTAAAAAAAGAATCCGAACTCTACTTACAGTCCTTCGTTCCCCTGGGGTTCTGCATTGGAATTCTTCTACCCGCGACCCGACCCGCAAACAATTCAAACTCAATGCAGATCAGGTAATCCGCGGGTACCTGACCAGATGCAGGTAATTCCATCATTTTATAAATTTTGCCCATTGCATTGCTGTTGGATCCCTCTACTCATAGTAAAAGAGACAATTATGACTGAAAGTTCTAAGCCAAGCTTGGACCGGGTAGAACGTTTCTGTACCAGACACCGGTTGGACCGCCTGATATCCGTAAAGTCTATGGCCACCATAAGACACATTCAAGTTGCTTGAATTGTTGAGATCAGAAATTCCTGAGACGTTATCGCAGCAGCTGGTGCTCTTAGTGTGTTCTATTGACAGAACCTCACGTGTGAACGGAAATATGCGAAGAATGCGCGATCTGCGAGCAGAGTTCCACCACCCTAATTAGCCTGTTTAAAGAGAAATAAATGAGGGCTAAATCCTGCGTCTAATTACGGTATCCTTTCCCTTTAAATCACAGATCTTATTCTAATCTTGTAATCCTGCCATTTGAAACTGGACGTAGAGGTTTATGGGATCGGCTTACAGCGAAAGTCACAGGAAGGACCCGAGTTCACCCCAATAACCAGATTTCATCTCAATAACCAGATTTCACCCCAATAACCAGATTTCATCCCAATAACCAGATTTCACCCCAATAACCAGATTTCACCCCAATAACCAGATTTCACCTCAATAACCATATTTCACCCCAATAACCAGATTTCATCTCAATAACCAGATTTCACCCCAATAACCAGATTTCATCCCAATAACCAGATTTCACCCCAATAACCAGATTTCATCCCAATAACCAGATTTCACCCCAATAACCAGATTTCATCCCAATAACCAGATTTCATCCGAATAACCAGATTTCACCCCAATAACCAGATTTCATCCCAATAACCAGATTTCATCCCAATAACCAGATTTCACCCCATTAATCAGATTTCACCCCAATAACCAGATTTCATCCCAATAATCAGATTTCACCCCAATAACCAGATTTCATCCCAATAACCAGATTTCACCCCAATAACCAGATTTCACCCCAATAACCAGATTTCATCCGAATAACCAGATTTCACCCCAATAACCAGATTTCATCCCATTAACCAGATTTCACCCCAATAACCAGATTTCACCTCAATAACCAGATTTCATCCCAATAACCAGATTTCACCCCATTAATCGGATTTCATCCCTATAATCAGATTTCACCCCAATAACCAGATTTCATCCCAATAACCAGATTTCACCCCATTAATCAGATTTCATCCCAATAACCAGATTTCACCCCAATAACCAGATTTAATCCCAATAACCAGATTTCATCCCAATAACAAGATTTAATCTCAGTAACCGGATTTAATCCCAATAACCAGATTTAGTCCCAATAACCAGATATAATCTCGATAATGGGTTTTAATCCCAATAACCTGATTTCATTTCAATAACCAGATTTAATCCCAATAACCAGATTTAATCCCAATAACCGGATTTAATCCCAATAACCGGATTTAATCCCAATAACCAGATTTAACAAGGGTTAAAACCCAAACTGAAGTCCCTGCTAAAATATTCTATACAAATTCTCTCTGCTGCCAATGTTTATTTATTTTATATTCCTATTTGCAGGCGTGCCGTTAATAACCATGTGCCATTAATAATCATGCGGCGTTAATAACCATGTGCCGTTAATACCCATGTGGCGTTAATAACCATGTGGCGTTAATAACCATGTGCCGTTAATAACCATGTGCCATTAATAACCATGTGGCGTTAATAACCATGTGGCGTTAATAACCATGTGGCGTTAATAACCATGTGCCGTTAATAACCATGTGGCGTGAATAACCATGCGCCGTTAATAACCATGCGCCGTTAATAATCATGCGGCGTTAATAACCATGCGGCGTTAATAACCATGTGGCGTTAATAACCATGTGCCGTTAATAACCATGTGGCGTGAATAACCATGTGCCGTTAATAACCATGTGGCGTTAATAACCATGTGCCGTTAATAACCATGTGGCGTTAATAACCATGTGCCGTTAATAACCATGTGGCGTTAATAACCATGTGCCGTTAATAACCATGTGGCGTTAATAAGCATGTGGCGTTAATAACCATGTGCCGTTAATAACCATGTGGCGTTAATAACCATGTGGCGTTAATAACCATGTGGCGTTAATAACCATGTGGCGTTAATAACCATGTGGCGTTAATAACCATGTGGTGTTAATAACCATGTGCCGATAATAACCATGTGGCGTTAATAACCATGTGCCGTTAATAACCATGTGGCGTTAATAACCATGTGCCGTTAATAACCATGTGCCGTTAATAACCATGTGGCGTCATTTACCAAAACGAATAAAACAAGGCGCACAAGACATTTGCAGCCTCATTTACCGAGAGTTGCTTAGCGAGCTTTAACTTCTTCCTTGCGTCCTCGCAGACAATATTCACTATCGAGTTTGTGCTACTTTTAGCTGGTATGATAACGCGATACAGAATTCTATCCAGGTGAATAAAAGCCACAGCGTCACTTGAATTGGTTTTTATTCTTTTGGAGCCATTTTTATCGGCCGGGGGAGATATTATCAGCTGCACGGGGTAAAAGCTCATAGTCAGAGGCCAATCACATGGCACATGCTTCCTGACAAATGTCCGTGTTTAGAGAATCCAGCGCTGCTCAGGCCCCCGTCCATTGTCCCCTACTTGCCATAGCCAACCTTGGTAAAACCAGAATTAGGGGCTGGTGTTGTGCGGTAGCAAACAAACAATATTTACAGAGCAAACACCCCAAAGACCTTTCCATCATTTCTTTGACATGAAGTTAATGGAGAAAGTTATTGTTCCTGGGACAACACATGGAAATTAGGGATCTCCCACCAGGACACACTGACCGCAATCTGATTGGATCCCAAGAAATCCTATTAATGCTCCTGTTTCACCTGACAGAGCAGGTTAAATATTCCTTTCCCACAATCTCTCCCTCCAACATACCCCTTTAAGCAGGTACGCTAACCTACCTTCCAACATTCCCCTTTATATAGGCACCTACCTTCCAACATTCCCCTTTATATAGGTACCTACCCTCCAACAATCCCCTTTTAATGGGTACCTACCCTTCAACATTCCCCTTTTAATGGGTACCTACCCTTCAACATTCCCCTTTAAAAAGGTACCTACCCTCCAACAATCTCCTTTTAATGGGTACCTACCCTTCAACATTCCCCTTTTAATGGGTACCTACCCTTCCAACATTCCCCTTTAAATAGGTACCTACCCTCCAACAATCCCCTTTTAATGGGTACCTACCCTTCAACATTCCCCTTTAAATAGGTACCTAACCACAACATTCCCCTTTAAATAGGTACCTACCCTCCAACAATCCCCTTCTAATGGGTACCTACCCTTCAACATTCCCCTTTAAATAGGTACCTACACTCCAACAATCAACTTTTAATGGGTACCTACCCTTCAACATTCCCCTTTAAATAGGTACCTACCCTTCAACATTCCCCTTTAAATAGGTACCTACCCTCCTGCATTCCCCTTTAAATGGGTACCTACCCTCCAACACCCCCTTTATATAGGCACCTACCCTCCAACAATCCCCTTTTAATGGGTACCTACCCTTCAACATTCCCCTTTAAGTAGGTACATACCCTACAATATTCCTTTATAAATAGGTATCTACCCTCCAACATTCCCCTTTAAATGGGTACCTACCCTCCAACATTCCCCTTTAAATAGGTACCTCACCCTTCAACATTCCCCTTTAAATAGTACCTACCTCCAACATCCCCTTAAAAAGTACCTAACTCCAACCTTCCCTTTATATAGGTACCTACCCTCCAACAATCCCCTTTAAATGGGTACATACCCTTCAACATTCCCTTTATAGGTACCTAATTCAACATTCCCGTTTAAATGGGTACCTTCCCCTAACAATCCCCTTAAATGGGTACCTACCCTCCAACAATCCCCTTTAAAAGGGTACCTACCCTTCAACCTCCCCCCTTAAATAGGTACCTACCTTCCAACATTCCCATTTAAATGAGTACCTACCCTCCAGCAATCCCCTTCAAATGGGTACCTACCCTCCAACAATCCCATTGAAATAAGTACTACCCCCCACCATTCCCTTTTAAATAGGTACCTACCCTTCAACATTCCCCTTAAAGGACATACCCTACAATATTCCTTTATAAATAGGTATCTACCCTCCAACATTCCCCTTTAAATGGGTACCTACCTCCAACATTCCCCTTTAAATATGTACCTACCCTCCAACATTCCCCTTAAAAAAGTTACCTACACTCCAACATTCCCCTTTATATAGGTACCTACCCTCCAACAATCCCCTTTTAATGGGTACCTACCCTTTAACATTCCCCTTTTAATGGGTACCTACCCTTCAACATTCCCCATTAAATGGGTAACCTACCCTCCAACATTCCCCATTAAATGGGTAAACACTACCCTCCAACAATCCCCTTTAAATGGGTACATACCCTCCAACAATCCCCTTTAAATGGGTACCTACCCTCCAACAATCCCCTTTAAATAGGTACCTACCTTCCAACATTCCCCTTTAAATGGGTACCTACCCTCCAACAATCCCCTTAAAATGGGTACTACCCTCAACAATCCCCTTTAAATGGGTACATACCCTTCAACATTCCCCTTTAAATAGGTACCTACCTTCTAACATTCCCGTTTAAATGGGTACCTTCCCCCTAACAATCCCCTTTAAAGGGTACCTACCCTCCAACCATCCCTTCCTTTAAAAGGGTACCTACCCTTCAACCCCCCCTTAAATAGGTACCTACCTTCCAACATTCCCATTTAAATGAGTACCTACCCTCCAGCAATCCCCTTTAAATGGGTACCTACCCTCCAACAATCCCTTTGAAATAAGTACCTACCCCCCCATTCCCTTTTAAATAGGTACCTACCCTTCAACATTCCCCTTAAGTAGGTACATACCCTACAATATTCCTTTATAAATAGGTATCTACCCTCCAACATTCCCCTTTAATGGGTACCTACCCTCCAACATTCCCCTTTAAATAGGTACCTACCCTCAAAATTCCCCTTTAAATATGTACCACCCTCCAACATTCCCCTTAAAAAAGTTACCTACACTCCAACATTCCCCTTATATAGGTACCTACCCTCCAACAATCCCCTTTTAATGGGACCTACCCTTTAACATTCCCCTTTTAATGGGTACCTACCCTTCAACATTCCCCTTTAAATAGGTTACTACCCTCACACAATCCCTTTTAATGGGTACTACCCTTCAACATTCCCTTTAATGGGTACCTACCCTTCAACATTCCCCTTTAAATAGGTACCTACCCTCCAACATTCCCCTTTAAATGGGTACCTACCATTCAACATTCCCCTTTAAATAGGTACCTACCCTTTAACATTCCCCTTTATATAGGCACCTACCCTCCAAAAAATCCCCTTTTAATGGGTACCTACCCTTCAACATTCCCCTTTAAATAAGTACCTACCCTCCAACACCCCTTTAAATAGGAACCTACCCTCCAACATTCCCCTTTAAATGGGTACCTACCCTTCAACATCCCCCTTTAAATAGGTACCTACCTTCCAATATTCCCCATTAAATGGGTAATCTACCCTCCAACAATCCCCTTAAATGGGTACCTACCTTCCAACATTCCCCTTTAAATGGGTACCTACCTCCAACAATCCCCTTAAAATGGGTACCTACCCTCCAACAATCCCTTTAAATGGGAACTACCCGTCAACATTCCCCTTTAAATAGGTACCTACCTTCCAACATTCCCGTTTAAATGGGTACCTTCCCCCTAACAATCCCCTTTTAATGGGTACCTACCCTTCAAAATTCCCCTTTAAATAAGGTACCTACCCTCCAACATCCCCTTTAAATAGGAACTACCCTCCAACATTCCCCTTTAAATAGGTACCTACCTTCTAACATTCCCGTTTAAATGGGTACCTTCCCCCTAACAATCCCCTTTAAATGGGTTACCTCAACAATCCCCTTTAAATGGGTACCTACCCTTCAACCTCCCCCCTTCAACCTCCCCCCTTAAATAGGTACCTACCTTCCAACATTCCAATTTAAATGAGTACCTACCCTCCAGCAATCCCCTTTAAATGGGTACCTACCCTCCAACAATCCCTTTGAAATAAGTACCTACCCCCCACCATTCCCTTTTAAATAGGTACCTACCCTTCAACATTCCCCTTTAAGTAGGTACATACCCTACAACATTCCTTTATAAATAGGTATCTACCCTCCAACATTCCCTTAAATGGGTACCTACCCTCCAAAATCCCCTTTAAATAGGTACCTACCCTTCAACATTCCCCTTTAAATATGTACCTACCCTCCAACATTCCCCTTAAAAAAGGTACCTACACTCCAACATTCCCCTTTATATAGGTACCTACCCTCCAACAATCCCCTTTTAATGGGTACACTACCTTTACATTCCCCTTTTAATGGGTACCTACCCTTCAACATTCCCCTTTTAATGGGTACCTACCCTTCAACATTCCCCTTTAATAGGTACCTACCCTCCAACAATCCCCTTTTAATGGGTACCTACCCTTCAACATTCCCCTTTAAATAGGTACCTACCCTCCAACATTCCCCTTTAAATGGGTACCTACCCTTCAACATTCCCTTTATATAGGCACCTACCCTCCAAAAATCCCCTTTTAATGGGTACCTACCCTTAACATTCCCCTTTAAATAAGTACCTACCCTCCAACATTCCCCTTTAAATAGGAACCTACCCTCCAACATTCCCCTTTAAATGGGTACCTACCATCAAAACTCCCCTTAAATAGGTACCTACCTTCCAATATTCCCCATTAAATGGGTAACCTACCCTCCAACAATCCCCTTTAAATGGGTACCTACCTTCCAACATTCCCCTTTAAATGGGTACCTACCCTCCAACAATCCCCTTTAAATGGGTACTATACGTAACATCCCCTTTAAATAGGTACCTACCTTCCAACATTCCCGTTTAAATGGGTACCTTCCCCCTAACAATCCCCTTTAAATGGGTACCTACCCTCCAACAATCCCCTTTAAATGGGTACCTACCCTCCAACAACCCCCTTTAAATGGGTACCTACCCTCCAACAATCCCCTTTAAATGGGTACCTACCCTCCAACAACCCCCTTTAAATGGGTACCTACCCTCCAACAATCCCCTTTAAATGGGTACCTACCCTCCAACAATCCCCTTTAAATGGGTACCTACCCTCCAACAATCCCCTTTAAATGGGTACCTACCCTTCAACCCCCCCCTTAAATAAGTACCAACCTTCCAACATTCCCATTTAAATGAGTACCTACCCTCCAACAATCCCTTTAAATGGGTACCTACCCTCCCACAATCCCCTCAAATGGGTACCTAGCCTCCAACAATCCCTTTGAAATAAGTAGTACCTACCCCCCACCATTCCCTTTTAAATAGGTACCTACCCTTCAACATTCCCCTTTAAGTAGGTACATACCCTACAACATTCCTTTATAAATAGGTATACCTCCAATTCCCCTAATGATACTCCCTCCAACATTCCCCTTTAAATAGGTACCTACCCTTCAACATCCCTTTAAATATGTACTACCCTCCAACATTCCCTTAAAAAGTCGGTACCACACTCCAACATTCCCTTTAAATAGGTACCTACACCTCCAACATTCCCCTTAAATAAGGTACTACCCTCAACATTCCCCTTTAAAAGGTACCTAACTCCAAAATTCCCCTTAAATAGGTACAACCCATTCAACATCCCCTTTAAATATGTACCTACCCTCCAACATCCCCTTAAAAAGGTACACACTCCAACATTACCTAATAAGGTACTACCCTCCAAACTTCCCTTTAAAAGGTACCTACCCTTCAACATTCCCTTAAATAGGTACTCTACCTCACCCTTTTAAATGGTACCTACTCTCCAACATTCCCCTAAATAGGTACCTACCCCAACATTCCCTTTAAATAGGTATACCCTTCAACATTCCCCTTTAAATAGATACCACCCTCCAACATCCCCCTTTAAATAGATTCCTACCCTCAACATCCCCCTTTAAATAGGTACCTACCTTCAAATTCCCCTTTAAATAGTACATACCCTCAACATTCCCCTTTAAATAGGTACCTACCCTTCAACATTCCCCTTTAAGTAGATACCTACCCTCCAACATCCCCCTTTAAATAGGTACCTACCCTTCAACATTCCCCTTTAAATAGGTACCTCCCCTCCAACATTCCCCTTTAAATAGGTACCTACCCTCCAACATCCCCTTTAAATAGGTACATCCCTCCAACTTCCTCATTAAATAGGTACTAACTCAAAATTCCCCTTTGCAGTAAAAAATATCCACCAGACACTTCCCCTTAAAAAAGGTACCTACACTCCAACATTCACCTTTAATAAGGTACCTACCCTCCAACATTCCCCTTTAAATAGGTACCTACCCTTCAACATTCCCCTTTAAATAGATACCTACCCTCCAACATCCCCCTTTAAATAGATACCTACCCTCCAACATCCCTCTTTAAATAGGTACCTACCCCCCAATATTCCCCTTTAAATAGATACCTACCCCCAAAATTCACCTTTAAATAGGTACCTACCCCCAACATTCACCTTTAAATAGGTACCTACCCACAACATTTACCTTTAAATAGGTACCGACCCTCCAACCATCCACTTTAAATAATTTAGAAACAAATTAATTGAGTAGGTAACTTTGTCCAGATTACCACCTCTACTTGTAGGCAGTAACCATGTATATTAACTACCATCAGGCATTGGTCAGGGACTGGTTATTGATTTGCTGTTGGGGATTCTGTCGGAGTCTCCCTAACTGTTGGCTGACAAAGCATTCTGGGAGTTGTTGTTCATCAAAACAAAACCTGCACCCACCACAACGCACCAAATTGCGCATGCGCATTGGATAGTGTGGGAATTTTCACGTTAGTGTGGCCTAGATTTTACTGTAGGTGCCGGCCAGGGTAGATCTGACATGGGCAGTTACATTGGATAAGGAGGGGCGTGGAAGGAATTAACCACCTGCCATTACTGCAGGGCTGTACACCAGGAATTATATATCAGCTCCTATTGAAACCTCCACAGTTCCGCTTTACTGACGTTGCAAACTGCTCTGTCACGGAGGAAGGATTTTCATTACAACTCACATTTATCTTTAAAGGGGAAGTTCATGTAACCTTTCTTTTTTTTCCGTCTATTAACACAGGGTTTATGAGGCCATACAGTTCTTTCTTTCAAACGAGTTCTTGGACAAATAATAAAACATCTAGAGGAATAAATACAATTTCTACCTAAGGCACATTGTAGAAATAAACACTGTGTATGTCCTTAAACTAAAGTTCGAAACATTAGGACTCAGCCACACAAGCAACTTTAGGCTCGGTCCAGACGAACCGCCATTCGCTGGTTAGGCCGCGTTTTTACCAGCGGTTTTTTAGCGTTGCCGCTGGGAAAAACATCTTGGAACATTAAATGACAAAATGACCACAAAGTGTTTGTCTGAAACTAGCTTAACAAAGCTCTAGGACTAGGGCACACTAGCGTGTTAGCTTAACAAAGCTCTAGGACTAGGGCACACTAGCGTGTTAGCTTGACAAAGCTCTAGGACTAGGGCACACTAGCGTGTTAGCTTGACAAAGCTCTAGGACTAGGGCACACTAGCGTGTTAGCTTAACAAAGCTCTAGGACAAGGGCACACTAGCGCGTTAGCTTAACAAAGCTCTAGGACTAGGGCACACTAGCGTGTAAGCTTAACAAAGCTCTAGGACTAGGGCACACTAGCGCGTTAGCTTGACAAAGCTCTAGGACTAGGGCACACTAGCGTGTTAGCTTGACAAAGCTCTAGGACTAGGGCACACTAGCGCGTTAGCTTGACAAAGCTCTAGGACTAGGACACACTAGCGCGTTGGGTGGGTGGCCGCATTCCATTTTCTGCGTTCCATTTTCGAAGCGTGAGATCCCCGTTTTTGGGGTTTTTTTGCAAATTGCAACGCAAACGCGCAGAAAGAAATATAAAACGCACGCCAATATACGTTACCGTACAGTCCAGTGTGGCCTCAGCCTTAAAAATAGTTTTCATTGTTTACTATGTGTCAAGCCACACAGACTGCAAACTTTATCGGTGTGCAAGAAGAAACATACCAAGTTATCCTTAAACCGACCGTCCGAAGATCAGTAGCTGACAGTCTAGGGGTTAATCTACACTGCTGATGTGTCTTAGCAGTAAGAAAGTCTGGAATATTATGTAATACGATAATAAACACACGAGTGGAATATTGCGACATAAATAGGAGAAGCCAGACAGAATATGTCATTCATTTACATTAGTGTTCATTGGGTACTAGA
Organism: Hymenochirus boettgeri; assembly: GCA_019447015.1. Lineage (NCBI taxonomy): Eukaryota > Metazoa > Chordata > Amphibia > Anura > Pipidae > Hymenochirus > Hymenochirus boettgeri. Next base: position 1,262,834 of record JAACNH010000013.1, on the reverse strand, counting down.
TTGTGAGCTCTCCGGAGCAGGGACCTCTTTCCTCTTGTCTTAAAGATACAGTTACCAATATAAACACTTATTCCCCTTGTATTGTAACATTGTACAGCGCTACGTCCCCAAGTGGCTCTATAGAAATACAGTTCCTCATACAGAAGGCGAAGCGTTAAACAGACATTTAACTCTTTAACGTCGCCTTGGAGAGACATTTACCTTGAAGATTCCGTGCAGGAGATTCCAATTGGGGAAATTCCTATTTCTGACAGTTCAGTCCGCACCCTGATCCTTCCGTCTCAGTTAATCCGTTAGAATTCTGCAGTCATTTCCCAGTTTTCCATTCCCTCTGGATATTTCATTTATTTCTGGTCATTTCCCTAATCCTGGTGACTTTTTCCCCATCCAGTGATCTGCCTGCACCCAGAGCCCAACTGATTCCTCCTCTCCCTCCCCTGGTCGGTCTCTGTTCCTCCCTCATTGTCTAATCTCCCCCCCTTCCACCTGCACCTCCTCCAGCTCAGGTTGGATTCCTTTCAACTGCACTAATCTCTATTGATTCAAACTTTGTTCACTGGGAGACAATCCCATTTCCACCCTAGGTTACATAGAAAGTCTCACTGGTAATTCGTGTATCCGGGACACTTTAAAGCTTCGTACACACATACGATCTTAAGACGCTGCTTCAACAATAGTGCCCGCGACCGGTCCCATAGGGAAAGGCACGATCAGCCATGATTTACCAATGGACCCAATCTCCCGTTCGTCCGATTCGGACGCACGGGCAACCGAGCTCGGTCGCAGCCATCCGCCGCACACCCAGTGGCGTAACTACCCCTGCGACCACGAGCCCAAGCCGTCTTCCGCGATCAGCCGTTTTAAACAGTATGAATGAAACATACGGGCGATCAGCTGTTTAAAAGACTGCACCCGAATCAGCTAAACAGCTGATCGTGCGTATGTTTCATTCATACTTTTTAAAACACCTGTTGAAGGGAGGAGGGCCCCCACCCCCCGGCCTCAAATCTCGCGGGGGCGGGACCCTGCAGGTATGCCCCTACTCACATCATTAGAAATGTCCGACCGTCCGATCCACGACACTATCGGAAACATCTGCTGGTGTGTAACCAGCCTAATGGAATATACAGTATTGAAAGCTTTAACTGGGAGATTGAACCAGGGACCCAATCGCTTCAGGTAGATCACCCCACCCGAATTTAATAACGCGACTTTAACTCCGGGAAACAGCGCAAGTTTACTGACTACACACAGGTGGATATCTGCTTAGGAATCTCTTTAACAAAAATCAATGTAATCAGCAGTTTAGAAATTTAAAGGGCAGGTTTAATAGCTACATAAACGTTATAAAAAGATAAATTATCTCCGTCCCCCTCCTGATCCTCTTCTCCCCATCGCCTACAAACGCTTATACATTGGCCCCCTCAGCTGTTCACTGTGTTTTCTGCGAATGTGCAAACAACAATAGATTTTTTTTCGTTTAGCTGAAAATCTGACCGACATCTGTCAGTCACGTTGAACCTTCCCATCGATATTTACTAAAATATTGCGCTGGTGATTGGATTGGCCTGAAATATCCTCCCATGTGTGCCAGGCGTAACTCTGCCCATACACTACATAGATTTCTACATTCTGGTGTTCCCACGACGTTCCCCAGGGCGATTTTTCTGACGCCACGTGAGGGATCATGTGAACTTTACCGACTCGTCCAACAACATTTTTTCATAACGTTACAATATTTTTTTTCAAAAGGATTGATCCAATCAAAATTTGGCAGCGCTTTGTACGAGACCTAACACCAAATCTCATTCTTCTGACGTAAATAAGGCCTAGTACTCAGGACACGCCCATCCAGTAGACCGACCTATAACCTGTCAATCATGGAGTAAAATGGCAGCACCATGCGTTTCCCCTTTAATTCCCTACCCACAGTCTGTTGATCAGTTTATTGGGTGAAATTAGCCTACGTGTCTACGCACTGCATTTCTTTATGCATCGTACAGGGGCCTCAGCCTGAAAACGAGTTCTTAAGTGTTAGCATGTTTTGCTATCCGATTGCTCTAATGTGTGCGCACGGCTGTAGTAGCCTATTGGATCGACCTCACTACACGCGCTGCGTTTCTGTCTGCTATCGGACCATATCATATGCGCTCTGATAGTTTTCAATTACCGGAAACGCACACACACGCTGCTACGTTATTTCCTTCAATCAGTCACTGCGAATGGTCGGTTGCAATTGATATTAATAAATTGATTTCCAATACAGATCAATTCCCCTCGACTCATGTAAGACAATCTCTGCCCCGTGAGCTGACAGTCTAGAATTAACATGAACAGCGCCCTCTCCTGGTTTCCCCAAACCTGCTGGCTAAATTCTTATCACCAGGGATAGGGGAATGTTACAGGATTTCCCTAGATCTGTTCTCCCAGATTCCCCCATAGCTCATCCCACTGATACCAAATAACATGATTTCAATTTTATTCTCCTCGGGGGGATTTTCTCTGGGAAACACAAACATCCGATAGGTCGTCGAGTCCGCACTGTAAATAAGGAAACGCTGGAGGATGTAGATAGGGGGACAGACATTCTTACAGTGATAGGAAATTTACTGTTAAAGGGAAAGTGTATCACTGGGGGACGATGACGACAAGGGACAGATAAAAGTCAGCCCGGGCCCCCAGCAAAACTATACATGTTCGGTGATTATTGGGGTGCTGTATCTGTAGTAGGAAAAGTAAGATGGGGCAGAAGTTGCTCCCATAACAGTTCCCCTCCGTGATTACAGGAAAGGACAACTTTATTGATTAGTGAGTTAGGTTTGCACTACAGATTACACCAGATCGTAGTAACCAGACAACAGTTAAGCTAGGTACAGGTGCACGCCAGGTGGCTGCTCGTGCGTCATTGATGATCGCACCCGGCAGTGTACTCGAGCATCAGGCATGCATCTGTGCAACTGTAGCTACCTTTAAGGCACTGAGTTGCTATTAATTTGCAGCAACCAATTGGGTGTCAACTTTTTACTGGGTTACTGCAATTAGATAACATCCGATTGGTTGATGCAGATTCATAGCATCAGCCCTTCACAATGTTAATGCCAATGTCTAGTCTAGGAGATTCTGGACTAAAGCCGCTGTTCCCACTTCTCAAATGTAATATTGCAGAAATCCGTTGATTCTTCCCTCTTCAGATTACTGCTATACTAATCCATGCTCTCATCCTATCACAACTGGACTATTGTAACCTTCTGCTTTCTGGTCTTCCTGCTTCCCATCTTTCTCCGCTTCAGTCCATACATAACATACATGCTACACGCATTGTCTCACTCTCTAACAATCGGGAAATTAAATCTCCTCTGTGCCATACATCTACCTGGCTCCCCATTAAACAACACATTATCTACAAAATCCTTCTCTTAACATTTAAATCCCTTTCATTTGTGTCTCCCTCTCTCTACGTCAAGAAACTTTAAAAAACAAATACTTATTTATATATTTATGTATTTATTTAGTGTCCCCCTAGTACGGCTTTTTGTACTATATTGTACAGCGCTGCGTCCCCAAGTGGCGCTATATAAATAAACCTATACATACATACATAACAATTTCTTCATTCCGTATCCTAAATGGGATTTGTGGACACAAACACTTCGGTGCCTGATGCATTCTGGGATCTCACATCCTGGACAAACCGTCTTACCTGCCAAATGTCATTTTCAAGCCTCATTAGGCGGCACCAGATAATAGAGGTGGAGCTGTTTGCTTTATCGCGTCAGTCCTGGAACCTTGTGCCAAACTGAAGTTTATATGCCAATATTTCCAGTAAAACTTTACCCTGGAGACGACTGAACGTTTACCACTTCACGCAGGTTATTTAGATCAATAAAGATTGTCCCTTTTCTACAAATTGCATTATTTTACACTTGCACATACCGGATCACGTCTTATTCCATTTAGCTGAGCCAGGCGGACGACGCCAATCGGAATCTGAACAGAACAATCCCCTTTCTCATTGAATTTCTAGTGGGTGAAGATATTTCATTGTTTCACAGGCGAGGACGTGATATTATCCTCGCCACCAAAATACTCCACGTTAAAGGACCACTAAACCTTACAATTAACTATTTCCCCTATGAGTCTATAATTGTATGGGAGGTAGGACTGAATTGTATTGCCTGAAATCAATTTGCATTTTACTGTTTTACTGCCAATAGCTCAGCTCTCTCTATTGATCACTGACAATAACAACATTCACCCTTATCACACCCTCCAACAGAATAATAATGAGTTACTTACCCTTTTTAAACTGTAGCTCTGTGGATATGTCGGTAACATTCAGTCCAGTTAACACAGTCAATTGGGTTGATCATGTAACGTGACGATCATGCAATCAGTTTCAATCTAAACCAATGTAATCACCATCGATATTGCCAAACCAAACTGCCCAATAGATAAGGACACCCTGGACATTCAGTGTGAGCTTCATTATTATGTATGTAGGGCCATTCACTGTGTATGTAGGGCCATTCACTGTGTATGTAGGGCCATTCACTGTGTATGTAGGGCCATTCACTGTGTATGTAGGGCCAATCACTGTGTATGTAGGGCCAATCACTGTGTATGTAGGGCCAATCACTGTGTATGTAGGGCCATTCACTACGTATGTAGGGCCATTCACGATGTATGTAGGGCCATTCACTATGTATGTAGGGCCATTCACTATGTATGTAGGGCCATTCACTATGTATGTAGGGCCATTCACTATGTATGTAGAGCCATTCACTATGTATGTAGGGCCATTCACTATGTATGTAGGGCCATTCACTATGTATGTAGGGCCATTCACTATATATGTAGGGCCAGTCATTATGTATGTAGGGCCATTCACGATGTATGTAGGGCCATTCACGATGTATGTAGGGCCATTCACGATGTATGTGGGCCATTCACGATGTAGTAGGGCCTTCACGATGTATGAGGGCTTCATATGAGTAGGGCCATTCATTATGTAGTAGGGCCATTCACTATGATGTAGGGCCATTCACTATGTATGTAGGCCTCACTATGTATGTAGGGCCATTCACGTATGTAGGGCCATTCACGATGTATGTAGGGCCATTCACGATGTATGTAGGGCCATTCACGATGTATGTAGGGCCATTCACGATGTATGTAGGGCCATTCACGATGTATGTAGGGCCATTCACTATGTATGTAGGGCCATTCACGATGTATGTAGGGCCATTCACTATGTATGTAGGGCCATTCACTATGTATGTAGGGCCATTCACTATGTATGTAGGGCCATTCACTATGTATGTAGGGCCATTCACTATGTATGTAGGGCCATTCATTATGTATGTAGGGCCATTCACGATGTATGTAGGGCCATTCACGATGTATGTAGGGCCATTCACAATGTATGTAGGGCCATTCACAATGTATGTAGGGCCCTGGATTGTGGGGTTAAATCTCAGATCACCTGTGGCTTCCCACTAAACTGTGTCTGGATCTGGATGTTGAGGTTTGTGGTTCTGCAACATCTGGAGAGTTACCAGAGATTTACATTATTTGCACCATTCCTCTGTCTGGGTGTAAAGATTCACCAAAATACCCTCCCCCCTCCTCCCCCATGTTCCAGGCTGGTGATGAACTAAATCTTTCATCTCTGCAGATTTTGCTGTCTGAGATTAATGACTAAAGTCACCTAATTATAAAGGGCACAGGTCACATGACTCACTCAGAGCTACACTTAATCCACCACTGGAACTGGGGCTACAGGTGACAGGTCCCATGACTCACACGGTGTCACATGACTCTGAGCTACACTCAATCCTCCACTGGAACTGGGGCCTACAGGTCACATGACTCTGAGCTACACTCAATCCTCCACTGGAACTGGGGTCTACAGGTCACATGACTCTGAGCTACACTCAATCCTCCACTGGAACTGGGGTCTACAGGTCACATGACTCTGAGCTACACTCAGTCCTCCACTGGAACTGGGGCCAACCAGTCACATGACTCTGAGCTACACTCAATCCTCCACTGGAACTGGGGCCTACAGGTCACATGACTCTGAGCTACACTCAATCGTCCACTGGGACTGGAGCCTACAGGTTACATGACTCTGAGCTACACTCAATCGTCCACTGGGACTGGAGCCTACAGGTTACATGACTCTGAGCTACACTCAATCGTCCACTGGGACTGGAGCCTACTTCTGACTGGTCACATGACTCACACGGTGCGCAATGCGCAATCCCGCTAGTGTGGCCTAGGGCTAGGCCACACTAGCGCGTTTTTCGCGCGTTTGCGCACGCGTTTCGCTCGCGATTGTGCCCGCGATTTTCGCTAAAATGGAAATCGCGCGAACGAAAAAATTCCCGCGATTTCCGATGCGCATGCGATTGCGTGTCCGTTCGCGTTTTGGTAACGCATGCGTTCACCATTTTTGGTGCGTTAACGCAGCGTTTCCATAACGAAAAGGCCAAAACGCAGACGCACAAGAAAAGCGCACACAATCGCGTGCGATAACGCTCGCGATTTTGTGCGCGATTCCTGTGCGTTGCAGTATGGCCTCAGCCTTGTTGTAGCGACGTCTATACAATTTTGATTCCGGTTTTCATCTGCCTGTGCTTTTACTCCACCTGGTGGCCATTTCTAATTACTACATTACCCCATTGAGTTAAATGCTCAAACCGTGATCTGTTTATATGGTTATTATTTACTCAAATGATCTCCTTACTACTTTGTATTTGTCTGGCACAAACTGCGTATATCTTCCTCCGTATATTGTGTCCATCCCTGTGTAAGACTTATGGTACACACACACTTACCATGGATGAATGTTGATGTTTGGGCGATTGGGCGCGGATGGTCTGTAGGTTCCCATACACCAACCAATTGACGGTTGTATAAGCCATTTGCTGTAACCCTAACCTTACCCCTTCCTCTATCTCTGCCAGGGCCGTAACTACCAGGGCAGCAACCGCAGAGGGGCCCGGGAGCCAAGGGGCCCCATCTTCTTATTTCCCAATGACGGATACAGCCTCCTCCCATTAAACCACAAACGGGCCCCATCATAGTTTTGCAGGGGGCCCCAGTGATTCCTAGTTACGCCACTGACTGTCGACCGGTGTTAGGGGCCCCAACTGTGCATGCTGGGAGTTGTAGTTGCCAAACACGTTTCCACATGGCTGGTTAGCAAACTGATCTTTATTGGCTCTACAATAAAACAAATGGCCATTCAAATAAAGTGGCGGAGTTGCCATGCGATTGCCGCCTCACTGCGCCTGGTTCAGGTCTAATAAAAACAAAGTAACTGCATCTCTCAGCTACTGATATCATAGATTAATAATCTGCTAATGGAATAGCCCAGTGGCTGTGATTCCCTGTGGGTTCCAATGGAGCTGCCCTACTGCTGCAGTTTTACCTTATTTGGTCATGAGAACTACAGAGGCAGCAGTAATACACATAGAAAAACTACCACTCCCACAATGCAACACGGAAATGACTGCTCCCCGGTTGATAGGCCCCCACCGCGCATGCTTAACGAAACCTCCGTAACCATGCCGACAACTACTAGTCCCATCGTGCCGCGGGAGGGCAGACATGCGCACTAAGCCCAACAGCCACCATGCGGCTTGTAACTGTCGGTGAACAGGCAACCAAGCTTGCTTGTCCCAGCCCTGTTTATTCTCCGCCCCTCGAACGACTATTGGCTGGGGAAGCCGGGAAGCGTCTGTGATTGGCCGAGACGAGGCGCAGCGCGGTTAGGTTGTGCGATAAGGAGGCGGAGGATTATTTCTGTCCATTCTTTTCTCCAGAATCTTCTCTCCCCCTTCGAAGCCGCCAAGATGATGGGCCGCCCGGTGCTCGTGCTGAGTAAGTGACCCGGGAGAAGGAAGATAGGACTGGGGGAGCTTAGTCAGTGTCGGGGGGGTCTCCTGCCTTGTCATTGGAGGAGGAGTTGGGCCCTTGACTCAGGGGCCACATTGTCTCTGAAATGATTCTATCCTGACCCCTCCTCACTGGCACCTCTGTCTGCTGGGGATGCTGGGAGTTAAATTCTGTCTGCTGGGGATGCTGGGAGTTAAATTCTGTCTGCTGGGGATGCTGGGAGTTAAATTCTGTCTGCTGGGGATGCTGGGAGTTAAATTCTGTCTGCAGGGGATGCTGGGAGTTTTAATTCTGTCGCTTTGGGATGCTGGGAGTTTTAATTCGGTCTGCAGGGGATGCTGGGAGTTTAATTCTGTCTGCAGGGTCCAGGAAGTGACACCCCCCCCCCCACCCCTCCCCCCCCCCCCCAACCCCCCCCCCCCCCCCCCCCCCCCCCCCCCCCCCCCCCCCCCCCACCCCCCCCCCCCCCCCCCCCCCCCCCCCCGACACACCCCCCCCCCCCCCCCCCCCCCCCCCCCCCCCCCCCCCCCCCCCCCACCCCCCCCCACCCCCCCCCCCCCCCCCCCCGCCGCCCCGCACCGCCCGCCCTCCCCCCCCAACCCCCCCAGACCCCCCCCCCCCCCCAGTGCACCCCCCCCCCCCCACCCCCCCCCCCCCCCTCCCCCCTCCCCCCCCCCCCCACCCCCCCCCCACCCCCCCCCCCCCCCCCCCCCCCCCCCCCCCCCCCCCCGCCCCCACCCCCCCCCCCCCCCCCCCCCCCCCCCCCCCAGTGGACAACACCCCCCCCACCCCCCCCCCCCCCCCCCCCCCCCCACCCCCCCCCCCCCCCCCCCCCCCCCCCCCCCCCCCGCCCCTCCCCCCCCCCCCCCCCCCTTCCCATGTCCCATTGATTGGACACAGACAGGGAAGTGTCATCTGGGGGCTGACAACTCGCTGTGCTTCAGATTAAAAGGGGCTGCAGGTTTCCTATTAAACCCCTTGTAATCACTGGGACATGAAGGGCTCTCATATGTTATCCTGCTGTATAATATTCCCTCTCACTGTACATTATATAGTGCATAATGCACCCCCAACTGTAAACTATAAGGATATTAGAAGTCACAAGAAGTTCCGTGACCATATAAATGTAGGAGGCTGCAGGCTGAGACCTACTACATTATAATGTTCCCTCTCGCTGTACATTATAATCTATATAACCTGCCCCTGTAGTGGATTTCTGTGGGAGGAACTGTAAGATTACAGCCTTATAATCTTACAGTTCCAGGAGGAAAAGGAAACCATAAGCCACAAAGGGGGTAGGTTAAAATAAATAATGCACCCCGAACTGTAAATTAAAGGGATATTAGAAGTCACCTTTTAGTTATGCGCCCTGTATAAAAGGTACTCGGCCTGCGGCCTCGTGCTTTAATATGGTCACGGAACTCCTCTGTGACTTCTAATATCCATATAATTTACAGTAGGGGGTGCATTATCCACTATATAAACTATATTATAATATGTTCCCCCTCGCTGTATATTATATTATAATCTATATAAACTATATTATCATGAATAGGAGGCTCAAATTATAATGGGAACAGCAATGGAATATTTTCTTATAATAATCACTGAGTGATTTTTATACTAAAATGTTCCACTACAGCTCCCATACTCTTCTGGCCATCCACCATTCCACCGTATGTATTATATAAATGTATCACCCCTTTCTTACCTTCATCCAACGCTCCCATGCTGAGAGATGAGATCTTATAGAACCACGTTCCCTTGCTTGAAGTCCCTTCTGCTTTGCTCCTGTATCAAGCTGGTTACAAGCACGCTCAAAACTGCTAGATCGGTAGTGGCAGTCAGCCATTGGCCTTGACGTCACCGTTGGGCCTTTACTGAGTCACTGCTAGGAAGTAGAGAGGGGACCGGTGAGGAATCAGTTGTGCAAGTTCTAGTCACACAGTGTTAGCTGAATGTAAGAATAAAATAAAACAAGGGTCTTCGAAACGGTTATGAAACTGACATTCTGTGTCTTAATTAATAAATAGTAATAATACAATTAGACCTTTAATTTCACGCGTCATAGAGACAGGTGCGTGTTGCATTTAACCTTGCCAGCCCAAAGTGATTCTCGCAGTACAAACTTCTGTGTTATCAGCTGTAATTTCAAGGGCCAATCGGAAATTGAGCCTTTTAATTTAGTTGGTCTCATAGTCGTCGTTAGAAAACCTTTCAAAATGTTATCTACCTGTCTCTGGAGGTTTCTCCCGTCCTGGGGGAAGTTAAGTGGATTTTTAGGGCATCATTCACATGTTTTTTTATTGCGTTAGCCAGTAAACCTTTTGCCTGTGTCTTCCACCAACACACACAGTTTGTACTGGAAAGATCAGCCAGGATAATTGTCTGCAGATTTCTTATATTTATTTATATTGAGTTTATAACTTTTTCATATCTTCCTTTTTTATATTTTAGGCCAGAACATGAAACGTGAATCTGGAAGAAAAGTCCAGACCGGAAATATCAATGCTGCAAAGGTATCGGAATTTAACTCTTCCACTTACGTCCTAACTAGTGTGTCTTGTCTCACGGTTTGATGTGAATCTGTTGGTTAACTAACTTCTATTTGATCTTGGTTATAGACCATCGCAGACATCATTAGAACATGCCTGGGGCCCAGAGCCATGATGAAGGTATTTGAATGCTGACAATGTCACCCTGACTGTGTACAGCACTTGTTATTTTATTGAGAGTTGGTACAAATAACCGTTTCTTTGTTTGCAGATGTTGCTTGATCCTATGGGTGGGATTGTGATGACAAATGACGGAAATGCAATTCTTAGGGAGGTGAGTAAATATATAATCATCCCTCCAGCCTTGTAAATAAGGCTATCATCAGATGTCTATAGTGGCTATTATTTCATGAAGAAGCATTTGTCACTGGGATGTTGCTGGTGTGCAGTCTGTAGGAGCGCGTTGGTAGATTCCCTGAACATAAACAGATACTGCTGTGAAGACTGAAACTTGCACGTAGTGTCTGTTCTCTAAGGTTGATCTTTCTATAACCCGCAGACAAATTGTCACATGAATAATGAGAGATAGATTTAAACAATGGATTATGGAGGCTTTGCTAAAAACTTTATTTTGCATCCAGCGCTATTCCAAAAATTTTGGGTCAAGGTAATGTATTTTAATAATGAGCCTTTGTAATTGTAATGGACTTAATTGGCATTTAAATGTCTAAATCAATTGGAAGTCTAGTACGCACACATTGAAAGATCTGTCCGTGTAATTTATTGGCTGTGATGTACCAGTGGGTCTGATAATGTATAATGACAGATTTAACAAAAGAATCGTTTGGGAACAATTACTGACCTGAGAATATTTTATTAAGAGTTTATTCCCATGCTAACTTTATTTTTCACTCTCCTGTCTTCAACATTCATAGGACGTATAAACCTTGTAATTAACTTTCCTCAAAATGCTCCTTCCCTCCGACCCAGCGGAGAATCATGCTCACTTACCTGCACAGACAGACATAGTAAAGTTGACAGTTGAGAAGGGTAGCCTATTAATGCAGGCAGGGGCTGGTCACATGGCTGAAAACAGGAAGTGTTCAAGCAGGAAGTAATACTGCAGAACCTCTCACAATTTTTACCTAGAGATGTAATTTGGGGTCATTTTGAAGGTACAACAGGAGGCTATTTGTATAACCCCCACTTGTTTGGAAACATTGGAGACCACAGTTACCCTAAATCTGCTAATCCATACAAATAATCGGGAAAACGTATTTATAAATTGTGCTAAAATTCTCTGCTGGTCACAAGCCGTAACTAAATAACCTACACAAATAACCCCCCGATTGTGACACTTGGTCTAACTATGTCCGTCCCCCCAGATTCAAGTGCAGCATCCAGCTGCTAAGTCAATGATTGAAATCAGTCGTACCCAAGACGAAGAGGTTGGGGATGGCACCACATCTGTCATCATACTGGGTAAGGATCCGGTTATGAGATTGCTCACTGTCGCTAGTGTTCTGTGGTGTCTGTAGAATTTATTAAACAACGCATGTTCCTTCTTAGCTGGGGAAATGTTGTCCGTCGCTGAACAGTTTTTGGAACAGCAAATGCATCCGACTGTGGTTATCAGCGCCTACCGGAAAGCTCTAGATGACATGGTGTCTGCACTGAAGGAGATCAGGTGAGTCTCATAGTCTAGGTCTTCATACCTCCCAACATTTGAAAGTCCTAAAGAGGGACAAAGTCCTTATAAAAAGGGTGTGTGGGTGGGTGTGGTTGAGTGGGCGGGGTGTGGGAGGAGTATGATTACAGCGTAATGGCAAAACATTCCTTTTAGTATTGTGTCAAAAATGTGTTACTTTTTCAATGTGTTTCATTCTAAAGTATTAATTTAAGGGTGCTTTAAAATAAACTTCTTTTATTACTGGCTGAGTTATACAGGTCAGGGAACTCTGGGTACCACTTATGTATTATAACGGATAATGTATCCCCTACTGTAAATTATAAGGATATTAGAAGTCACTGAGGAGTTCTGTGTCTATACTACAAGGACACAGACTGAGTTATACAGGGAACTCTGGGTACCACTCATGTATTATAAGGGATAATGTATCCCCTACTGTAAATTATAAGGATATTAGAAGTCACTGAGGAGTTCTGTGTCTATATAAAGGTACAAGGACACAGACTGAGTTATACAGGGAACTCTGGGTACCACTCATGTATTATAAGGGATAATGTATCCCCTACTGTAAATTATAAGGATATTAGATGTCACTGAGGAGTTCTGTGTCTATATAAAGGTACAAGGACACAGACTGAGTTATACAGGGAACTATCAACTTTTATTTGAGTGGCCCAGATAATAAAATATCCTCCACAAACTAAACCTAAAGCCCACAGGCCCTTTATAATGGGATGGGGTTAAGCTTCATACACATGTATGATGTGTGCAGAGAACCACAAACCCCGAATGAGTTCACACACACGATGAACGACTGTTTGGGTGATAATCGTACATGAGTTTGGTTGGGGGTCGTTTGTCAGTCCATAATGGCAGATTAACGAACGACCAAACATACACGTGTGTGATTATCAGTCGTTCGTCGCATGAATGAGCCATGGTAGGGGGTCACTGCACAGATATGTGAAATAAATAAATGGGAGTATACACTGTTAAACACATGGGTCTCACTCTCAGTTCTAGCACTTCTGTGACCCAGCAGTTGGGCTGAATGCGGCACAGCAACAAGAATTGCAGAAACTTAAGACTTAAGGGCAAATCCATTGCCATTTTTAAGATATAACCCCCCCCCCCCCCCCCCCATGCTGATCTGCAGCCCTTTGTGGAGCATGGGAGGTTTATTTTAAAAATTAGGGTGCACTTGCCTTTTAACTCATCCCTTATTGTAAACAATCACTTAAAAGTAATAAACCAGGTGATCAAGAGAGCATGATGGTTATTTATATGTGACACACAGACAGTGTGACCCCCCCCATGCTGATATGAAGCTCTGTGTCACTGTGGAGCATGGGAGATTATACATTGCATGATGATGATTTATATTGACACACTGACCTCTCTCAAAACTCTGCTTTATCAGCGTCAGTGTTCTTCTTAGTCTCCCTCCCAGCTTACCTGCAGTGTGCATACAGTACAGTGAGGAAGGAGCATTTACTCTGCTGCTGCAGCGTGCCTCTGAAAACTCTCACCCACAGTCAGAGGCTTACATTACTGGCTGAAAATGACCGGAAATCCCACCCAAATCCACTTCCGTGGGTCTTCATAAGGAACCATTATTTCCCCCAACACTTCGGGCACAGGGGTTATGGGAATGGTTAACTTTACCTTCTGTAACAGATGTTAAGATGGAATATGTTGCAATGCTTTCAATAGATATTATTCTACTGGAACACTCCATTTCTAAAGCTGGGTACACACAGTACTGATAAAGCCCCGATACTGTTGGATTTGAAGGAATCGATACTGTGTGTACCTTGCTTTTCCAAACGATTGGGTCGGCTGAACGCTCTCCCTTTAGGGGAGTCGCCCACGGTAGAGGGAACACAGAGTCCCGAGCGTTCTGTCTTTGCTGTGTATAGGGAGAACTATAGGGAGAACGCTCTGGACTGTGTAGCCCGGTCTTGGAGAAATGATAGACTGGATTTGGCAGATTATATCTATCATCTTTCAGGTGTGTACCCAGCTTAAGGACTAAAAGAACTGGAAGTGTAAAAATAAACTAGTTTGGTTAAATACCTTTTGATTATTTAACATGACAAATCCCACATCTTCTAATTCATTTTCTGTAGCTCTGCTAGTAAAACACATCTTTACACTTAATATTTGGTACTGGACACATTTCTAGGGCCGTGTGAGTTTATTTTCCAAGTTTTCTCATTTGTACCAAAAAACTTTCCAACCCAAACGCGATATTTGGCTGTACAGCCATTTTATTACAAACCCTCATCACGTGTCCCGTTTCCTCCCGCAGTACGCCGGTGGATACAAGCGACAGATCGTTAATGTTAAAGATCATCAATAGTGCCATCAATACCAAAGCAATCAAGCGCTGGGCGGATATGGCCTGTGGTATTGCCCTGGATGCTGTAAAGACCGTAGAGTTCGAGGAGAATGGACGGAAAGAATTCGACATCAAGAAATACGCTAAAGTAGAGAAGGTGAGACCTTTTGTTTCCGCGCTGCTAGATTTGTTCCCTGTCGCAGGAAGGACCAGTGCAATGTCATCTTTGAATCGCCATTGCTGATCTGAATATTGCTTACACTTAGATCCCTGGAGGAATCATCGAAGAGTCCTGTGTGCTACGCGGTGTCATGTTCAACAAAGATATCACCCATCCCAAGATGCGCAGGGTGATCAAGAACCCGCGTATTGTTCTGTTGGATTGCTCCTTGGAATATAAAAAGGGAGAGAGCCAGGTACAGACCAAGTGTTCTCTGCTAACTTAGTGTTTACCATATGTTGGCATGATATAGATTGATGTATATTCTTTTAAAGGGACAGTTCAGTGGAAATGATCAATATTTGTTAAATTGTTAGTTTGTGTAATGCCTTCTTAGTTATTCTACATATTCCCTCCCATTTTGAAAAATCAGTTGATTTCATACCCTTTGCTGTTCCCTGCTGTGGACATTAGTGAGCTGACATTTCAGGTTCTGTAACGGTCCTTCTTCTTCCCAGAATGCACCACTTCCTTGGAATGTTCCTAACAGTAATTTCTACTGATTGACTGTAGGGTGGGTAAAACATGCTCCGATCTCTACTGAGCAACTGAATCAACCCAGGTGCTGGGTCAAGGGCAAAACCATAACAGTCTCTATTAGGGGTCCTACAAACAGGAAGTCAGTATTTCAGAAGCATTTACTTATACACAGACAAAATGCTGAATTGGCAGATTAAGGTCATTGACATGAAAAAATACTGAAAAGCATATGTATTTGCACTGAACTTCCCCTTTAAAGGAGAAATACACCCTAAAACACATTTCCCCTAACTTTATAGGTCAGAAACGAACAATTAAAATGATGTATGTAATTCCCTATAGAGAACCATCCAATCGGCACAAGGAGATTGGGGAATCCACTTTTATTTTTCTGTTTGAACCAAACTGAGCTATGGGAGGGGCGGTAACTGCAAGTATATCTGTGCTCTAGGGCAGATCCGTGTATGTTTGGTTAGGGAATACATGTTATTATCAACCAGGAACATGTATTTTATGGTGAACTTACAGATGGAGGTCCAACTAGAAGTATATTTTATCTTTACATTTTGTGTTGGTTTGGAAACGGTTTATACCATTATCACTGGTACTTGTGCCGCTGTACAGACTTTTTCTCCGTCTTTCCCGGTATAGACTGAAATTGAGATCACGCGGGAGGAAGATTTCGCTCGTATTCTCCAGATGGAGGAGGAATATGTCCAGCAGGTGTGTGAGGATATAATTCGACTCAAGCCAGACCTTGTGATCACAGAAAAGGGAATCTCCGGTAATGCCCATTGTCTTTGGTGAATCTGTGTAGAGACGTAATCGGAATGTTAAGTTTGCACTAGTGATTTTCCACGATTCACCTTTAATTCAATTTCCCAGATCTGGCACAGCATTACCTGGTAAAAGCCAACATCACCGCCATACGTAGAGTCCGAAAGAGTGACAACAACCGAATAGCCAGGTATGGAGTCTAATCTGCCGCTGGGTGAATTATTTTCCAGTGTTTTATTTGCAAAACTTTATCAATGAGTGGTATTCTGGGAGATGTGTAAGGGTAACTGGTCTCCAATTTTTCCTTAACAAGTTGGGGTTGTATAAAAATCCTGCAGTTGTACCTCCCAATGAACCCTCAATCGCATCACTAGGTAAAATTTATCAGATGTTAATGCTGGAAATGTTCAGCAAAATGACTTCCTGCTTAAACACTTCCTGTTTTCTGCCATGTGACTAGCTTGCAGTCATGTGACCAGCCTCTGCCTGCATTGAAAGGCTCCCCATCTGAACTGCTAATTATTATTATTTTGTCTGTGTACTGTTTTTCCCAGCATTTACTCTTAAGTGAGCATGATTCTTCCCCGTGGCAGGGGATTAGGTAATGTCACTTAACCTACTGGAAGCAGGAAATTTTAACCTTCACTGCAATATAATTTCTCACGGGTTGGCGAGACATAAAGGGAACTTCACAGCGCATTATTGTACAAAGGGTCATGTTATTACATTTAAATCTCTAGGTGCTATACAGAGTAGCGATCTGACATGGTAAATAATCCCGGGTGTGCACGTACTATTTATAAATCTGCTCTTTGTTACTGCAGAGCTTGTGGGGCTCGTATTGCTAGCAGGACAGAGGAATTGAGAGAGGAGGATGTCGGCACCGGTGCAGGACTCTTTGAAATTAAGAAAATTGGGGATGAGTATTTTACCTTCATCACAGAGTGCAAGGATCCCAAGGCCTGCACCATTGTCTTACGAGGGGCCAGCAAGGAAATTTTAGCTGTAAGCATGTTGACTGAGCATTAGATTAATAACAATATACTCTCCATCCCTTACTAGCGTGTGCCAGGTGCTCCGTGTTTGTTGGCTCATTTCTACGTTCAATGTTTCCATTGCTGCAGGAGGTGGAGCGTAACCTGCAGGATGCCATGCAAGTCTGTCGCAATGTGATGGTTGACCCCCACCTGGTGCCAGGAGGGGGAGCCGCAGAGATGACCGTCGCTCACATTCTAACCGAGAAATCAAAGGTCATGACTGGGGTAGAGCAGTGGCCGTACCGTGCAGTGGCTCAGGCCCTGGAAGTGATTCCTAGAACACTCATTCAGAATTGTGGTGCCAGCACAATCCGCGTTCTTACGTCTCTACGGGTGAGTGCAGTTGTCTGGGCCTCGTACAGGTACAGCTTTAACATTGATTGGATGCCTATATCCACTGTGCAGGGCAGTGCCAGCTTTACCATGTAGATAAATCTCCTATATAGCAAAAGGTGGTCGGAATTGACACCGATTGCAAGGGGTATCGGGTTATTGTTTGATTCAGTAAATGTCCCAGTGTGACTACCACCCCCTCTATCTCTAAATTACAGGAGAGAGGTGAGTGGTCCGAATAGGAGGGGAGGGGTTTGCACGGGGCCCCTATAAAGATACAAAACGGTAAATGAAAGTGACCTAGTTGCAGTTTGTTTTCTGTTACAGGCAAAACACACTCAGGACGGCTGTCAGTCTTGGGGAGTCGATGGAGAGGCCGGGGTACTAACCGATATGAAGGATCTGGGAATCTGGGAGCCTCTGGCTGTTAAACTGCAGATCTACAAGACTTCGGTGGAGGTAAGTCCTGCCAGCCATGACCGTTACATAATAATCTCCCATTCATTCCCCAAGGCATGTTTGGCCAGTGCT
Source organism: Hymenochirus boettgeri (assembly GCA_019447015.1). Classification (NCBI taxonomy): domain Eukaryota; kingdom Metazoa; phylum Chordata; class Amphibia; order Anura; family Pipidae; genus Hymenochirus; species Hymenochirus boettgeri. The sequence goes on along the minus strand of JAACNH010000013.1, from coordinate 1,245,028 downwards.
ATATTTATTTAATCACAGGCTTTCTATAGATTGAATCAAAACTTTAATGTCTTGTTTTCTTTTCTAAATGAAACAAATTCAGCAATGTAACTGACAGGGTTTCCCCTCCACAGACTGCCATTCTGCTTCTCCGCATCGATGACATTGTATCCGGCCACAAGAGAAAGGGAGGCGACCAGGGCAGACAAGCCCCCCCTGCAGCACCCCAGGAATGAGAAGATTTAAAGAGTAAACGGAGCAGACATCCCATCCGAGCACTTGATTGGCCCTTTCACAAGTTTAGTTCCCACCCTTGTTACCGGTTCTGGAGGGCGGGGAACTGTTTGTATTTATTAAGGTCTGAGATGGTCGGGGTTATATGTTCAGAAGAGGAGTAATGGGAAGTAACGCGACATTCTTCTACAGACAATAAATTTGGTTTGGATTCCATTGTGTGTCTGGTTTATTTATTGTGGTGGAGACGGTGTATACATTCTCCATAGGTATTTACAGCTTGTCCTGCGATCTATCTATGAATGAGGATGAACCCCACACTAGTATGTGCAGTTCACAAACTTGTCCCTAACGCCAGCGTGGTGTCACATGGTCATACTATGATCCAATTGAAAGTAGGATATGGGTCATGTGCTACCAGACATAAATGAGCACTAAACTGCAAATTAAAGGACAACTAATTTACTAATTGAATAATAATTAAACTAGAGTCTCCTAAATCTTATAGGGGTTCTACACAATGAATGGACTATGTTGCACCCACCCAAAATGGTTGGGTTTTATATTGCTGTATGAAGAGACCTGCATTGTGTCCGGGACTCCAATTTTGGGCGGTCTGTTTGCATTTGCAGGTTGTGGGTGAGGCCTTAGGAATTATTTCTTAGCAGTAAATCTGCTCAGAAGACACGAGTGAAGGTTTCCCTTTTTAATCTTGAATATATAAGATATCTATCCAATTTATTAATAACTATCTGGTTATATACAATACCTATCCTATTTATTAATAACTATGGGGTTATGTACATAATCCTATTAATAACTATCGGGTTATATACGATATCTATCCAATTTATTAATAACTATCGGGTTATATATATCTATCCTATTTATTAATAACTATCGGCTACATACAATATCCTATTTATTAATAACTATCGGTTACATGCAATATCCTATTTATTAATAACTATCGGTTACATGCAATATCTATCCTATTTATTAATAACTATGGGGTTATATACATTATCCTATTAATAACTATGGGGTTATATACATTAAATAGGATAGATATCCATGTAACCGATAGTTTTTAAATAGGATAATATCGCTGTAACCGATAGTTATTAATAAATATGATAGATTATCGCATGTTAACCGATGTTATTATAAATAGGATAGATATCGCATGTACCGATAGTTATTAATAATAGGATAGATTCGCATGTAACCGATAGTTATTAATAAATAGGATAGATATCGCATGTAACCGATAGTTATTAATAAATAGTAAGATACGCCTTAACCGATAGTTATAATAATAGGATAGATCGCAGTAACCGATGATTATTAATAAATAGGATAGATTCGCATGTACCATAGTTTATTATAAATAGGTATATTCGCAGTACACCGATAGTTATTAATAAATAGGATAGATATCGCATGTACCCGATAGTTTATTAATAATAGGATAGATATCGCATGTACCCGATAGTTATTAATATAAGGATAGATATCGCATGTACCCGATAGTTATTAATAAATAGGATAGATATCGCATGTACCCGATAGTTTATTAATAAATAGGATAGATATCGCATGTACCCGATAGTTATTAATAAATAGATAATATCGCATGTACCCGATAGTTATTAATAGGATAATGTATAACCATAGTTATTAAAGGATATGTATATAACCCGATAGTTTAATAGGATAATTGTATATACCCGATAGTTATTAATAGGATAATGTTAACCCCATAGTTATTAATAGGATAATGTATATAACCCCATAGTTATTAATAGGATAATGTATATACCCCATAGTTATTAATAGGATAATGTATCTACCCCATAGTTATTACTAGGATAATGTATATAACACCCGTGTGTAGACAGTCTTACCTTGCCACATGAGTAGACAGTCCTCACCTTGCACGTGAGTAGACAGTTCTCACCATGCAATGTGTAGACAGTCCACACCTGCACGGGTGTTGTCGATGGCCTCACCGTGCCACGTGTGTAGACGGGTCTCACATTCCATATGTGTAGACAGCTCACCTTGCCAGTGTATAGACACCATTACCTGGCCACATTGTGTAGACGGCCTCACCTGGCCACACGAGTAGATGGTCTCACCTTGCCATGTGTGTAGACAATCTTACCCATGCCACATTGAGTAGACAGTCTCACCATGCCATGTATGTAGACAGTCTCACCTTGCCCACGTGTGTAGACAGTCTCACCTTGCCACATGTGTAGACAGTCTCACCTTAGCCATGGGTAGTAGACAGTCTCACCTTGACAAATATGTAGACAGTCTCACCTGCCACACGGTTGTAGACAGTCTCACCTTGCCACATGTGTAGGAGGAAGTCTCACCTTGCACATTATGAGAAAGTTCTCACCTTAACCATGTGTAGACAGTTATTACCTTGCCACATGAGTAGACAGTTCACCTTGCCACGTGTGAGACAGTCTCAACTTGCCACATGTGTAGACAGTTCTCACCTTGCCATGTGTGTAGTAGACAGTCTCAACCTTGCCACAATGTAGACAGTCCAACTTGCCACGTGTGTAGACAGGTCTCACCTGCCCACATGTTGGTAGTAGACAGTCCACCTTGCACAGTATGTATGACAGTCTCACCTACCACGTGGTAGACAGTCTTACCTGCCACATGAGTAGACAGTCTCACCGCCACGTGAGTAGACGGTCTCACCATGCCAAATGTGTAGACAGTCCCGCCTGCCACGTGTGTAGATGGCATCACCGTGCTAAGTGTGTAGACGGTTCTCACCATTCCATATGTGTAGAACAGTCTCACCTTGCCACGTGTATAGACGCCATTTACCTTGCCACATGTGTAGGCGTCTCACATGCCCCAAGTAAACGGTCTCGCTTGCCCACATATGTAGACGATCTTTACCATGCCACATGAGTAGGACAGTCTCACCATGCACGTGTGTAGACGTCTCACAATGACACGGTATAGGCAGTCTCACCTTGCCCACAGGAGTAGAAAGTCTCACCTTGCCTTAGGTTCTTTTCTGACGTATTCACCATCTTAAAAGAAAATAATGGCAATATATTGATTTTTCCCCTTATGTTACAACTGTTGAATGGCGGGTTTGTATTTATCCACAGACGATCAAATAAATGTCACACACAGGTGAGATTGACGGCGGACTATCCCCTCTGAGAGTCATCCAGTTGTGACTTAACAGCTTTGACAGAGGGAAGGGTCCTCAGAATTTTACCTGAGCATTGTGCAAGCACAGAAGAGCCATCAAACTCCAGAACTTGCCTCTGACTACTGGCTACCTTTGCTGTCTTCTGCAAAGTTTGGCCAATATATTTATCTGCAGCAAACCAATAATATATCATCTTACTGCGAGGACCTGTAAAAAACTAACATCGATTGGTCTCTCTAAATTAATAGGGCAAAAGGTGCACTGTTATTGCATTAACCAATACCACACATAGCAGCATATAGGGCAGTAGTATTAAAAAAAGGCGGTATCTGAAATGTATAATCAAGGTCTGAACAAACCTTATCTATGCTTACTCAATAGGTTGAATATTAAAATTCCATTAATTGATTTAGGGTTTCCAGCTACGGAGTAGGGAAGCATTTTTAATTGCGCTGCTGTAGTCGTTCCTGTAATAAAAGTCAGGCCAGCTCAGGAATTGTTTGAGTCTGGGGAAAGAAACCTTTCTGGAGGGTAAAGACCCCTTTTAGAAAGAAACCAGGTCCTGAGAGTGGCAAAAGCAGAAGGTAGCACCATCACTGTATCCCACTAGTATAAGATGTACAGTATTACGTAGAGGCCCCTCACGTTGTATGTCTGCCTATGAATGAATATATATATATCTCCTGCTAATCCTCCTGCTCCAAATCAATGGGTATTGGGTTCCCGATTACTCCAACAGTCACGCACTGTGGCTACACCAGGGACCAGGAAAGGGGTTTTAAAACACTAAAGGAGAGAGACATTTCATATAGACGGGACTCTAATTAGGGCGAAGTTGCCCACCGGTTGGTGGGTGCTTTGATGCCATGGGAGTCTTGTTCTGCTTTATGAAAATGGCAGACTCAACGAGGAAAAAAACAAATATCTCAATTATAATGGAGTCTAGGCTGATATAGTATACTGGGAATGAATCAAAAATAGTTGTGTTTTTTTTAAGTAGTTAAATGATGAAAAGTACCTGAGGCAGGGAGGTAGGATTGGTCCGGTATACCTCCCAATATCATCTATGAGTAGGAGCAGAATGAAGAAAAATGCTTCTGCCAGGCTTTCTGGAGCTACTTCAGTGCTTAAACTTTCTTTAATAACAGGAAGGCCCAGGACACTTAACTGGAAGCTGGAAACTGTTCGTGCTGTAGAATCCTCAAAGAACCAATATGGGAGGTAGAAAAATGGAAACAGTAGGTTTGTAATGGGTTCTTTAGGTTCTATCCATCTCCTTCCATTCCGAGGTTGGCTCGTCAATCCAGTAAGGGAAAGCAGCAGAGAAAGGGTCACCGACAGACCGGGCCTCTCCTTTCAACCACACACACCATTTGCTGTAGAAGTCGTTCACTCCAATGAGACCAAGATAGAAGATTCCCCGACCTTCACCGAACACAGTCCCACGAAGTTGTCCTGATCACAATCCGATCTTCACCTGGGTCATGTCCTTAATCGGGATCTTCATCCCAAACCAAACTTTAATCATCTCAACCATTCCCCCTGGGGACCCCTTGACGGGTTCTTAAATCCAATGGGGCAAAACATCAGAAGACCTGTGTCACACCACTCCCAGTGTCTCCAGCATGGTAAGAGCTTCTGGATTCTATATATTGGTTCTCCCGAGTGGCAAATGGCACTATAGCATTTGTACATGGGGGGTCAGTCCTACCAAGGGGTAAAGTAACTGTAAATGATTACAAATTCAAAAACTACAAGAAGGACTGTGGTACTGGTGGCAATCTTAGGCCAATGAAACTAATATAAACGGATGGAATGTATGGTCCCTACTAGGCCCAAAGTGTAATAAGGCTTATGGGTCTGTCACATCTGAGGTTGAAGTAATAGATGGAATTCTGATCTAAGTTTGACTGGTGTTTTCATGGATCTGTTACAAGGACACGGATGTAGAGATTGACCCGAGACCGGGGAAAGAGCACTGACTAAAGAGACAGGGAGATTAGAGAATCGGGGCTTGTGATGGAAAGTCCTGATGCCATCTTCGTTTAAGGCTTTGACAATTTGGTTTGAGCCCTGGGTACTACACATGGCCCGACTTATGACATGAAAGGTCAGGAGAGTCTTCGATTTCCCGATATCTAGAAGATAGTCTGCCCTGCAGGAAATTAAACGTAAAGACAAACTATTGCTAAAGTCTATAAACCCCCAAATATATTCACTGCTTGACCTCTTTACATTGGTCGTAGTTGTCTTTTCTCCTTTTATGGCAGGTGCATGTCAACATCTAGGTTTCTCTGGACCTTCCAGGTCATCGAGGGTGGATTGTAGATGGTGAGGGAGAATTATGTAGGAATGGGGGTGATGGATTAGTAAATAGGGGTGTAAATAGAGTGGACGCCTCCTGGATAGACTAGAGAATTTGTATTGGTTCTGTAAGGTTCCTCTTCTTTATATTCTATTGTGATGGGGGATGTCAGTTGAAGCCAAGCTTCATGTAGATTAAATATCAAGTTCACCATAATGTAACAAAATATTAAAGGGTAAAATTGAATTAAGGTTAGACTAGATTAAATTGCATTTATTCAAGCTCACTGACTTGCTTAATAAGGAAAACCAGTGATAACACACAGTACTGGCGCCAATACACAGTTTTGTCTTGTGAATCCCCTAACCCACAAAACGTGAACAGGAACTGACAGGAATAGTCATATAACACAGGAGAACAGCGTATCGATTGGAGACATTCCCCTTTCTCGGTGATGATAATGAGCATGTCCAAGATCACTGAACTATGGGAGGGGCGGTAAACTCTAGAGATACTTGTGCTGAACGTTTTACATGTGGGATTCGTAGAAATCACCCGACACACAATTGATATTACACGATGACAGGGCAGAATTCACTGTCCTTCATTATCGCACCCAGGGTAACAACCAGACTTATTATTTAAGGCTGAAAGTCGTATGATGAGTGTGGATATAACAGTGTGTTTCATACATGTTGACTCAAATAAATGTTTGCCCTTTTTGTAATGCTTGGTTAGTTCTCCTTTACAGTTCCGTGGTGATAATCCAGTGTGTACTATAATTTATGCAGATGGATAAGAGAATAGTAAAATGTTTTGGGGATACTTGTCTTTAAGGTACACAATAAAAATATTAACGAAATCTTTGTTTCTTTTAACAAAGGACAAACAATGAATTAAATCAGAAACTATGTTTAATGAAAAAAAAAAGACAAACGTTTTTAAAGATTATTTATTCTCTAGGAAACTATATACGACAATATATTAATTGGAATTACAATGAGAAAGTGGGACATTTAGTAGGAGGGGAGTGTCACTAGATCAGTTGCAGTACTAGATGTGACATTGTCAGTCTCACTTATTTTATCACTCCTCTACAGTGGGGTAAGCATTTAAAGTGATTCTCAGCCAACCAAACAGCAGCTTGGACCTTCCCGGTCTAGGGAATTAAGGAGAGCAAAATAATAAACTTATTTTAGATAAAATATAGGGTTAATAGCCACAAAGAACCTATTATTTAAATAAAGTATATTCCCCTCCCGTTGGCCAAACCAAGGGTTAAGTCTTTATGAATCACCTTCCTATTGAAGACGTCTCTTCCCCAACAAAAAAAGAGCGTCAATATCTAGAAAAATCATTTTCAAGTTCCCTCCCATATCTTTCCCTATAAGCACAAGATGGCCGTTGTGACATTGTGAAACTGAAAGCTATGATGTCACCAACACAATAGGTCAGGGTTGAAGAAGCAGAGAATTAAGGCCTCTAATGTAAATTAAAGACACAATTCCTTTGCCCATAAAAGGAACAACACCGGATGTTTAAAAATAAAGAATCACTGAGACGCAAGAGACAGACATAGTGGTTAACCACATTATATCGCGGCTGCAATTCCAGGAGCGGAGGGTTAAATTAAAAGCTATAGTTTCTACCGACAGTAACCGACCCACAAACTATCGGGGCGCGGAGGAATAAAACCAGACAGTGTGCGATGCGGTGGGTTTGGCACAAATACTGTTTGTTTGTTAAAGGCACAGGTGAGAGCCAAAGTTTTTAAATGGACTTTTGCTTTTATTCGGTGCAGTAAATAATCCGCAGCACGGGCCTAGTAATAGGTTCGTAGTGGTGTAGACTTGTGCTTCGGTAGACACAACGAGTGCCCGATTATCAGGAAGTAACGAGGAGTTCCCAGAGCCACAGCATGATGCAAATCACCAGATGGCGAAGGTGTGTCGCCAGGTGGATCACGTAACTATAAGAGTCCGAACCTGTTAAGAGACAGACTTTGACAGTAATACGAGGGTGTATTTGTTTCTTATATAGAGATGATATGGGCAGGGAGATCTGAGCTCATTTCTATTCCTGACCAATGAAAAGTAAAAAATGGCGTACCAGCTTAAAAACATGTTTGTCGTAAAGTCTCCGTAGCGATCCCAAAGGAGATGTTGAAGGCTCTAAGCTGTACAACTCCATCAAGTCGTCTCCAAAAAGGCACACGGACAAATCAGGGGCGGGAAGGTTGAAGGTTCCATTCAAAGGCTGCGGCGAGTAGAGTTGGGCACGGGGAGAACGTCGGCTCTAGTTGCCGTTGGCAGAACAGTATGCCAAGATTTCCATGTGGATAAAGCAACGGCGTGACTATCGTTCCAGGAATCTGGGACCAAACTGCATCATTCTGGTAAATGGTAGACAAATAAGTCAGAGAGGAGTTACAGCAAAGATAATTACTGATCACTCATAACAGATTGGGTACATAATTATAGGTTACAATTAATCTTGCAAAAAAACCAATCAGTGATAGCTTTTTACTGGTCTAATGCAGTAGATTACATCCGATTGGTTGCCGCCGATCAATAGTACAGCCAAACTTTTGCTTCTTTAATTACATAATCTGTGTTGTTTCCTGGAATGGTATAAGTTGGGAGAAAGAGGATTTTTAATAAAGAAGTGAGGGACATGTAGATACCAAAAAGAGGTTTCCTCTGTCCTGGACAGCAACCTGGCTCCCCGTTAAAAGCGATTGTATATAAAACCTTCTTCCTAACATTTATATCCCTTCGCTCTGCTGCTCCTTATTTTCCTCTCTAGTCTCCCCATATGTTCCTGCCGTACCTCCGCTCATCACAGAACCACTCCTGTACGACGCCCCACTCACACTGTTCATCTCACCTAATCCTTTCTCTCTAGTTCCCCTATGTTCCTGTCCGATACCCTCGCTCATCACGAACCATCTCATGTACAGGAACCCCACTCACACGCTTCTCTCCCCTTAACCTTTCTCTTAGTCTCCCATATGTTCCTGTACGTTACCCTCGCTCATCACAGAACCAGCTCCTGTACAGGACCCCCACTCACACTGCTCCTCTCACCTAATCCTTCCTCTCTAGTCTCCCCTATGTCCTGTCCGTACCCTCCGCTCATCACAGAATCAAGCTCCTGTACAGAACCCCCCATCACACTGCTTACTTTCACCGTAATCCTCCCGTCTCCTAGTCTCCCAATATGTTCCTGTCCGTACCTCCGCTCATAACAGAACAATCTCCGTACAGACCCCACTCACACGTTTCCTCTCACCTTCATCCTTTCTCTCTAGTCTCCCCATATGTTCCGTCCGTACCCTCCGCTCATCACAGAACCAGCCCATTACAGACCCCCCACTCCCCACTCACACAGTGCTTCTCTCACCCTGAATCATTCCTATCTTGTCTCCCCATATGTTCTGTTCCGTACCATCCGCTCATACAGAACCAGCTCCTTACAGACCCCCCACTCACCGCGTCCTCTCACCTTATTAAGCCGTCCTCTCTAGTAGTCCCATATGGTCCTGCCGACCTACGCTCATCACCAGAACCAGTCTCCGTACAGACCCCCCCACTCACACTGCGCCTATCACCTTAATCCTCCTCTTCGTCTCCCAGATGTTCCCATGTCCGTACCCTCCGCCTATCACAGAACCAGCTCCTGTACAGACCCCCCACTCACAATGCTTCCTCTCACCTTATCCTCCTCTCTAGTCTCCCCCATATGTCCCGTCCGGTACCCTCGCTCATCACAGAAACAAAAAAAACAATAACCAGCTCCTGTACAGACCCCCCACCCACACGCTTCCTCTCACCTTAATCCTTCCTCTCTAGTCTACCCATAGGTTCCTTGTCGTACCTCCGCTCATCACAGAAACCATCTCTGTACAGACCCCCCACTCACAATGCTTCCGCTCCCCTTAATCCTTCCATCTAGTCTCCCCATAGGTTTCCTGTGTACCCTCGCTCACACTGAACCTTGCCTGTACAGACCCCCACTCACAGCTTCCTTCACCTTAATACTTACTCTCTAGGCTCCCATATGTTTGTCCGTACCCTCGCTCATCACAGAACCATCTCCTGTACAGGACCCCTACTCAACTGCTTCTCTCACCTTAATCCTTTTCTCTAGTCTCCCCAATGTTCATGTCTGACGTCCGCTCTCATCACAGAAACAGCTCCTGTACAGAACCCCCACTCACACTGCGTCCTCTCACCTTATCCTTCCCCTCTAGTTCTCCCCATATGTTCCTGTCCGTACCCTCCGATCTCACGAACCATATCCTGTACAGACCCCACTCACAATGCGTCCTCTCACCTTAATCCTGCCTCTCTAGTATCACAATATGTACCGTCAGGACCCTCCGATCATCACGGAAACAGCTCCTGTACAGGACCCCCCACTCACATGCTTCCTCTCACCTGAATCCTCCTTCCTCTAGTTCCCCATACGTATGTCCCTGTACGTACCCTCCGCTCCACACAGAACCATCTCATGTACAGACCACCCACTCACACGCTCCTCTCACCTTAATCCGTCCTCTCTAGTCTCCCAATATGCCTGTCCGTACCTCGCCTCATCCACAGAACCATCTCATGCTTTGAAAAAAAAAACCCCCCAGACCCCCACTTCACAAGCTTCTCGCACCTTAATCCTTTCTCTCTAGTGTCCCATATGTCCCTGTCCGTACCCTTATGCCTATCACAGAACCATTCCTGTACAGACCCCCCATCACACTGCTTCCTCGCACCTTAATCCTTCCTCTCAGTCTTCCCCATCTGTCCCTGTCCGTACCCTCCGCTCATCACAGAACCATCTCCTGTACAGCCCCCCCACTCACATTGCTTCCTCTCACCGTAATCTTCTCTCTAGGTCTCCCCCATATGGTCCTGTACGTACCTCCGCTCATCACAGAACCACTTCCTGGACAGCCCCCCCACCCCCACTCACACTGCTTCCTCTCACCTTATCCTTTCTCTCTCGTCTCCCCATATGTTCCTGCCGTGACCCTCCGCTCATCACAGAACGAACCATCTCCTGTACAGACCCCCCCACTCACACTGCTTCTCCTCACCTAATCCTTTCTCTCTAGTCTCCCCTATGTCCTGTCCGTACCCTCCGCTCATCACAGAAACATCTCCTGTACAGACCCCCCACGCACATGCTTCCTCTCACCCTTAATCCTTGCTCTAAGTCTCCCCATATGTCCCTGTCCGTTACCCTCTGATCATCACAGAACATCTCTGGACAGACCCCCACTCACCACTGCTTCCTCTCACCTTAATCCTTTTCTCTCTAGTCTTCCCATATGTCCGGCCGTTACCTCCGCTCTCACAGGAACCATCTCCTGTACACCCCCACTCCACATGCTCCTCTACTTAATCCTCTCTCTCTAGTCTCCCCATATGTCCCTGTCCGTACCCTCCGCTCATCACAGAACCACTCTGTACAGACCCCCACTCACACTGCTTCCTCTCACCTTAATCCTTTTCTCGAGTCTCCCCATATGTAATGTCCGTACCCTCCCCGCTCATCACAGAACCATCTCCTGTACAGACCCCCCACTCACACTGTACCTCTCACCTTAATCCTTCTCTCTAGTCGCCCCATATGTCCCGTCCGTAACATCTGCCTCATCACAGAACCATCTTCCTGTACAGACCCCCCACTCACACTGCTTCCTCCACCTTAATCCATTTCTCTATAGTCTCCCCATATGTTCGTCCGTACCCTCGCTAGCACAGAACCATCCTCCGGTACAGACCCCCACTCACACTGCTTCCTCTCACCTTGATCCTTCTCTCTAGTCTCCCCATATGTAACTGTCCGTACCCTCCGAACTCTCACAGAACATTTCCCTGTTAACAGACACCCCACTCACCACTGCTTCCTCTCACCTTAATCCTTTCTCTCTCGTTCCCCCATATGTTCATGTCCGTACATCCGCTCTCACGAAGCCATATATGTAAAGACCCCCCATCACACTGCTTCCTCTCACCTTTAATCTTTTCTTCTTAGTCTCCCCATATGTCCCTGTCCGTACCTCTGCTCTGATCATCACAGAACCAGCTCCTGTACAGACCCCCCACCACACTGCTTCCTCTCACCTTAATCCTTTCTCTCTAGTCTCCCCAGGTACCTGTCCTCCCCTCCGCGCATTCACAGAACCAGCTCCTGTACAGACCCCCCACTCACACTGCTTCCTATCGACCTAATCCTTTCTCTCTAGTCTCCCCATATGTTCCTGTCCGTTACCCTACGCTCTCACAGAACCAGTCATGTAAAGACCCCCACTCACAATGCTCCTCTCACCTTAATCCTTTCCTTCCTCTAGTCTCCCCATTATGTTCTGTCCGTTACCCTCTGCTTATTCACAGAACCATCTCCTGTTACAGACCCCCCACTCCACACTGCTTCCCTCTCACCTTAATTCCTTTTTCTATAGTATCCCCCTTGGTCTGTCAGTACACTACGCATCACACAGAACCATTCCTGTACAGACCCCCCACTCACACTGCTTCCTCCACCTTATCCTTTCTCTCTAGTCTCCCCCTAGTCCCTGTTCCGTACCTCCCGCTCATCACAGAACCATCCTGTACCGACCCCCACTCACAATGCTTCCTCTCACATTAATCCTTCCTCTCTAGTCTCCCCATATGTTCCTGTCGTACCTCGCTCATAACAGAACCAGCTCCTGTACAGGACCCCCCCCACTCACACTGATTCCTCTCACCTTAATTCCTTTCTCTCTAGTCCCCATATGTTCTGTCCGTACCTCCAGCTCATCACAGAACCAGCTCCTGTACAGAACCCCCACTCACATGCTTCTCTCACACTTAATCCTTTCTCTCTAGTCTCCACATATGTTCCTGTCCGGACACCTCGGCTCCATCAAGAACCATCTCCTGTACAGACCCCCCCTACACTGCTTCCTCTAACCTGAAGACTTGGTCTCTAGTCTCCCCATATGTCCCTGTCCGTACCCTGCTCATCACAGAAACATCTCCTGTACAGACCCCCACTCACACGTTCTCTCACCTAATCCTTCTATCTAGTCACCCTTATTGTTCATGTCCGTACCCTCATATGCCTCATCACAGACCATCTCATGTACGACCACCCACTCACATGCGTCCTATCACTTAATCCTTTCTCTCTAAGTCTCCCCATAGTCCATGTCGTACCCGCTCATCACAGAACCATCTCCGGTACAGACCCCCCACTCACACTGCTTCCTCACCTTAATCCGTTCTATCGTAGTCTCCCATATGTCCCTGTACCGTACCCTACGCTCATCACAGAACATATCCTGTACAGACCCCCACTCACACTGCTTCCTCACCTTATCCTTCCTTCTAGTCTCCCCATATGTTCCTGTCCGTTACCCTCCGCTCATCACTAGAACCATCTCCTGTAAGACCCCCCACTCACACTGCTTGCCTCTCCCTTAATCCTTTCTCTCTAGTCTAACCATATGTCCCTGTCGTACCCTCCGCTCATCACAGACCCAGCTCCGTACAGACCCCCCACTCACATGCTTCCTCTCACCTTAATCCTTCTCTTAGTCTCCCCATATGTCCCGGTCAGTACCTCCGCTCATCACAAGGAACCATCTCCTTTGTTAACAGACCCCCCACTTCACACTTGCTTCCTCTCACCTTAATCCTCTCTTCTAGTCTCCCCATTGTTCCTGTCCGTACCCTCGCCTCATCACAGAACCATCTCCTGTACAGACCCCCCACTCACACTGCTTCCTCTCAACCTTATCCTCTCTCTATAGCTCCCCATATGTTCTGTCCGTACCTCCGATCATCACAGAACCATCTCTGTACGGACCCCCAAGCACACTGCTCCTCTACCTTAATCCTTTCTCTTAGTCTACCCCATATGATCCCTGTCCGTACCCTACCGCCTCATCACAAAAACCATCGCCTGATAAGGACACCCCACTCACACTGCTTCCTCTCACCTAATCCGTCATCTCTCGTCTCCCCATATGTCCCTGTCGGACCCTCCGCTCATCACAGAAACATCCTCCTGTACGACCCCCCACGCACCACTGCTTCCTCTCAACTTCTGAATCTTTCTCTTAGTCTCCCCATATGTCCCTGTCCGTACCCTCCGCTCATCAACAGAACCATCTCCTGTTACAGACCCCCCACACTCACACTGACTTCCTCTCACCTTAATCCTCTCTCTCTAGCTTCCCATATGTTCCTGGTCCGTCCCCTCGCCCCTCAGCACCAGGAACCTCGCCTGTACAGACCCCCCACTCACACTGCTTCCTTCACCTAATCCTTTCCTCTAAGTCTCCCCCCCCCATATGTTCCTGTCCGTACCTTCGCTCATCCACAGAACCATCTCCTGTAATACAGACCCCCACTCACACTGCTCCGCTCCCTTAATCCTCTCTCTCTAGTTTCACCATATGTGTCCTGTCCGTACCCTCCGCTAATAAGGAACCATCTCCTGTACAGACCCTCACTCACACGGCGTCTCTCACCTTAATTCCTTTCTCTCTAGTCTCCCCAGAGGTCCCTGCCGTACCTCCGCCTCATCCCAGAACATGGTGTCCTGTAAAGACCCCCACTCACACTGCTTCCTATCACCTTAAATCCTTTCTCTCTATCTCCCAATATGTTCCCTGCCCGTGACCCTCCGTACCCAGAACCATCTCTGTACAGACCCCCCCTCACACTGCTCCTCTCACCTTAATCCTTTCTCTCTAGGTCTTCCCATAGTTCTGTCCGTACCCTCCGCTCATCACAGACAGAACCATCTCATGTACAGGACACCCACTCACACTGCTCTCTCACCTTAATCCTCTTAGGCTCCCCATAGTCCCTGGTCCGCACCCTCCGGTCATCAGCAGAACCTCTCCTGTACAGACCCCACACTCCACACTGCTCCTCTCACCTTAATCCTTCTCTCTAGTCTCCCATTATGTCCCTGTCCGTTACCCTCCGCTATACGAACCCCCTCCCCCCCATCTCCTGTCCAGACCCCCACTCACACTGCTTCCTGTCACCTTATTCCTTTCTAGTCTCCCCAGATGTCCCTGTCCGTACCCTCCGCTATTCACAGAACCATCTCCTGTACAGACCACCACTCACCTGCTCCTCTCACCGTAATCCTTCTCTCTAGTCTCCCAAGTCCCTGTCCGTACCCTCCGCTCATCACAGAACCAGACCGGTACAGACCCCCACTCAACAAGCGTCCTTCTCACTTAATCATTCTCTCTAGTCTCCCCAGATGTTCCTGTCGTACCCTCCGCTCATCACAGAACATCTCCTGCTACAGACCACTCACACTGCTCCTCTCACCTTAATCCTTTCTCCTAGCTCCCATATGTTCCTTGTCCGGACCTCCGGCTCATCACAGAACCATACCGTACAGACCCCCACTCACACTGTTCCTCTCACGTAATCCTTCTCTATAGTTCCAATATGTTCCTGTCCGTACCCTCCGCTCATCACAGAACCATCTCCTGTACCGACCCCCCCCTCACACTGCTCCTCTCACCTAATCCTCTCTCTCTAGTATCCCCATATGTTCATGTCTCCGTACCCTCCGTTCATCACAGACCATCTCCGTACAGGACCCCCCACTCACACTGCTTCCTCTCACATTCACACTCTCT
This sequence comes from Hymenochirus boettgeri, assembly GCA_019447015.1. Lineage (NCBI taxonomy): Eukaryota > Metazoa > Chordata > Amphibia > Anura > Pipidae > Hymenochirus > Hymenochirus boettgeri. Next base: position 1,229,656 of record JAACNH010000013.1, on the reverse strand, counting down.
CAGTCTCCAATATGTTCCTGTCCGTACCTTCGTCATCACAGAACCATCTCCTGTACAGACCCCGCACTCACCGCTCCTCTCACCTTAATCCTCTCTCTCTAGTCTCCCATCCAATATGTCCTGTCCGTACCCTCCGCTCATCACAGAACCATCTCCTGTACAGACCCTCCAATACAAACGGCTTCTTCCACGCTTAATCCTTTCTCTCTAGATCTCCCATATGTCCTGCCCTACCCTCCGCTCATCCCAGAACCAGGTCCTGTACAGACCCCCCCACTCACAATGCTCCTCTCACCTAATCCTTTCTTCTAGTCTTCCCCACAATAGGTCCCGCGTTACCATCAGTCATTACAGACCATATCCTGCAGACCCCCCTAACACTGCTCCTTCACCTTAATCCTTTCTCTCGTCTGTCCCCATAGTTCATGTCCGTACCCTCCGAATCATCAAAAGAACATCTCCTGTTACAGACACCCCAAGCAACACATGCTTCATCTCACCTTACTCCGCTCTAGGTATCCCCATATTGTCCCGTCCGCCCCTCCGGTCATTCACAGAAAACCATCTCTGTACAGACCCCCCACTCACACTGCTCCGCTCACCTTAACCTTCTCTCTAGTCGCCCCATATGTCCCTGTCCTTACCCTCCGATCATCACAGAACCATCTCCTGTAAAGACCCCCACTCACAACTGCTTCCTCTCACCTTAATCCTTTCTAGCTCCCCTAGTCCCTGGCCTACCCTCCGCTCTCAATCACAGAACATCTCCTGTACGACCCCCACGCAAACGCTCATCTCACATTAATCCTTTCTCTTCTAGTCTCCCCATATGTTCCATGTCCGTTACCCTACGCTCATCACAGAACCAGCTCTGTACAGACCCCCCCCACTCACCACTGCTTCCTCTACCTTAATCCTTTCTCTCTCGTCTGCCCCACATGTTTCATGTCCGTACCTCCGCTATCACAGAACCATCTCCTGTACCAGACCCCACTCACACTGCTCCTCTCACCGTAATCCTTTCTCTCGAGTCGACCCAGATGTTCCTGTCCGTTACCCTCCGACTCATCACAGAACCATCACCTGTTACAGGACCCCACTCACACGGCAGTCCTCTCACCTTAATCCTTCTCTCTAGTTCTACACATATGTTCCTGTCGTACCCTCCGACTCAATCACAGAAACCCATCTTTTACAGACCCACCCCTCACCATGCTTACACTCTCACCTTAATCCTTTCTCTCTAGTCTCCCCATGTTCCTGTCCGTACCTCGCTCATCACAGAAAAATCTCGGTAAAGGACCCCCACCACACTGCTGCTCTCACCTTAATCCTTTCTCTCTAGTTCACCATAGGTTCCTGTCCTACCCTCGCTCATCACAGAAACCATATCTGTACCGACCCACCCACTCACACTGCTTCCCTCACCTTAATCCTTTCTCTCTTGTAGCTCCCTCCTCTGGAATTCTATTCCCTCTCTCTAGGTCAAGAAACCTCAATTAGCAGGTTAAATCTACCAGTACTCCTACCTATCAGGTAAACCAGGCACTAGTATATGGGTATCTATATATCCCTATTCATTGATGCTAGATCTACCCTTACATCCTACCTATCAGGTAACCAGCACAGTATATGGATACTCTCTATATATCATATATGATAAATCCACCCTACATCCTACCTATCAGGTAACCAAGAACAGTATATGGTATCTAGATTCTATATATGATAAATCTACCCTTACATCCTACCTATCCGGTAGCCACACAGTATATGGTATCTCTATATCTATATATGATAAATCTACCCTTACATCCTTACTATCGGTAACGCCACGTATATGGGATATATATATCTATAAATGATAAAAATCTACCCGTACATCTACCTATCCGTAACCGCACCGTATATGTATCTATATATCATATATGGATAATCTACCCTTACATCCTACCTATCGGTAACAGCCCAGTATATGTATCTAATATCTATCTATATATATATATATATATATATATATATGATAAATCTAACCTTACATCCTAACTAATCGGTAACCAGCACAGTATATGGTAATATATATATATATATTATTATATATATATATATGATAAATCTACCCTACACCCTACCTACTGGTAACCAGACGTATATGGTAATCTATATATCTAATCTATGCATAAATCTACCTTACACCCTACCTAATCTGGTAACCAGCACAGTATTATGGATCTATATATGATATAAATCTACCGTACATCTACCTATCTGGTAACCAGCACAGTATATGGTATCTATATATTCTTATATGAGTAAATCTACCCTTAAATCCGACCTCTCTGGTAAACCAGCACAGTATATGGTATCTATATATCTATATATGATAAATATACCATAACACCTACATATCTGGTAACCAGCACAGTAGATGGTATTCTAGATATGATAAATCGACCCTTACATCCCTACCATCTGGATAACCAGCCAAAGTATATGATATCTATATATCTCTCTATGATAATCTTACTTAATCCTACCGATCCGGTAACCAGCCACAGTATATGATATCTATATATCTATATATGATAAATCTACCCTTACATCCTACCTATCCGGTACACAGCCACAGTATATGGTGTGTCTTCTTATATATCATATATGATAAATCTCCTAATCCTACCATTCGGTAACCAGCACAATATATGATAATCTTATTATCTATATATGATAAATATACCTATACATCACTCTATCACGGAACCAGCCACAGTATATGGTGTCTTAATATATATATGAGTAAATCTAATTAATTCCACCTATCCGGTAACACAGAACAATATAGCTCATGATAGATCTATATATGTAAATATACCTTACATCCTAACCTGATCCGGTAACCGGCACAGTATATGTATCTATTATCTATAATGATAAATCGTACCTCTATATCCTACCTATCCGGTAACAGCACAGATATGTATCGATATATCTACTTTATGAAAATCTACCCGTGAACATCCTACCTATCCGGTAACACCGCACAGTATATGGTATCTAATAATCTATAATGATAAATCTACCCTTACATCCTACCTACTGGTAAACAGCACAGTATATAGCGTTTTATCTATATATCTATATATGATTAAATTACCCTACAGCTACCTTCGGTAACACAGCACAGTATATGGTATATATACATATATTGATAAATCTACCTACATCTACCTATCCGGTAACCAGCAAAGTATAAGGTATCTATATCTATATATGATAACTACCCTGACAGTCTAACTATCGGGTAACCAGCAGTTATATGGTATCTATATATCTATAGATGAATCTACCTTATAGATCCTTACCTATCCGGTAACCAGCACAGATATGGTATTATGATATCTATATAGTGATAATCTACCCTTACACCACTACGTATCCGGTAACCAGAACATTATAATCTGAGTTAGATAAATCTACCTTATCATATCCTATCCGGTTAACCAGCCACAGTAATATATCTATTTGTGATAAATCTACCACTTACAATCCTACCTATCCGGTAACCAGCACAGTATATGATTGTTGTGTTTGCACTGCATATGTCCACTCCAGCACTATTACCAGCCATTGTATCGTGGTACCCACCTAAATAGATTGTAAGTTCTGGGGAAGGGACCTCCTTCCTCTCGGTGGCAAGCTCTAGCACTTCTATCTAATAATTTATATATTATTGTATACTGGGAAAATATCTATGTATTTATCCCCTTGTATGACTATTGGATTTTATAATGTACAGGCTGCGTACCAAAGGGAGTTGGTGCTTTTAAATGAAACTAATACATACATACATACATACATACAGCAGTGTAACCCTTTTAATAGCCACTAAACAATATAGATGTTACCAAATTGGTTCGTGTGTACTCATCGTCAATAGTGCGCACGGATGCACATTTTCTTACGCCCTCCCTCTCCAGCGTGATCATCTCCAAGGCAAACCGCGAGTTGTTGACCACGGGCGGAACATTGTCTATCCGGAATTCAGTTGGTGCAGTTTGCAGGTGGAAGCAGACGCAGGAGAGGCGGAGTCCTCGCCGGAGACTCCGTATGCAGGAAATCTAAAATATGGTGGCAAAATAATACATCACTACAGTGGCGATACAATATTTTTAATATACCTACAGAAAAAACAACATAAAAATACCCTTTATTATAACAGTCTGCATGCACACCCACAATGTTCAGTATAAATATTACACAGGGCGTTCACAGAACTTTCTTAATAGAATATTTTCGGATTCCACTGAACACTTGCCCCCAGGGCTGTTAGTAAGTTAAACTCCATAAAAGCCAAAACTGTCCATGTTATAGACAAGGACAAGAGAAAATACACTTGGGTGTTTCAAGCCTCATTGCCTAATTACAAATCCAACCCAGGCCCTTGTCATTACGTTAACCCTTGAGGTCCAGTATAACAAAATAAATGAAAAGATTATAGAGGCCGTTGTTTTACCAAAAAACTCTATACACTTAAATTCCAAAAGATATAACATACAGGTACAAAGATAACGGAGTTTAAATACAAATCAGTCTTAAGAAGATTGTTAAAGGGCAGTCTACCCACAATATGAAAAAACTGTATAGCTATAACCATCCCCCAAACTTGCAATAGATCAGAATCTGGGAGATTAAGACTGACCTAAAATATTGCACAATGCCCTGCTAACCCCCTCTTCTGCTTCCTGATCTTTCATGGATATGGACAGTTGACACACCACAGCCCATGACTGATCCAGCTGCCTCTTGTGAGCATGTAAGACTTTGTTAACAAAGCTCAGAAATCTTGTAGAGGAAAGCAGAAACCTATCAAAGCGAGAAGGATGGGACATATTTTGCTGCAGGTATTCCTAATATTGTTAGTGTCTCAACCATTGCAGTTTTGGGATTTGAGAGAGTATCCTTCGCTTAACGACCCCTCCATTATCCGGCAATATGCTGTCGTTACAAATGAATAAAAAGGTTAATAAAAGATTATGTAATTTGGAAACCTAAATGCAGTAAATCGGCCTGTTAGGACACATCTAAATCAGGTCCCGTCCTTTATTCTTAACCTTCCATATTATTCTGATTCGTTTAGCCTCGTGACATTAAATTAGATTCCAAAGTACGATGGAATATTTCCCAGAAGCCACATGACCCTAATCAGAGCCTCTAATGAATGATAGATGACACAAGTACTTGAACAAACCTAACTAGAGAGATCATCGCTGTACTGTATTTTACCAGTCTAAGAAAAGAGCAAAGCTTAACGCATGTCTGACCCATGGATCCTCCAGAAAACAGCTCACGTAGGGAAGATGAAACATATCCGCCACAAATGCCAGTCTACACGTGATCTCTGTACCACACTGTGAGAAAGGTGCTTAGAAATTTTCTGACCTCTGGATCATTCCCATGTGTTCTGGAACAATGGTCAACACGTTTCCATTAACCACAGAAATTCAATATTCTTTGTACAAGCCCAAAGTTTCTGAAGCAATGCCGTATGAACAAATAATGTTAAAAATAAAAGACAATCACTTGTTTTCATATGGATAATGTCATTGCACTAAATAAATAAACTGGTTAGAGGCTTGAGGACACAAAACAAAATTGCATTGAGGAACCTACCTGACAGCACAAGTCTTGCGATCATAGTATACAGAAAAACAAACAGTCGGCGGCACCCATGGAAGGGCAAGTGCATACAAGATGCTAGACTTCTAGATTATTGGGATCCACTAAAGGAGCATTGAAAAACTTATCCTACAAAAAACAATTCCAAGGATGTGGAAATTCCGTGTCTGTCTCATAGACTTTACAATGCATGTGTAAAGCTGGGTACACACAATAACGATAAAATCACCGATACAGTTGCTGCTGGTATCAACTACTGGTTCGTAGAGCATTTTCCAAACAATCGCAAGGCCGACAAATGTTCCCGTCGGTTCTTTTCGTTAACAGGACCAAAATTTCCTCGGCGCATAGGGAGGATCAACGGACGGGGTAAAACTGATTCTTTGAGACAATGACAGAAGGAATCGGCCATGTGTACCAGCTTAACCAGTTACATTTGGGTGGAGGAGTTGACTACAGGAAGTTTAACGGGCACAGAAAGAGGCGAGGACAATTACAGCAATGTTGACGTGCAGTTTATGATGGTTTACAAAGACATATTATAGGGAAAGGTCTGGGCATTACGGACCTAGGAGAAACGCTTAGGGCACCATTCAAATCCCGTGGAACTTTTTAAACACAGCGGATCCTTATCAGCCGAGCATTAGAGCAATTTAAGACTCAGTAACAATCCTTCCTTTAGACACTCTTTGCATGCGGTATGAATCATCTTGGCAGAGTTTTCACCTTCTATGCAAACATCTAAAGGTTTGTATGAATAACGGAGGCCGGCACAAGATGCACGATTTGTTATGACCGTTTTGTGCCGGTTATGGGGCACTTTGTCAGCTGAAACGATACAGAAATTTCGGTCGGAGCTCATGGATGATCATGGCTCTTTGGCCGAGGAAGTGCCCATGCAGGGCCGTTGGCAGGGCGTGAGTGGGCATATTCTTTCTAAGCCGTACTATCTTTTAGTAAATGGGGCCAGCCGGAGGGAAATTTCGGGAGTGCAAAGGCGACGGTGAACATTTGTCAGCCCTCGCGATTAAGGGTCACATTCCCATTGGTCACGATTTATCGCTAGTGTTTACCCAGATTCTAATCAAGAGTAAATTGGGGGATTTCGTTGGAAGGGGGAGGAACCAGATGAGACTAGAACGGCCCTGGGTAGAGAATTCACGTTTAACCAAAGCGAAGAAGCCTATTTACTCCTGTGTTACAGGTCCAGTCGGTAAATGCAATCGATCTCACCCTGAAAAGAGGATGCTGCCATTCGAAAAACTTTGGTGGGTCGGTTTCCCGTTAGATCACCTTCAGCGGCGGTCAGGTCGTTCGGATTGATGGTGGGCCGTTGGCGTTTTTCCCAGACGAAGTAAGTCCGATTAAATCGATTACGGAGTATAGAAATATTTTCATTCGGTCCCGGAAAAGTTGGCTGGTTGTTTTGTGTTATATACGATATTTCAAAGATCTAAGGGGGGGGAGGAAACAAAATCTTTTTAAATAATAAACCACTATTTTTGAAAAGGTCGTCATCACGAATAGTTTACTAGGGACCCCGGGTGATATCGGCAGGGCCCACAGACTTGTTATTTAGGGAAGACATGGACAAGAATATGACACAAATCCTCTATGGCAGGTACGTAGCAAAAGGTGAAGAATCTCACCTGGAAAAATAGCAGGCCCGGTGGAATACGCCACACTTGCCAGCTGGTATCAAATGCGAATAGCCTCCCTGCGGGGTCGGGGACAGGAGTTTGGTCCAGTTGACATTGCAGTGACTCTTCCTTTTGTCTTGTTGTAGATAAGCAGAACTGTGGGACTGCCAATGGTTGCTCCATTAGGTAGTGGCAATAGTGCTGCCGTTCCACCAGCTCGAGTGAGAAGAAGATTCACGTAGTCGTTGTTGGCAAAGCCGGGTGTAAAGCAGAGAAACCTGTAAACCAGACCAGTTACAGATCCTGGTTCCTACAATTAAAACGCGTTTAACACCCAACAATTACAAAACTTGAATTTACACATAAACACCCTCAAAATATCCACTGGAAGGTCTTATGAGACCTATAGACCAAACAGAAAGGACTAGGGAGGAGTTGCACCATACGTGCACCATTAGTGTGTAGTGACAGGGAGGGAGTAGTTGCCATACTGTACCATTCAGTGTGTCGTGACTAGGGAGGTTAGAGTTGCCATTATGTACCCTTAGTGCGCAGTATCTAGGAGGGAGTGCAAACTGTACCATAGTGTGGCCAGGATTAGGAGGGAGTGCCATTACGGTACCATTAGGCGTTAGTGACTAGGGAGGGAGTTGACCATACTGTACCATTGGTGGCAATGACTAGGGAGTTGCATACTTGCTACCCCATTAATAAAGGTTAATGGGGATGGATGTTACCTATACTGTACATAGTAAATAGTTAAAGGGGGCGGAGGGACAGTTACCATTACTTGTACCATTAGTAAGGAGGGATAGGCGTGGAGGGCTGTTCCTTACGTGTACCATTGAAGAGTAAGGAGGGAGTACAGTAGTTGTGTAGTAGTAGAAGTAACCACACTGTTCCATTAGTAAGGGTTAACCAGGATGGGAATTACCATACTGTCCATTAGTTAAGGGTTAAAGGGGAGGGGAATTGCCATACTGTACCATTAGTAAAGGGTTAACGGGGGGGGAGTTTACCCTACTGTACCATTAGTAAAGGTTAATGGGGAGGGAGTTGTCATACTACACCATTAGTTAAGGGTTAATGGGGAGGGAGTTGTCATACTACACCATTAGTAAAGGGTTAATGGGGAGGGAGTTGTCATACTACACCATTAGTAAAGGGTTAATGGGGAGGGAGTTGTCATACTACACCATTAGTAAAGGGTTAATGGGGAGGGAGTTGTCATACTACACCATTAGTAAAGGGTTAATGGGGAGGGAGTTGTACATACTACACGATTAGTAAAGGGTGTTAAGGGGAGGGAGTGTCATACACACCATTAGTAAAGGGTTAATGGGGAGGAAGTTGTCATACTACACCATAGTAAAGGGTTACATGGGGGGAGTTGTCAACTTACACCATTAGTAAAGGGTTTAATGGGGAGGAAGTTGTCATACTACACCATTAGTAAAAGGGTTAATGGGAGGGGATTGTCATACTACACCATTAGTAAAGGGTTAATGGGGAGGGAGTTGTCATACTAACACCATTAGTAAAGGGTTAATGGGGAGGGAGTTGTCATACTACACATTTAGTAAAGGGTTACCATGGGGAGGGAGTTGTATACTACACCATAGTAAAGGGTAAATGGGGAGGGAGTTGATACTACACCAGTTAAAGGGTTAAATGGGGAGGGGTTGTATACTACACATTAGTAAGGGTTCATGGGGAGGGAGTTGTCATACTACACCATTAGTTAAAGGGTAATGGGGAGGAGTTGTCATACTACACCATAGTAAAGGGTTAATGGGGAGGGAGTGTGTCATACTAACCATTAGTAAAGGGTAATGGGGAGGGAGTTGTCATACTACCATAGAAAGGGGTTAATGGGAGGGAGTTGTCATAATACACCATTAGTAAAGGTTTAATGGGAGGGAGTTGTCATACTACACCATTAGTAAAGGGTAATGGGGAGGAAGTGTCATACGTTACACCATTAGTAAAGGGTTAATGGGGACGGACTGCCATACTACCACCATTAGTAAAGGGTTTAATGGGGAGGGAGTGTCATCTACACCATGAGTAAAGGGTTAATTGCGGGAGGGAGTGTCATATCACACCATTAGTAAAGGGTTAATGGGGAGGGAGTTGAAAACTACACCATTAGTAAAGGGTTATGGGGAGGGAGTTGTAATACTACACCATTGTTAAAGGGTTAATGGGAGGGAGTTGCCATACTGTACCATTAGTAAAGGGTATATGGGAGGGAGGGGGTTGTAATACTACACCATTAGTAAAGGGTTAATGGGGAGGGAGTTGCCATACTGTACGTAGATAAAGGGTTAATGGGAGGGAGTTAACCATAGCTACCATAAGTAAAGGGTTAATGGGGAGGGAGTTACCATCACTGCACCATTAGTAAAGGGTTAATGGGGAGAGTATAACTAGATATGGTTACTAGGTTACTACATAGGGTGGTGTTTATGGGTTATTGTATACAGATTCCCATTACAGAGATGGAACTTACCCCCAGGCCCCTGTGTACTCACCCGCGCACCCCCCTCCTGCCACTGGTGCCCCCCGACCCACACACCAGGGCGCCAGGACAGCAGCCGCCACTCCGCCAGGTTCATCTTCCACGCCCTCAGATGTTTTCATGCTCTACTTTCGGGTGGTCACATGATCGGTCAGCTGACAGTTGGGAGGAGGGGCCAAATGTGACAGTGGGGGAGGTCTCATTTCCCATCATGCAGCGGGGAGGACAGGGCGTGGCTTCAGATTGTGAGTGAGAATGTGGATTAACTACTGTCTTGTGAGTTATTATAAGGACAGAGCAGCGGGAGTTGTGTTAGTTCTATATACAGAGGCGGTAAGTCTGAAGCTAATTAATTAATAATAATAGACTATATAATTTATAATAATTATAGCCTTATTATCTTACAGTTAGGGGTAGGTTATAATAGTATTGCATCCCGAACTGTAAATTAAAGGGATATTACAAGTCCCTTGGAGTTCCGTGCCCTGTATAAAGATAATATCCTTATAATTTACAGTTGGGGTGATTATCCACTATATAATATATAATAACAGTCATATGACAATGATAAAAGTTATATAAAATAAGTTATATAATGTAAAATAACTGCTATATAATAATAATAGCCATATAATCTATAATAATAGTATCATAGTAATTGAGGTTGAATAAAGATATACGTCAATCAAGTCCAACCTTCTCATATTATATAGTATCCTGTACCAAACCAAAATACAGTAATGTATAATACCAGATTCTCATTATATAGTATCCCTGTACCACCAGAACTACAGGATATGATTAATACCAGTAATTCTCAATATTATATAGTATCCTGTACCAACCAGAACTACAGTATATGATTTTACCAGTAATTCTCATTATTATATAGTATCCCCGTACCAACCAGAACTACGTATATGTATTAATACCAGTAATATCTAATATATATAGTGTCCCTGTACCAACCAGAACTAAGTATATGTATTAATACAGTAATTCTCATTATTATATATAGTATCCCCTGACCAACCAGAACTACAGTATAGTATTTAATACCAGTAATTCTCAATATTTTATAGTATCCCTGTACCAACCAGAACTACAGTATATGTATTAATACCAGTAATTCTCAATATTAATAGTATCCCTGTACCAACCAGAACTACAGTATAGTATATTACACCAGTAATTCTCAAATTATATAGTATCCCGATAACCAGAACTACAGTAATTATATACCAGTAATTTCAACATTATATACTATCCTGTACCAACCAGAACTACAGTATATTAATACCAGTAATTCTCAACATTTTTAGTATAATATAAATCTGCTATAAGAATAATAGCTATATATGGTCCACTCTCTAGACTTCCACTAAGCTTTTAAGTACTCTCTAATGAACATTTTAGCACTCACTCTACTACTCTCCTGTACTTTATTTCTCTAGTGCTCTACATTTATATGCTCTACATACTCTCTTGCACTTTTAATACTCCCCTCTAGTGCTCTTCAATAAATGTTCTAGTACTCTAGTAATCTCTCCAGTTCTCTCTGCTACTCGTTTACTGCACACTTGTAATTCTAGTTCTCTTCTACACTAGAATATATAAAACCTGAGTTATTAATAGAATATTGTATATAACCCGATGATTATTAATAAATAGGATATTGTATATACCCGAATACATATCAATCCTATATATTTAACTATAACCGATAGTTATTATAGGATATTGTATAAACCAATAGTTATTAATACATAGATATTGTATATTTCTGATTTTTTTTTATAGGATAGATAATCGCATGTAACCGATTAGTTATTAATAAATAGGATAGATATCGCATGTAACCGATAGTTATATTAAATAGGATAGATATCGCATGTAACCGATAGTATTAATAAAAGGATAGATATCGCATGTAACCGATAGTTATTAAAAATAGGATAGATATCGCAGTCCGAAGTTATAATAAAAGGATAGATATCGCATGTAACGATAGTTATTATAAAAAAGGATAGATATCGCATGTAACGCGATAGTTATTAATAAATAGGATAGATGAATCGCAGTAACCGATAGTTATTAATAAATAGGATAGATATCGCATGTAACCGATAGTTATTAATAAATAGGATAGATATCGCATGTAACCGATGTATATTAATATAGGATAGATACGCATGTAACGATAGTATTAATAAAAAGGATAGATATCGCAGTAACCGATAGTTATTAATAAATAGGATAGATATCGCATGTAACCGATAGTTATTAATAATAGGATAGATATGCATGTAACGCTAGTTATTAATAAATAGGATAGATATCGCATGTACCCGATAGTTATTATAAAATAGGATAGATATCGCATGTACCGATAGTATTAATAATAGGATAGATATGCATGTACCCGATAGTTATAATAAATAGGATAGATATCGCATGTACCCGATAGTTATTAATAAATAGGATAGATATCGCATGTCACCGATAGTTATTATAAATAGGATAATATCGCATGTACCCGATAGTTATTAATAAATAGGATAGATATGCATGTACCCGATAGTTATTAATAGGATAATGTATATAACCCGATAGTATTATAGGATAATTGTATATACCCGATAGTTATTAATAGGATAATGTATATAACCCGATAGTTATTAATAGGATAAGTATATAAACCCCTAGTTATTAATAGGATAATGTATATAACCCCATAGTTATTAATAGGATAATGTATGAACCCCATAGTTATTAATAGGATAATGTATATAACCCCCTAGTATAATAGGATAATGTATATAACCCGATAGTATAATAGGATAATGTTATAACCCGATAGTTATTAATAGGATAATGTGTATATAACCGAGAGTTATAATAGGATAATGATTATAACCCGAGAGTTATTAATAGGATATGTATATACCCGAGATTATAATAGGATAATATATAACCCGATAGTTATTAATAGGATAATGTATATAACCCGATAGTTTATTAATAGGATAATGTATATAACCCGATAGTTATTAAATAGGATAATGTATATACACATAGTTTATTAATAGGATAATGGATATAAACCCACATGTATTAATAGGATAAGTGTATATAACCCCATAGTTATTAATAGGATTAATGTATATAACCCCATATATTAATAGGATAATGTATATAACCCCATAGTATAATAGGATAATGTATTAATACCCCATAGTTATTAATAGGATATTAATAACTATCGGGTACATGCGATATCTATCCTATTTATTAATAACTATCGGGTACATGCGATATCTATCCTATTTATTAATAACTATCGGTTACATGCGATATCTATCCTATTTATTAATAACTATCGGTTACATGCGATATCTATCCTATTTAAAAAAAAATCAGGAAATATACAATAATCTATGTATTAATAACTATTGGGTTATATACAATATCCTATTAATAACTATCGGTTATAGTTAATATATATAGGATTGATATTGTATATCGGGTTATATACAATATCCTATTTATTAATAATCATCGGGTTATATACAATATTCTATTAATAACTCAGGTTTTATATATTCGAGAGTGTAGAAGAGAACTAGAGAGTACAAGTGTGCAGTAAACGAGTAGCAGAGAGAACTGGAGAGATTACTAGAGTACTAGAACATTTAGTGAAGAGCACTAGAGGGGAGTATTAAAAGTGCAAGAGAGTAGTAGAGCATACTAAAATGTAGAGCACTAGAGATAATAAAGAGTACAGGAGAGTAGTAGAGTGAGTGCTAAAATGTTCATTAGAGAGTACTTAAAAGCTTAGTGGGAGTGCTAGAGAGTGGACCATATATAGCTATTATTCTATATAGCAGATTTATATTATACTAAAAAAATGTTGAGAATTACTGGTATTAATATACTGTAGTTCTGGTTGGTACAGGGATAGTATATAATGTTGAGAATTACTGGTAGTAATAAATATACTGTAGTTCTGGTTAGTACAGGGATACTATATAATATTGAGAATTACTGGTATTAATACATATACTGTAGTTCTGGTTGGTACAGGGATACTATATAATATTGAGAATTACTGGTATTAATACATATACTGTAGTTCTGGTTGGTACGGGGATACTATATAATAATGAGAATTACTGGTATTAATACATATACTATAGTTCTGGTTGGTACAGGGAGGACACTATATATATTGAGAATTACTGGTATTAATACATATACTGTATTCTGGTTGTACGGGGATACTATATAAAATGAGGAAT